>JAOTAY010000008.1:12215686-12226757 GCA_025629805.1 Erythroxylum baracoense
ATACAAAAACCCCAAATCACAAGAGATTCAAAATCGGAAAAACCTAAGGAAACTAAAGCATGAAATTAATCCTAGAATGACCATACCCATACTTTTCCCTAAGCCATTTGAACCAGAAACCATAAAAAATCTGAAAATATTTAGACAAAACTCACCTTAAAACTCCACCCGCGAATTTGCTTCTTGTCTCTAATGGAAGATTAAACCTTCCTTTTTCTTTTTCCTTCTTGTTAAACTCTCAAAAACACCTTTTTAAAGCAAGGAAAGGTGAAACCCTATTCTCTTCTTCTTCTCTTCTTCTCTTCACCGAAACTCGCTCTCAACCAAAACTCACCCTTTCTTTTCTTGTAAAATTTCGTTGTCTTCTTTCAAACAAGACAAGAACCACGTTTTTCTTTCTTTCTTCCTTTTACAAGAAGCTAAAATGACCTAAATACCCCTCCTTATAAGACTTATCCTTTAACAACTTAAGTGATCTTCCCAAAATGTCCTTATACAATCTTGTTTTTTTAATTTAACTAACACCATAAAAATTCTCTAACTTAATCTTAATTTCTCCTTGTAATTCCATCAATCTAAGAAATAAACTTCTCCACCCATAGACATTTTAATTAACTCCTAACCAAAACAAATTTAGCAAACTCAAAAATAAACTGAACATATACTAATTTAGTATGAGAAAGAATCGGGGCCCAACAAGGAGAGGGGGTAGATAGAATGGAAACAGAATCTTCTGTTAATTGTGTCATAAACCAGGTCATAAAGCACTGAAAAGTCACAAAAGGATTGATGTCTCGTGGCAAGTAATACCACTCAACCATGGAGGCAGAGCACATTCACTCAATAGACACAAAACAATACACAAAACTATCCTCAATCCTATTTGGCTCAAAATCAACATAGATATCCCTCATCTCTCAATAACAATACATAGTTTATAGACAGTGTGGCTACAAATCATGTCACAACAGACCTCAATAATCTGTCAATAAGTTCAAAATATAGTGGAAAGGATCAACTCACTGTTGGTAATGGTAACTCTCTTCCTAATGTTAACGTTGGTTCATCTCACATACATTTCCTAGACAATGTAGACACACACACCCTTGCACTAAAACAAATTCTGCATGTTCCAAACATAACAAAAAATCTACTCAGCATTTCTAAACTCACCAAAGACAACAACATTTTTGTTGAGTTTACTAATGAAAGTTGTTTGTTTAAGGACAAAGCAACAGGGAAGATTCTGCTCAAGGGAGTGCTTCAGGATGGCATCTACAGCCTCAAAGCCACCACACAACCCAACAAAATCAGACCAGTCATGCTAACATATTCTAAGTCTAGTTCTTCCCAACAAAAAGCTTCTACTTTAGGCAGTCATTATGAGGCAAACATAGCACAGAAAAATGTAAATGTTTGGCATGCCAAATTAGGACATCCTTCTAATAGTATTTTAAGAAAAAGTTTGAGTTTAATAAAGTTCAATTTTAATTTCAAGAAACTATCTCATTGTGATGTCTGTAAGCAAGGAAAATTGCATCAATTGCCTTTTCAAACTCATGATATAACTACTCAAAATCCTTTAGAAATCATATATTCAGATATTTAGGGACCCTCTCCACATCTCTCAACTTAAGGGCATAAGCACTACCTTATTTTTGTTGATGCCTACACAAGATTCACCTGGCTTTATCCTCTAAAACTAAAATTTAACACCCTATCTGACTTTGTCAAATTCAGAACCAATGTTGAACTTCAATTGAACAGGAAAATCAAAGCTCTACACACTAACATGGGAGGTGAATATAAAGCTCTCTTACCTTACCTCACAAAACATGGAATACATCCAAGCTTTAGTTTGGTGAACGGTGTTTCTGAAATGAAACACAGACATATCATTGAAATGGGACTAACCCTTTTATCTCATGCTCATATGCCACTCACCTATTGGTTACAAGCCTTCTCCACAGCCACCTGTCTTATCAATAATGTCCCATCTCCAAGACTAAACAACTTCTCACCATTTGAAAAGTTGTACAACAAACCACCGAACTATCTTCATCTCAAAACCTTCGGTTTTAGTTGTTTTCCCTATCTCAGATATTACTCTCATCATAAATTTGGATTTCACACCACTAAATATGTCTTTCTTGGGTACAACTCAATGCATCAAGGTTACAAATGTTTAACTAATCAAAGGAAAATCATAATATCTCGTCATGTTATATTCAACGAGGAAAATTTTTCATTTTCTCAACTCTTTCCCACACACTCAAATTATCCTATAGCTTCACCAAGTCTCCCTACCTTCACTCTGACCTCAACTTCAATTGGTACACCTTCACATTCATCAAAGGCTGTCACAAATCACTCTCTTACTGCAGAATGTTCTCACTCAACTAAATCCTTCAACAGACAGGTAAGCTCTCAAAATCTTAGCTCACCATCACATTCTACATCTTCATTAAACAATCAAAATACTTTACCTAATTTCCTTATATCAACCACACCAAATACTGAATTAAATCCTTCATTCCCATACATACAAAATTTTCATCCTAGCAAACTCGATCTAAAAGTGGAATTTTCAAACCTAAAATCTATTCCTTCTCTCTTGCCTTAAATCCATAAACTGAACCAACAATAGTTTCTGACGCTCTAAACAGTCCTGTAAGGTTCCAAGCTATGTAAGATGAATTCAATGCTCTACAACAGAATCACACTTGGATGCTTGTCCCCTATGAGCCTACCATGGATATTCTTGGCACAAAATGGGTGTTCCGAACTAAATATAATGTTGATGGGACAGTCTCTAAACACAAGGCCAGATTTGTTGCCAAAGGGTTTAATTAAACCCCTATCATTGATTTTTTAGAGACTTTCATCCTTGTTGTGAAAGCCTTAACAATCAGAGTAACCTTTCACTTGTTGTCTCCCATCACTGGAAGATTCAGCAAGTTAACATCAACAATGCATTTCTACATAGGGACTTATATGAAACTATTTATATAAATTAGCCACAAGAATTTAAAGCAAAACACAGCCACATCGTGTATGCAAACTAGATAAAGCTCTCTATGGATTGAAACAACTCCTAGGGCTTGGTTTCACAAACTGAAACAAGCACTGTCTCAATAAGGGTTTCACAATTCAAGGTCAGATACTTCTCTAGTCTACTCAAATAAAAATGGAACCATTACAATGCTATTAATCTATGTAGATGATATTCTAATCACAGGAAATTCAACTCAAGCAATTTAAACATTTATCAGTCAATTACAGTCTCAATTTGCTTAGGAGTATAAATCATTTCCTTGGCTTTGAAGCATACAGAAACAGAAATAGATTATATCTTTCACAGAAACAATATGTCAAAGATTTACTTACCAGAGAAAATATGTTGTCATGCAAGCCCTGCTCGACACCAATCACTCCAGTAACCGAGTTGTCTTTGCAGGATGGCACACCATTTGAACACCCAAAGCTCTACCAAAGTACCATAGGAGCTCTCAATATCTGTGCAATATAAGGTCATGCATCAGCTTCACTGTTAACAAATTAAGCCAAATTTTACAAAATCCTCTATATACATACAGGATTGCTTGTAAAAAGGTTCTACGTTATCTGAAAGGAACCTTAAATTTGGGACTGCTCTTTCAACCATCATCGCCTCCTCTTGATCTCCTTGCCTACAGTGACTCTAACTCGGCTAGCTCCCCCAGTGATCATAAATCAACAGCTAGAGGATGCATATTCCTGGGAGGAAACCTAATTTTTTGGACCTCTAAGAAACAAAACACAGTAGCGCCGTTCAACACCGAGGCTGAATACTGAGCCCTATCTCAGGTATCTATCAAACTCATCTACCTCACACCTCTACTATCTAAGTTAGGGTTCTCTCTTTTGTGAAGCGACAACAATAGAGCTCGATCCCTAGCTCAAAACCCACTCTTTCACTCAAGAATAAAGCACATCGAAGTAGACGTACACTTTATAAGAGAAAAAGTGGAGAAAGGAGAACAAGAAATTAGATATGTTATTTCCAACGATCAACTCACCGATATCCTCACAAAGTCTCTAACCTCGACGAGATTTCTATTTCTGACCACCAAAATGAATCTCATTTAAAGCCCTAAGTTCAATTTAAGTGGGGGGTGTTAACGAACAAGAATCAAACAAGAACAACGCAAAAGGGAAACTATAGAAGTTTTGCATTAGGACATAAGGACATAACAAACACTTCAGTGTTAGCTAGACAGTACAACTTGTTGTAACAGAATAAATCTTAACCCTCTATTGTATTATACCCTTCCTAACAAGTGTATGGTCAATATTAAACCAACAAATGTATAAACGTGTATCTGAGCAAATAATAGAATACAATACAATTTCTAGTCATATACCTTTTATAGCACTAACTCAAGCTCACCCTCACCCTCACCCTGAAGCACACACATTTTCTTTCATAGCATATAATACAAGCTACAAAGGCTCTAAGTATGTAAATGGAAGTTCAGAAACAATTTTATGAACAATTTGATGTAGGAAATATTAACTAACATGGACAAATAACTATTGAATTATTACTAAGACATACTTAGCCCCTAATTCATATGCTTTACATGACCTCCCATTACGTATATGAACGTCAAACATTGGATTTTATTCTAAGTTGCTATAGGTTCAAAAAGCAATTAAGCTCAATGATATGAGTACAATATCAGTATTGTATCGGATCTGATTCTAGTATAGTACTGTACCAGTACTGGTTAAAGCCGGACACCGTTTTGAATAATTTTTAAATTTATAAAATAGTCCCTAAATTTTTAAAAAAATACAAAATAGTCTTTTAATATATTATGCTATATAATTTATAATTTTACACCAATCTTATCTCAAAAAATCATAATAATAGATATTTAAAATAATAACAATTTGTTTATTTTTCTTAATATTATTTTCTCATATTCTACATATAAATAATCACATTTTTTTACTTAAAGAAAAATTTTAAAGGAAATTTATAGCATTAATATAATCAAATAGATACTAAATATAAGAATTTAAATCATATAAATTAAAATATGTTCTTAATTACAATTGAATTAAAAATAATACAAACACCACTAAAAGTTTATTATAATAATTCTTGATTTTGACAGTAAAAATAACATTATCATAATTGTAATCATAATTTAAAAAGATAAATAATTTTTGTCTTCTTAATTATATTTTATAAATAAATTGATTAATAATATATTAAATTTTATTCAATAATTTAAAATTTACAATATTTATTTTATTTTCAATTTTATAAAATCTATAAAAATATATTGAAAATGAAAAAAAATCCATATATATAAACCTATAAAACTAAAGCTATCATCATATACTATATTTAAAACACTAAAAATTTAAAAATTTTAAAGGATATAAAAATGCCACATTGCTCAAGCCTCTCCACATTTTAAACACTTAAAATCTTGTTTTGTAGCTCATGCTTAATTCTAATGCTCTTCTTCGGTTCTTCCTCTTCTGCATGTCTCTCAATCTACCGACTTACGCTCTAACTATATGTCGCAAATGCTCTTCTTCTTCTTCTGTATGTCACAAATGCTTAACGTTGTTTGCTTTACCTGTGACAAGCATCAATGGTAATATGGAGGTGGAACAACGACAGCGATGGAGAAGCAGAATCAGAGGAAGAGATGATGGTGGTGATAACATATCGTCTTCTCATTTGAAATTATTTTAGATACACTTATCTTCTTATCTTCATTTTCAATTGTAATTATATCTTGCTATACTTATCTTATCACTACCAGACCAGCCCGGCCCTTATAGCCTAACTCAATTCCAACCCTCAGCCACTTATTCCACCTTCTGGCCCAAACAAAATTCCCGACCCCTAAAATGTCAAATTTGTAAAAAATTTTGTCACATTGCTACAACTTGTCATTTTCGTTACATGCAATCCTGAAACAATTTTTCAGAAACTTCCCCTAACCCTTTATAAATTCAACCTACTTTCTCTGCCCTACAAATTACTCCAAATTCTTCTACTTCTTCACCTAGTGAAATTACTGAATGGCTTCTAGATACTGATGCTTCCTCACACATGACACCCAACCACACTATTATCGACTCCATTCAACCTTATCATGATACTGATCAAGTTGTTGTCGGTAACGGTAATACTCTTCCCATAACTTCTAAAGGTTCCTGATCTTTCCATACCAATCTTTGACCATTACGCCTAAACAATATTCTTGTTGTGTTTTAAGTTACTGCAAATTTACTTTTTGTTGCTCAATTTGTTAAAGAAAATTTATGTTTAATTAAATTTAATCCCTCTGGTTATGTTGTGAAGGATCTTTAAACCAAAATTCCACTTCTCACTGGAAACATCCACAATAAGCTCTATACTCTCAAGGTACCTGTCCACTTCACAAATCCAGTGGCTTTGTTACATAACGTATCTCTTCACATCTTTGGCATCAACATCTCGGTCATCCACGCTCTCAATTTTTTTCAAAATTATTTACATCAATTTTAGTGTCTCGTACTTCTCTATATTGTAATTCCTGTCTTCAAAGAAAAAGTTGTCGTCTTCCTTTTCCTACATCCACCTAAGTATGTACTACACTACTTCAATTAATTCATTGTGATATTTGGGGACCATCATCCTTTTTATCTCTCTCTGGTTCATGATATTTTATAATTTTTTAATCATTATACCTAGATTTTTCAACTAGATCACAAATCTCAAGAATTGCAAAAATTTCAATATTTCAAAAACACTGCTAAGAACTTATTTTTTTACAAGAATCAAAATGTTTCAATGTGATGGAGCTTTTGAACTCGTTAAAGGATCATTTGCTACCGTTCTCACCACTCACGACATTTTCTTTCATATCTCTTATCCCCATACACCATAACAAAATGGTGTTGCTGAACGTAAAATTCGTCACATAACTAAAACAAGAATCACTCTTCTTATTAACAAGTTTCTCCCTAAGCGAATCTGGTATGAAGCCTTTTCAACTATTGTTTATCTCATCAACCTTTTACCATCATCCACCTTACACTTTAAATCTCCCCACGAACTGTTGTTCAATTCATATCCTAATCTTACACATCTTCGAGTATTTGGTTGTACATGTTATCCTTTTCTTGCTCACGATGGTCCTGATAACCGTACACCAAAATGTATTCCATATGTATTCCTCGGATATGCCCCTAATTATAAAGGATACTAACGTTTTGATCCCTCCACAATAAAATCTACATTTCCCTCTATGTTAGATTTCTTGAAAATTAGTTTTTTAAATTCCCACTATCCTCCTCTTCCTCTTCCCCCACTTTACTATCTTTACCATTACAACTTCCACTCTTATCTACCCCTCCTACATTACCTATCTCTTGCCCTTCTCCAGTCCTAACTACTTCTTCCTCACCCATGCCTTCTGTACCTTCTTCCCTACCTATTTCTTCTGTTCCTCCACCATCATCTTCCTCTTCTCATCCAATGGTCACTCGCACTCGGATCATACTAGACCTTTAAAATCCTTTCCTAACCATATTCACTATTCCTCCATCTCTTGATCCCTACCTTACATCCTTTACTCAAGCAAACAAATTTCCTCACCAGTGACAAACCATGCTTGATGAGTTCAAAGCTCTCTATCATATCAAGACTTGGTCCCTTATTCCTCCTTCTCCTCCAGGTGCAAATATTGTTGGTTGTAAGTGGGTCTTCCGTCCAAAGCTTCATCCTGATGGTTCCCTATATCACTATAAAGCCTACCTAGTCTCCAAAGGCTATCATCAATTACCTGGGCTTGATTACACTGACACATTTAGTCATGTTGTCAAACCAACCACCATTCGTCTTGCTCTTACACTCAACTTAGCTAAAAACTGGTCTATTCGTCAGCTTGATGTCAATAATGTTTTCCTTCATGACACTTTACAAGAACCTATTTTTATTCGACAACCACCTAGTTTTTTCGATCCTTATCATCCTGATTATATGTGTCATTAACACAAAGCCCTTTGTGGTTTTAAGCAAGCTCCTTGAACTTAGTTTCACCATTTAAGTCATAAACTTACTGAGCTTGGTTTCACTTCATCTAAGGCTGATACGTCTCTTTTTATTCACTCTACACCAGATTACACCATCTTTCTCCTTGTTTATATAGATGATATCTTGGTCACTAGTTCTTCACAACAATTTATTCATACCATCATTTATGCTCTTCACTCTTCCTTCACTATAAAACATTTAGGCCCTCTACACTATTTCCTTAGAATTGAAGCCATTTTCTTGCCCACTGGTATTCTTCTCACACATTCTAAATACACCCGTGATCTTTTTCACTGCACACACCTCGACTCCTCCAAATTTGTCTCCATACCTATAACCCCCTCGCTTCCGCTTTCTAAAAATCATTGTCTTCCTCTTTCCAATCATACTGAATACCATAGTACTGTTGGAGCATTACAATATCTTTGCTTAACCAAACCTGATATCCAATTTGTTGTTATTATATGGTCCTACTGATGTTCATTGGACTACAATAAAACACATTATTTGGTATCTTTACTCCACCCCATCCCATGGCTTACACCTTACCAAACCATCACTGCTTACTGTAATACTGATTTGGCTGGGTGTCCTAAGAATCGCAGATCTACATCTGGTTATTGTATCTTCTTTGGTTCCTCAATTTCTTGGAGTTCCAAGAAACAACCTACTGTGGTCAGATCTAGCACTGAAACAGAATACAAGAGTATTGCACTAATTGTTGTTGAACTATGTTGGATTCATTCTCTACTTGGTGAACTTGGACTCTCTAATGTTAAACCACTTTTGTACTGTGACAATATCGGTGCTACCTTTCTTGTTGCAGATCCTATCTCTCATGCTCGTACCAAGCATACTGAGATTGATATCCACTTTGTTCGTGATTTGGTTGCAAAGAAATTTCTTTTCATCCATCATATATCCAGTTCTCATTAACTTGCTGACATTCTCACAAAACCATTGGGTTCTACTTCTTTCTTGCAATTCCATCTCAAGCTCAATGTTCTTCCAAACATTAGCTTACAACGGGTATATATCATCTTCTCATTTGAAATTATCTTAGATACACTTATCTTCTTATCTTCATTTTTCAATTGTAACTATATCTTGATATACTTATCTTATCATATCAATAGTTTAGAAAATATTTGATTATTTTGTTTAGATTGGATCAATTATAAATTGATTCACATTATCTACACTTGTGTATAAATACATGTATATTGTAAAGAACAATTCACCAAGAAATCAATACACTTCATTTATTCTCAATTTTCGGTTCATACTTTCATTTCTTCAAGTGGAGAGATGGTGGAGAGTTGCCGGAGAAGGGAGTCGCTGGAGAGGAGAACCAAGAGAGAGAGTGGCAGCGTCAGCATGGGGTTTATGGTTTTTTTTGGCAAAATAGTCCTCCAAAATTTTCAAATTTACAGTACCAATTGGTATTTGGCTGGGATTTTAAACACTAGCCGGTATTACCAAAAATTGCTTGTACCGATCGCTACTAACGACCAATATTTATATACCTAATTTCGTATTATTTTTCGACCGGTATGGTATGAAATACATAATATTGATTTAGCTGAGGATCAAGGAGCACACAAGGTGCTTGCAGCAGATAGTAAAGGAACATTAAAAAGTTAGCATTGCCTTTCTCTCTCCTAGAACCTCTTCTTCTTTTTCTTCTTCTTCTTCTTGTTCTTCCCTTTCTTCTTCTTCCAACTTATCTTGTCAACATTATGATGAGCTTCCTCTAGAATCAACAAATGTAATCCCAAAACCTTTAGAAGACTCTAACAAAGCACCCAACTCCTCACATCCATATCCACCACCATCACCATCATCATTATCAAAACATAAAGCCAGTAAACACTTGTACAGTGACATCATTAAGCACGATGAACAACTACAGTAAATGTGTAAGAAAAAGATGCGTCTGAAAGGGCAGATGAAATCGTCTGTACTAGATCATTTGTGCCAGAGCATTTGATACAGATGATCTCATCCCCTAAAAGGAAAGCATGAAACTTTGTCAAAAGAAGGCGTTCTTTTAACTTAACATTTCCAATATATTACACAATATCTTATTATGTAAAGAAGTAATAGTTTATGTCCATTGGTTTGAAAATAGACATGTATATTAGTTGACTAAAATTTTTATGTTAAATTTAATTTTATTTAGAATTATTATATTAATTATTAGGTGATTTTATATTAATAGGTATTATGTTTTCTTTACTCTAATAAAGTATTTTATATTTTTTTAATTGATTCTTAATTATGGTTTCTACTTTTTATTTATTATATACCTATTTTATAACTATTTAGTACTTGTTAAACTTTTAAACTTTAAACTATTTTTCTTATTTATTTTATACTTAATTTGATACTTAAAACATTACAATATCATTGTTATACATCCCGAACAAATAAATAAATTGCAAACATGTTAACTAAGGTCTTGCCCAAGAAAATATTTGAAGATCTCAATTCCAAATTAGGTCTAGTCAATATTTGTAACTTAGTTTGAGGGGGAATGCGAAAATTTGTAAGGTATTATCAAAATTGATTTTCAAAATCAAATAGTTAGGATTAGGCATTAATTTGTTAACATTAACTTGATTTGTTTCTTTGAATAAATAAATAATAATAATAATATATCAGATTCCTAAATTACTTTATTCCCTTTCTAGTGCTTTATATAATGTAAATAGAGTGTGACGTTCTTCAAGTTTAAATAAAAAGTAAAGAGTTTCAATTAAATAAGAAATTTTTTATATAGGGATCGGAATATTTGTGGCAGTACCACTTGATGTTGCTCCTGTTGTTTAAGGGGAATTAATATCTTTTACAAAATTACTTGCTGATAACAAAAGTACAATGAGACTAGCCCTACGTTTGCTTGCTATCCCCGTGGGTGGGGACGGAAGACGGGGACAGAAAAATTCTGTCCCCAACGTGTTTGCTTGCTGTCTCCACCAATTT
>JAOTAY010000008.1:12226857-12265433 GCA_025629805.1 Erythroxylum baracoense
GTCCCCTGCAACCAAACACATTTCTGTCCTCGAGACGGAGACAATTGTCCCCTGCAACCAAACAGCTCACTGTCTTCCATTTCTGTTCTGTTCCGTCTCCACATTTCCGTCTCGTTCCGTCCCTGCCTCATGGAGACAGTAACCAAACAGACTGTAGATGCTGCCGCGACGAAGGCACGGAGATTTTGAGCAAGAGTAGCAATGGCAGAGCTTGGAGATCGTCTCATATAGTTTAAATCCAAAATAAACATATAGACTCAAGTTTCACAAATTTAGTTCAAATCTAAATATGATTAAACTTGAGGCACTTAGAAGTTCAAATATGATCTAGCTTTTAAGTTTCACAAATCTAAATACCCAGAAGTTCAAGTATGATCTAGTTTTAAGTTTCACAAATTTAGTTCAAATCTATATATGATTAAACTTCTATCATCTAGTTTTAGACGGTCTAAAACAATCAAGTTTCAAACTAATTAAAAAAACTCTTGAATTTGATTACACTTACACATGATATCTAAGAGGACTATTATGTGGACTTCCTGAACATAATTGAAGGCTGAGTTTTAGATATTCTTTTTCTTATCCTTTTTGTCCAATACCATTTCCCCTGGCTAATCTGCCAGATAAAAAAAAATCTCACGGGGCCATGTTTTGTATGACAAAAGTTTCTGCAGGAGGGTGTTGAAAGTTAGTACGATATATTCCCACTTTCTATTATACTTTTTGTCTCCTCAAGTTTCAGTTCTCAACTTCCCACATATTAAGTACAAATATACACATGTAACCTGTTTTTAAGATACCTTTCAGTAACCATGTTTCCCAGTTATTGTATATAAAATGATCCACTGTGGTACATGTGCCGATGAACAGAGTTGGAATTGAACTACCAAATATTGGAGTTAGATTTGATGGTTTAATTGTTTCGGAAGAAGCATATGTGATTAACGAATACAGGGAAGCTGATTGAAAGGCCACAGAAAATCTTAGAAACATGACAAGAGACTAAGGCCGTGATCTCTGTCCGTTACCTATCTAAAAGCCGCGAAGCCAAGCGAGACAGCAAAAAGTCGAAGATGGTGATGGTGATGGTGATGTGGATGGTGATGGCGATGGCGATGCCATTGAGGGCAGTAGGCAACAAGGATATAGGTTCTATTAGCCAACAGAGAACTGCAGCGTCCACTGTCCATTTTTTCTTGAAACAAAAGACTAGGGATTCACAGTTGTGAAGAAGGAGCTTCCCGTATTGCACATTTCATGTTGAAGAACAGTTGAACTTCCGGCAACAAGTATACAGTCATTTCTTTTCTATAATTATAGGTGTTGGTCTGGATACCTATTGGGAACTTCCATTCCTCCTACAGCGACCACACATACCCCCAAGTTTTCTGGCTTCCACCGCAAGGCTTCCAATTCAAAACGAGTAATCAACTCTTAATTCCTGGCAGTCAACACTCTTAGGTAATATGACCAGCTTACTCACTCAATGATGATGTGGTTCTGCACAATTTGTTTGCTGTTACTTGAGCATAAGATGATTCACCAGCTCAGCTAATCATTCAATCGTGCACTAATTCCACTCAAACGTTTTTGTTGTCGCCTGACCATAAGAAAACTCACCTTTGCTAAGGGGGTTGATATTCTAATGCTTTCAAGACATTTCATCCATCAGCTGCAGAGGGAACTTGTGACCTAGAAGCACAATTTACTGTCGCTTCAGATCTTTAACATTGCCATCTATCCAAAGCTATACCTGCAAGTACGAGTTGGACGCTAGATCATGCATCATACATATGTAAAGCATGCAATATATGAAAGTTTCAGTACAACTGGCAAGCACATCAATTTGGAGCATATGCAATCATAATAACGTATGCAACAGATTATGGTAAATTACAATTGAGGATACCTCCCAATAGATACAATTATGAATCATCTGAAAGCTAAACATCCACTCCATAAAATGAAGATGGTCAGAAGTCGCATTAAGAACCTATTGGTAGATTCCAATGATAAACAACTATTGCATTTGGAAACAAACCAGTCTCAACAATCCAAATTGAGACGGAATGTTTGGGAAAAAAGTCAATGTACTAGCAGCTGCAAGTACCTGTAAGACTCACTATGCGGCTACCTCCTTAGAATCCTCCTCTTGTCTTTTCCTGGTAGGAAGAGAAGAAATCAGTTGGTGTTTATGAATATCTTACAGATGAACACACAAAAATAGTACGTATGTCAAATCCAGTAGTTATTGCTTTTGATTTCCATTCCACCCAACTTCCTCCACAGAACAGAGGAACCTGTTTCCATCCACATATCAAATACAAATTGCACTGCCATCAGGAACTGACCACTATCTGAGATTTGCTGTCAGGTTATCCAAGACAAATTCCTAAGGTTATCTAGTTTCCCGGTCAAATATTTAATTTCACTTATGGTAAAACACGATGAGCATTTCTCTTGCCCTGACCAATTTACCGACATGCACAGTTGATATAAATTTACCATTCAAACTTCATGTAATACTTCTTTTCTTTTCAAATGGATGCCAAAATTTGCTTTTGTTTTTTGCTTCTATTTCCAAAACAGTATATCTTGCCAATTAAATCAAGGAGTTATCTTTTGATAACTCATTTAGTTTTGCTTACACACACATAAAGCTAAAACTACTGGAAAGCTATTTTCTATTGACAACTTCGTATGACACATACATTAAAGCCTAAAAATTAAAATAGACTAACAAGCAAAAATAGACCCAAAAAAGAGTGACCAATAATCACTACAGTTTGGAACATGCAAAAAAACCATCCAATGAGCTAAACTACAATTACTTACCTCATATGTGCTTTGATGAGTGACCTAGACCTATTGTAACCAACTTTCTGCTGCTCCTTCGGCCTACTGTGTGCGTTTTCCTTTTGCTGAGGCCCAATTTTCCCTGTCTGCCTTGATGCAGGCTTCCAACAAGCGTTAAGAAGAGATTGACCCAATAGTTCAGCAATGTTCGTTGCCATACCCTCGACTTTCTTTGCATAGGGAAAACTTCCCTCTTTGAACTGATTTGACAACCACAGATATGCAGACAAGACTTGATGCTTACACTCAAGATCTAGGAGCTCTTCATCATTTCGAGCAGATCCCTTTGGTATGCCCATCGCTACGTTAACAGGGATCTTTTGACTATAAACTGAAGCAAACCTAAGAAGATGGTGCATAGCTTTTGGGTCCCTGATATTAACTGGAGCGAAACAAAAGTAGAAACGATCTTCCAAGGATAGTCCCTGAACCTTCTCCAACATGTTTGCAATCTTCTTTATATGATCATGTTTACACAAGAAGTATGAACCATCGAGACGGCAATTTTCGCTAAATTTTTCAAGCAGCTGGGAGAAAGTAACATTAGGAAGTTTTCCGGCAAATAGTTCAACCTGCTCAAAGAAAGGAAAGAGACCTGCTTTTTTAACTTCATCAAAAGGCTGCTTTAAGCAGTCAATCAGGTAACCCAGATCATCTAAATGCAAGGTAGTTGTCAATCCTTCTGGATACCGGCTACCTCTCCTACCAGCTCTTCCAGCAATCTGCTTTACTTGCGATGCCGAAACTGGAACATTCTTGTCACCGTTATACTTAGTGAGACTATTGAAAACAACCCTTTTGATATTCAGATTTAACCCCATACCTACAGCATCACTTGCAACCAACACATCAAACTCATTATCTGGATCATTAAATAAGCTAGCTTGCTGCCTACGAGTCTCTGGAGGTAAGGCACCATAAATGACACAACAACGATGTTTTGTGTATTTCTCAATTGTCAATTTAACCTCAAAGATCTCTCTTCTTGAAAATGCAACTACACAGTCCCCAGATCGAACATTACGAAGATCTCCCAACAGGGTTTTGGCTTCAACCACTAGGGGCTTGAATCTATCATAATTCTGTTCATACAATTCATCCCCTGTTTCTGAACAGATCTTTCTAACAACATTCAGAACACTAGGATCACCACATAAATGAATTTCATCAGCCTTCAAGCCAAGTAATGCTCTCGTCCATGCATAACCTCTATATGGATCTGCCATCATCTGGATCTCATCGATAACAGCTACATCATACAATTCATCTGTTGACACCATTTCAACAGTGCAAGCAACATGGTTTGAGAAAGGGACTCGCTTCTTTTCTTGACCTGTAAGAAGACTACAGTAAACACCAAGAGCATTGACCTTGTCAAAAACTTCCATAGCCAATAGCCTAAGTGGACTACAATAAATGCCCTTCTTTGCTTCCATAAAACATTGCAAGGCATTATAAGTTTTTCCGCTGTTTGTTGGACCACAATGGTAAATAATCTTACGTTTCATTGCCCGTGCAAAAGGAAACCATGTGTGTGGTTTTGTGAGATCTGCGGACTCAATCATACTCCGAAACCTCTTAATCTCATGAGGGAATTCTTCTATACAGTACTCAACGAATATAGGAAACATAAATTTAACAGCTTCATCGCATGGACCAAGCGTAACAATGTGGATTGCAAGCTCAGCAGAACATCTCTTGAAGAAGAATTCACGAAACTTGCTAACAGCAGTAGGGAAGAATGACATTCCAATATAGATTGCAAGAGCCTGGTTGGCAGCCCACCCTGATTTTGCAAAAACTGAGAATATTTCTTGTAAAGTCTCCCAATCTGATCGCCTCAGCTTATCATTCTTTTGAGCATTACGAAGTTCTTGATACAACTCAATAGGATCACGAAATGCCACATTCACTTTCCCCACATTTTTCTTGTCATACACATCCTTATTACTGCGTTCCTCTTCACCTTCAACTTTCATTGAATGAGTTACACTACCTTCATTGACATTACAAATCCCAACTTCAACTCTATTCTCAAGAACGCCCTCAAATTTGACACTTTCTACAAAGTCCACAGTACTAATACTATCACCACTATCTTTATTAGCATCAGCTATACCAAAACTGCTTCCCTCATCATCTTGGGCCGATGAAGAAGGTCTCTTATCGACAGACTTAGAAATCCTAACTTCATTTGGGTTTTTTGGGTCAAATCGACGAGTAAAGAGGTCAAGAAAATTGGTTGAGAATTGACGGTAAGGGACATCAAAAATGGAACAGCAACGATTATTCTCCAATACCCTGTTGTTAGATTGGCTCAAAGAAATGAAAATTCGGGTTGGCAGCGAAATCTTAGCTCTAGAAACGTTGTTTCTTGACGCATAAATCCGAAACAGAGATGCAGTTTGGCCTCTTGCCATCAAGAAGCTACCAAATCAAAATGCAAATACCCAATTCTCTTAAACTTAATAATAGCAGCAGCAGCAGCCCATACAAAAGATACCAGAAATGAAGAAGCCAATGTCCCCAAAAACGGGAAATAGGCAATAAACAGAAGCAAAAAGAGGAGCGAACTTGAGGCAATAATCGTTTTGGTCCCAGAATTTTATGGAACACTCTTGAATATGAATGAGAGAGAGCGAGTAGGAGGAAGTGGACAGGATTGAAACATGAAATCACCAAAACCCTAAACCCATTGTGGTCCAAGTTGAATCAGGAGAACAGGGGCTGTTGTCCTTATTTCAAGGACTGTGAACTCCGTTGGGTCTCATTACTTGGGCCACTTCGAAGAAAAAAAACAAACGTAAGTTCTGACTCCAATCTAATCATAACAAGGCCCATTCAGCTTTCTGAGGATGAGAAGTATACATAAGCAAACATGAGTATAAACATACGGGCTTGAAACGCTACAAGTGGGTCCAATCCAACCTATTCCTTAAACCACATTAATCAATCATTTATGTCGCCGATTTGATCAAGACAATCGTTTGGTAGCATATACTCAAGTATGAAAGGAGATGTGTGAGGAATTTTTGATGTTACATTATTGTCATTCTTTATATGTTTGTCTCATTTACTTTTTAATGCCCAACACAACATTAGAAGTTAATTATAGTTATCAATTTGTGATTAACGGACAAAACAGTAACCCAAGCAAGAAGAAAGGAACATTTTGAATCATATTATACTTGTATACGTACCGTAAGCGTAATTCGTAGACGTTTGATATTTCGTTTTCAATTTGTATATTGCGTATTAAAGAAAAAAGCGACATAGAGTGGACCCGCATCAGTTCATTATTAGTGCAAATATTTATAAGCATGTGTGTTTGGTCCTAGGCCATGGTTGCGAATGATAATGACAAAAGAAAAATAAAATTGGGCATGTTATTCTTCATCATGATTTAGCATAACTTTTCTTTTCTGCTGATGATATCATTTGTCTCAAAGATCCCATCACCTTCGTTAATTCTAAGTAATCAATTCATTCAATCACATTCAACTCCACAAGAGCATAAGCATGTCATCTCATTGTTCTTATTCTCCATTTCTACCCTGTGATTTTATTTCTTTTTTTAGCTCTTTGCTTACAATCCCTGAACACTATAATGTTGGAATCTTTAATTTTGATAATCAATGCGATTAATTAATTAGCTCGAAAATTAAAGCAACAGCGTAAATGCAACTAGTTAATACTTCTTGAGAGAATCGACATGGAAGAAAGGAAGAGAAGAACAACCAAATTTGGTTAGTAGTTGATTTCCTATGGGGTTCGCATACCTACGGGAATAAAAGAAAAGATAGCTAATTCATTGATAAAACTTTTTTTGTTTTTGATGGGGCACAAGACCTTGAGCCTTGGTTTGATGCTTGTTAATACATAGAGAACTCTTCGCGCTAATTTTTCTAGTTTTGTTACCTCTTTGGTTCTTAATTGTAGTGTCTATTTTCTAGGAACCTTCGTAAGGTCTAAAGGTGAAGTATTTACTCACTAATAACCTTCATAAAGTCTGAAGGTAAAGTATTTACTCACTAATATGGTTATCTATATGCAATATTCTCATCTTGGGTTGAAAATGTGTAAATTTAAATGATATGGAAAAGAAAGAATGGAAGAAAAATATTAGAGAAAATATATTTAATATATATTATGATGAATTAAACTACCAATTTTAGTTAAATAAATATAATATAATGTATAAGTGTTTATAATGTATAATTTTATTCAATCACTAGTTTTATGACGGTTTAATATTAGTTAAACTTTTTAAACCTTAATCATTTTTTACGAGTTTAACTTTCGATTTGATTTGAAATTTTCCAAGATAGAGACTAGGGATTTAATCCACATGATTTTAAAGAAGATATACTTATCATTGATCACCTTTTCTTCTTATGCATGCACATAGATTATACTCATTATATGCAATATATATATAGAAATCCATATGTCTGCTTCTGTGAGTTTTTAAACAACTCTAGCTGATTTATTCGAAGAGATAAAAGCATAATACTCTTGTTGTCAAAAAAATAAGTCAATAATAGTAACTACTTACGAAAATAAGTTCCAAGGGCAAATCATTTGATGCCTAATTATACTGACCTAATATAGTATTTATGTTGGCCAAAAGTGTATTTTAAACCCTAACATTTACATTAGAATACAAGTTGGACCACAATATTTTGGGGCATTTAATTTGAATCATTATGTTTACAAAACATTCAAAACAAAATATATGAGAACGGAAAATTCAACAGGGTTACACTCCGTCAGTTAAATGCTACATCATGTAGGACGTGACTTTTTTTTTTATGAACAATAGAGGAACCCAACACTTGTTGATGTCACTTTTTGTAATCAAAATAAAAGTGGGTCACAAGTTTTCAAAACTCACCATTTCATTCCCTAACCTTAACACAAATCACCCAAAATCCCAAACTCTCACTTTATTCAAATGTTTGCATAAATGTTGCATGCTCTTTTACAAATTCAATCATAGCAGCAGTAG
This sequence comes from Erythroxylum baracoense, assembly GCA_025629805.1. Taxonomy (NCBI): domain Eukaryota; kingdom Viridiplantae; phylum Streptophyta; class Magnoliopsida; order Malpighiales; family Erythroxylaceae; genus Erythroxylum; species Erythroxylum baracoense. The sequence continues at coordinate 12,234,722 of JAOTAY010000008.1, forward strand.
GCTCAATCGTAACAACACATTTCTGTTGCCTCCCACACACCTCTATTGGATTTTTGGGAAACAACATAGGGACAATACATCATGGTTAGTCCATTCTTTTGGATGGCTTTTAGTTTATGTTTATTATATGTTTTGGTCCTTTATTCCTTATTAATTTGATGATTCTTTTGTCTAGTTTTTTGTTTATGTTTATTGTATATTGTATCCCCTATTTTGAACCTAAGCCTGAAATGCTTATTAAGTTGTATATTGTGGTCCGCTATTTGATGATTTAGTCGCTATGATTTCTTATTGGTAGTGAATGTATTGATCATTAATTTACATAGTTAATTATGACTGTATTACATTCAATATTCTGTTGCATATTGAATATCGGATAGTAATTTCATAGGATTCAAGATTCCATAATGCAGAGAGAAATCAATAAGTTACTCACTCTTTAATATTTTTGTGGTGTTGATCTTCATCTATTCAAACCATACCTCCATTTGTTACTTGTTTTGGACTTAGTTCATTAATGCTTTGTTAGGACCCTTCTAAGTGAGTTAACTATTCTTCTCCTTTTTATATGAATAAGAGGGAATATTTGCCCTAAGAAGTAGTATAATTTAGAGGTGGAACAACTTAAGAAATCTTATCCCTTAACTACAAGATAAGTATTCTTTTCCTTTAGTTAATTGATGAAAATCCCCTTTCAAGAGAAACCAAAGTTGTTGGATATTATTATGGAACTTGAAAAGGTGGCGAGGTGGTTTTAGATGTTAGCCATCGAAACCAAAACAACTTATTGTTCTTTCTTATTTCAATTAATTATAAATTTGCAATTTAAGTTACAAATCCTTTAGTTTGTAGGAATTAAAATATGTAAACAATTTGTTTGATGTGTACACAAGAATTAATTGTACATAGATAATATATCAACAACTTAAACTTTATAACTTTATTATGCAAAATTTTATTAATAACACCATTGTAATGTGTGTAGAATATTTGAATACCTGAAGTAATTGATTAATTAAATCGGTTGTTCATATATGCCAATTACATAACAAAAAATTCACATAACCATTTTCAACAATAAAACTAGGTTGAAATATTGCTTTCCTCCCCCTCCCCCACACATGAGCATGACACCTTGATAATGGTGGCATTTTTTGAAGTGTATATGGTCTATCATTGGTCATATACATGCATGAATTGAACCTACCTATCTCATAAATTCAATCTTTGATAAGGGGTTTTGTTATGAGTATTTTGTCTAATATCTCTACAATAAGAGGTTTAATTATGAATTTGTTTTACCTATAGACAATAATGAGAAGTTTATTAATCATTCAATATGAACTTAATTAGTGCATTTGTATATAACTTAAAATTTTTATGTTTGGGTGTAATTTTGGATTCATGAATTAGAAAAAGTTGATAACCGATAATTAATTTACTTTCTTTTCAGTTTAATCTATGGTGTTAATGATTTAGCTATATTCAAGTGCATTTTCCTTTTGGTTAGGCTATAATGCTTTCCCCTTACTTGTAAATAGGTGTGTGATGACCTAATTTGGTATTATATGGTTGTTTTATGGTGGAAAGTTCATAGTAGAACTAGAGTTGAAATATGTTGACAGGAAAAACAAGTGTTTTTTTAAATAAAATAGACCTTGATTATGTTAGCTATAGCTAAATATATGGAATAGGAAAGGAGTTAGGATACCTTTAAGTGTACAAGGCCTATTATAATGTACCAATTTTAAATTTAATAAGCCATTGAGATTGATTGGATCAAATCAAAGTTTTCCAAGGCTCATAAACCTTATAAAATCTACTAAATGATTGATATTTATGTAACTCATTTGTTAGACACCCCAATCCTTTCACCTGAGATGTTACCTATAATTGGACGAGAAGATTGAGTTAGTGAGGGTGAAGAGGGAAGTTGTGGTATTAGAGTAGGCTATGTTGATGATGAGCATGTTGAGGAAGCTAGTGAAGAAGTTAGTTGAGTTAGTGTAGGAGTTAATGCAGGATTTAATGAAGAGCTGGATAATCATGATAAAGACCAGGATGAGGGTTTTATACAAGTTGACATTTCTGATGAAAACCCACTAGTTGAAATTGACTCAACTGCTTGTAATAGTTTTATTTATAGTAATGAATATCCAAGCGGAGAAGAGTCTGATGAACCATTATAAAGATCTAGTACTAATATTAGGCATAATCTATTTGATGTGGTAGCACGTTGGAGATTAAGGATAGAGTTTAAATCAATTAAAAAATTTAAAGCTTATGTTGTGGATTATGCAATACGAACATGATACAATGTCAAGTTTTAAAAAAGTGAAATTCATAAGATTGTAGTTAGATGTATCGAGCAATACTTATGAGGGTTGTATGTTGGTTATGACAAGAACGAACAGTGCTTCAAAGTGAAGACATATAATCCTAAGCATTGTTGTTTTACTACTAACAAACCTAAATTGGTTCATTTAAGTTCATTATAAGACATTTTAAGAAAAGAATACTTGAGAAGCCTAGTAGCTCAACAACAAAGATGGTTGAAGAATGCAGAGAAAAACTTAATATATTTGTTAAGTCAAGTATGTGTAGAGCAATAAAGAGGAGATTGAGAAAAAGAGAGGGCAACTGATTATGTGAATGAATATGCCAAGCTACAAGGATATGGATATGAGTTGAGAATTAGTAATTCAAAATCAACAGTAAAGTTACATCTGGCAAGGAATGAAGAAACTTGTATGTTACAGGTATACAAAATTATATTTATGCATATCATCGATAACTATATTTACTCATATATTCATATTTCTTTCTCTTTTGTTTAGTTCAAAAGATTGTACATTTGCTTTGATTCCATGAAATCAGGATGGAGGCATTTGAGGATAATTTTTGGTATTAATGGCTACTTTCTAAAGACATAATTCTAAGGCCAACTATTGAGTATAGTTAGGAGGGATGGTGATGGAATGATGTATCCATTGGTTTGGGTTGTTATGGAAGTAGAGAATATTGATTCGTAGACATAGTTTATGAATTTGTTGGCTTCTAACGTGGAATTAGATAGTGGTGAAGAACTTACAATTATATCATATATGCAAAAGGTATTTTATTCATTATATATTTATAATCTATTATTATATAAATTTTAAGTTAACTTAAATTAACTTAAGCTTTTCTGTTATTATAGGAATTGATTAGAGCTGTGAAAGAGACATTATCATATGTCACTCATGGCATGTGTGCTAAACACATAGTTATCATATGAATTGGAAAGGAAAGGAATTGCAGAAGTAGTTTAGGAATTATGCATGGACAACTTATGTCGAAGATTTTAACGAGCAACTAAAAAGATTTGATAAAATAAAACAAGGATATACATCAGCATTACTTGAATATCCTAAGGAGAAGTGGGCAAGATGCTACCAATCTTTTAAATCGAGATGTTTGGTTTTCAACAATAATATGAGTAATTTTAATGGTAGATCTTACCGGCAAGAGGTAAGCTAGTTATCAGCATATTTGAAATCATTAAAATCATGGTGATAAAGAGGCATGCAAACAGGAGAGAATTTATGAATGTTTGAAAGTCAAATGTTACACGGAGGATTATGAAGAAATTAGAGAAGACTAAGAAAGATGTAATAAGTCCAAATTCCTCACTTTGTATGACTATATGTTACAACCTATTAGGGGTGCAATTTTTTGGCCTACTGTTGATGTGGAAGTAGAAAACCCATCCACCTAAAAGTTTCTTGCCAGGAAGACCTAAAATAGGTAAAAGGAGTGGAGTAAATGAGCCTATTAAGAAAAATCCAAACAAATTGATTAGAAAGGTCAAGTATAAAAATGTAGGAACTGTGGCAATTTTGGCCACAATGCCATAAAATGTAAGAATGGAGGCTCAACTCAACTTGCTTAACAGTCTCTACAAGTATAAAACATTCTTTGATTATCAAACCTTGTTTTGATTACTATGTATTGCTTCATATATCTAACAATATTTATGAAATTATTAGATTATCAAACTCTCAATGATATTTTTGTCATGTTTATTAATTAGGTATCATTGAGGCGTCTTCATGAATAACAAAACAATAAAGACAAAGGACAATGTATTACAATTTAGTTCCAATGAGTTTTTCATTCATCATAATTCAAGTTTTAAACAAAACACTACAATTTAGTTCCACTTGCCCATAACAAACTATATTATAACACCCATAAGCACAAAAAATCCTATTATGATAATCATTAAAATACATTTCAACTCAATTTTCTCTTTTATTAACAAAATACTGTCTTGTTTCATTAGTTTTATTTACTCCTCAATTTCCAATGTTGTATGTGACTCAATTATGACTCTTTGAGCCTCATTCTTCTATATACCTACTTTTTTCTTTAATTTATAAATTACTTCAACAACCCTCTCACTAAATTTATCATTGTACCACTTGAAAAAATCACATCTTCTAACCTGAAAGAAAATTAATAATTAATAAGATAAACATTAAACATATATACAAACAATTTTACGTTATTGAAAAATAAACTTATGGGATATTTAAGGAATTCATAAACTCTCCTTCCTTGGTTATTTACTTATTATCACTCCATGAAGTTCTTAATAAGTCTTTTAAACCATAATAACACACCACATAATTATCATTTGAATTTAATGTAGTATTAGTTAAAGACATCGCATCCATAGCCTTAGGCGGTCGTTGAAAAATTATATTAAGGCACGAGATTATAATAACTCCTTATAAAAGTGAAGAGCCAAGGTCTAAATAGATGTAAAGGTAGAATCCCAACAAGGGCTAATGAAAGAGAGTTTCAACTTCTTCTTTAATACTCTTGGTTCTCCTATAAATAACTCCTCTTCAATTTGCATTATTTGATCTATAATCAATAAGAAAATTACCAACCTATACGTTGATTTCCTAGCTATTCGTTTCACTAACATAGATGTAAAGGCAGAACTCAAAACTAGGAAAAAATGGTAACTAAATCTAAACACTTTTGGATGTATATACATACACACAATCCTATAAGCATGACCAAAAGCACCTAGAGATAAGTAAATGAACATACTATCCACTTAAAAATAGGTTCCCTAACATCATTCAAACCTTACATAAAAACCTCATCATCAAAAGAAACAATGTCAAGGAAGAAAGGATACAAACCATTTAGGTAATAGAGGAGATATAGATAAGATCATATACATTAAACAACATTATATGGGTAGTATAATGTATTTTGCTTGCTTACATCATTAAAGAGATGTAGAAATCCCAAACTAGCAAATCAAAAGGTACACATTTCTCTAACATATCATCCTAATACTCTTGAGTTGACTATCTTCCTCCATCTTCAAATGCTTATAATTGTTCCATAATTTCTAGATCCTCATCTTTGCTTTTTAACAAGTTATTGTACTGACTGTGCAATAAAAAAATAAATTGAACTATAATGGGACCCAATCGCTAAACAACTAATTCAACATGCTCAGGCAGCAGAATAGTGTACATTGATAATGGAGTCTAAAATATAGTAGCTCAAATAAATTATAATAGTAATGAGAGAAATGCAACAATAAACAATCTAGTATCCCTAAACTCGGCTATTTGAGAGGTCAATACTCTCCCTAGCCTACAATACACAATATAGTATCCCAAACCTGGCTATTTGAGAGCTCAATACTCTCCCTAGCCTATGGCTCAATTCTATAATGATTCTTCGTAGCTAGTATTTCATTTCCCTAGTCTTATTATTTCTTATAATTATTTATATACCCTACCCACTAATATCCAACAATATGTCACTCTGCCACTACTATAGAATCTTCCATTCAATCCCAAATAACCAACATAAATTCCTATAATCAATAAAGGAAGTAGCTTTAAACTACGAACAAGTACCTTAATAAGTAGGACACTCGATAAAGATGAAGTTTTGCCCAGTAAGTTGGAGGAGATGCAATGTGCAACATGATTAAAAGCACAGGGAGGGATTTTGTCCCTATGTTTTTTTCCAAAAATCCAACAAAGGAGTGCAAGAAGCTATAGAAATGCACTGCTGTGATTGAACTAATCGAGGAGCATTAGGGATTTCTACAAATGTTTGAACAAAGTAGGAGTTTAGGAGTTTGGGTGATTTCTGCGAAGGAGAAACAGTGAGTTTTGAAAACTTAGGACCCACTTTTATTTTAATTACAAAAAGCCACATCGTTAAGTGCTAGGTCCCATTTTTGCGTTCAAAATTATTTTTAAAAAAGCACATCCTACATAATGTGGCATTTAACTGACAAAGTGTAACCTCCATTAGATTTTCCGTCCTTATAGGTTCCATTTCAAATGTTTTATAAACGTTGAGGTTCGAATTAAACTTCCCAAAATGTTAGAATTCAACTTGTATTTTAATGTAAATGTTATGGTTTAAAATACACTTTTAGTCTATTTATGTCACCTTGTGGCTTATAGTTTCTCATTATACTCAAAATCTTATTAAGGTTATAATCTAACTGAAAGCAGCGTTCTTTGAATTGTAAAATTTAATCAATCCCTATTGCCTATCTTCTAAGTTACTGTTCAAACTTTATCTTTTTTGTATGAGTCATATAGGAAATCTATAAATCCCCACAGGTAGCCATCTTCTACATATAAATAGTTTATCAAGAAGCAGACAATGACATGAAACATTTCAATTTAGGAATATACTTCATGAATAATTTAATCAATAAATAGGAAGTTTTCAACATATAAAGTCAAATTTTGTCATCATTTATCTTAGGAAGAATCTTAGCATATAGAACCAAAATTAGTCATAAAAAAGGTGATCGTAAGATTAGATGATAAGAAAATATTTAATTAAGAAACAATAAACTTGATCACAAAAGTGTGATAAATTGCCAAGTCACCTGTGATTTAGGGGACACGTATATATAAGTTGAGTGATAATGAGATTTGATCTCTTCAACGAAAAAAATAAGTAAAAGATACTAAACTTTCGTTTGTTTAATTGTTTAAAAGAATACTCTTGTATTTTAAGATTATCAAATAATGTGTTGTAGTACTAAAAATAAAAATTATTAATTTTTTTGTTGAATTGTTTTAGTAAATTTATTATTAAAATCATAAAAAAATAATCACAATTATTTTAATTGAGTTTGATATTAAAGTCATAATAGAATAATTATGAAATATTTTTAGTAACTATGAATGATAAGAATGCTTTTTAAAATAAGTAACAAATTATAAGTGACGTTGACATAATTTTTTAGCTAAAAAATTATTATACGGGCAATAGGCCGGCAACTTAGCCGAGTTAACTTTTATGTGGATTTCACATCGGGAACATGTGCAAAGGTTTAGGAGGCTGTAATATTCACACCAAAAGAGATAAATAGAAGACCTCTAGACAGAAGAATTTGACCCATTTGTCAACTTGGAAGCATGAGAGACAAAAAGGTTATAAATGAGAGGTAAATATATGCATAGTTTGGGATTTGGGAACTTCACCAAACTTTGAGACTTCCTATTTGTCCATTCCTTCACCTTTACATTAATGGCATTTTGCTTGCCTTGCCTATAGCAGACACAGGCGGCCGGGTAGCAGACTCGAGTAATGAAGTACTATAAGATTTAAGCACGTTAATTCTTGCTCCTCGTACTTGCCAATAGAAGCATTTTTCTTACTGGATTTAAGAGTAGAAGGCTAAGAACATCAATGACTTGTGTTTAGCAATGTCTTGTATAGAGGAGCTACAGGGAGGAATATAGGGATCCTCAACCAAAGTTTCCATTTTTGGGAGATCCAAAACCTGGCATGTCAAACTTATTGCAGGATTCGGACGAGGAATGCCACTGTCCAATTGTTTTCAATTGTTAAGTAAATTGCAGGATAGAGTTAAGAGATATGCTAAAAGAACAAGGAGTAATTCCTTCTTTGAGATGTGCTTGGAACAAGTAAGTTATATGAAAATCATGAACTTCATTTATAAATCTATATAATATTTTGAATTAAATTATTTCAATTATATAAGTAATATTCCTTATTTCATTTGCTATGAATTAAATCAAGTTTGTAAATAATTTTTATTCAAATTAAATTATAAATTTAGACAAAAACGTCCAAACTAAAATATGTGACAGTATTCTTTTATAAGATAACAGAAATCAGTTAAGTTTGTTTAATTTTAGGAACATGATAGTCGAATTGAAAACGAATTAAACGGTTGAATTCATTTGCAAGCATTTAGTTTCAATCCCTGATAAGGTACGTAAGAATTTCACACGACCTTAGAGAAACCATGCGCTGAATCACGATAGCACCATATTCTCCTTTTCGTCGTTAGAGACTCCTCAGGCCACGAAATTAGAAGGCAAAAAGTAGCTTTCCTGTTTCTAATAAACCCCCCCATAAAAGCAAAATTGCGATGTTAAAAACCTCGTATAAAAGCTTTTACCAATCGCAAAACAAAAATTATTGCATTTAGTGCAGACGGGTTCCATTAGTTGAGGTTTAATTGTGTAAAATACTGTAACACGGTTGCGATTATTTAACTTGTTATGATGTAAGATTTCAGGACGTGTACATATGGATATAATACAAAGCATAAGACAGGTTCTAGACAAGCTTGTTTCTTCTTGCTCGTCCCATATATTGTATGGACTTTCTGTACGATAACAATGTCATTGCAATTTATGACATCAGCTTATTAGCCCTTTTCTTACTTGTATATACGTGCAAGTATCCGTATGTATATGTACATGTGGATGTTTAAGATGTTTATGGATACCGTAGTAGGAGTAGCTTTGCATATGATTTATGCTTTAGTCAAACCAGTTTTAACACAAGTAGTTGAGCTGCTCCTTTCTTACAGTTTGGTCAACAGTCCCATTTTACCTTGTCTAAATCTATAGAAGCCATTAATAATCTGATATTATTAAACAATTTATTAGCTCTAGATCAGCAAACATAAAAGGAAATGGAGGAAGATAGTTTGGTTTGTGAATATGGTATGCCCAAGTAATTCACCATATGTTACACATATGATGGCTTTGTATACATACTTTCTGTCGTAAGGTACACGACCACCGAATCATGTATAATTAAGTGATGTGAATCTTGTCTCAGCACGGAATGGTAGGTATAATCTTCCTCTATTTAAACCCTCTCTTTTAAAGTGTGGACAAAATTTGACATCAAAGCCGTTCAAACTATATCAGATTATCTAACGGATGCTATGAATTATTTTTTCTATTAATATACACATTTTTCTCACACGTCAAATTATGTGCAAATTATAATTATTACTTCTGTAAATTTACTATTGGCAAGTGAATAGTGTACGGGAGGAATTTGCATAAAAGGAGAATCTGCAGCGTAGAAATCTTATGTGAAGTATGGTACTTTTGGATGCTCTTGCAAAGTTATTAGGCGGAAACTCTTGGAAAGTAGTTATTCGTGAGTTTCTCTAGTCGGAGTAAATTAATAAGCTAAGTAAGGGTGGGTATATTTGTAGCTGCAAAGGTTGAGAAATGTCCTCGTAAAGATGACAAATCCTCATTCCATATTTTTTATTACTAAAAGACTTCAAGTGGTCCCGTGTCTGCTCTTGCTGTTAATGATCCATTTCAGGAACTTTTTTAAAATGTCTAGAATAGAAATAGCATTTTGTAGATCCCAGGATATGCAAAATAGGAAAATTTTGTTAGAGCGGCTCTGAAGTGGAGTTGCCGAGGATATCTCGTGGATTGAATTTTAAGTTCTAAGACTTTCTAAATTGCCTTTCTTTTGCCTTTTAGGAATTGGTCCAGCACCTTACCCCATTTTCTTAAACTAAAAACAGTGGGATAAAAGGCGATCATAATTTGGCAATAAAATAGTGAGACATTGGAAGGTTGATTTGTCATTTTGTCTTTGATTTGGTGAAGATAAAAAGGACAACTTCCCATGAGATACCAAAGCTGAGCGGATTGAAACCATTTTGGTTTACAAATCCCAATCCATTGCCAAGGTCTTTCCAAATTCCAGTGTAACACACGGGTGGAGATGATTCAAGACAGCGAGTGAGCTCACATATAGGAACCACTGTTCCTCGGCTGCAATTTTAAGATAAAGAGAGACAGCTCTTTGGTTAGTTTTACTTCCAACTTCTCAACAGTTCTTCCTGATTTTAGCATAAAACACACAATCCAACACTCAAAAGTCCCGCCTAAGCTTTGGCAACAGACCCCCTTACATATTTGGCTTTGAATTTTGTGAAGTGAACCTATTCTACTGATTATGATGTTCATTATCTGCATAACAGCTTGAACTCCCTAACTCTCGAGCTTAAAAGTTTTTGAGACCAGCACTAACAATAGTAGTCCAATCTTTATTTCTTTAGTTGAACGTCTGTCACCTCTTCTACCATCTCCAGATTCAGAGTTCAGAGAGAGTGAAAAAAGCAAGCGAAAAGGGACATGGAAGAGAAGACTGATGCTGACAAGAATGATGATGTGATGTTGCCTGGCTTTAGATTTCATCCAACCGATGAGGAACTTGTTGGGTTTTATCTCAAGAGGAAGATACATCAACGAACTTTGCCTATCGAGCTGATCAAGCAAGTCGACATCTATAAATATGATCCCTGGGATCTTCCAAGTAAGATAATACGTCTCTATTGCCTGATTATGGTTTGACTTTGAGATTTAACTTCGCCAAATCGTCTTCCCTGAACCCTGTTTCGTCTTTGAATAACTTGGAATGCATGAAAACAGGATATTTCACTCTTCCTCTCCCTCTTTTTCTTCCCAAGTGTAGAAACAGGAACAAAATTTTCCTGCAGTTACCTTCTGAAAACGGTGTTTTATGCAGCGATGTAGCCTGTCTTAGCCAATGACTACCGTTCACTTAAAATGATTCTCCATCTTTGGCAGATTCTATGTCATCATGTTTAACATAATCCAAATACTACCATATAATAGATAAATTCAGATGTTTAATTCCTCTGTGTATCGTTGTTTCTGTTATTCTATACATATTGTTCATGCCAAGTAAAAAAAAAAATTACGAGCATTTTCTATTTTTTTATCACTTCTCTCCGCAGAGCTTGCGACTACAGGTGAGAAAGAGTGGTACTTCTACTGCCCTAGAGATCGTAAGTACAGGAACAGTGCAAGGCCTAATCGAGTGACAGGAGCTGGGTTTTGGAAGGCGACCGGAACTGACCGTCCTATTTACTCCTCAGATGGCACCAAGTGCATAGGTTTGAAGAAGTCCCTCGTTTTCTACAGAGGTAGAGCTGCCAGAGGGATTAAAACGGACTGGATGATGCACGAATTTCGACTACCTTCTCTTGGAGAACCATCACCATCGAAAAAGGTCCTGGACAAAAGCCTTCCGGCAAATGTACTGATCCCAGGACTCGTCATCATCTCCAGTACTTGTTGTCACTTTCTTTAGGATGATATGTATTAACAAGGAACTTGTTTTTGCTGTTACAGGATGCATGGGCTATCTGCAGGATATTCAAGAAAACCAACTCTATGACACAAAGAACTCTTTCTCAGTCTTGGCTCTCTACATTGCAAGACACTGCCTCACCTGACATGCTCAATCAAACTGCACACTGCACTCCATTCAGTTCAGAGAATATTTCTTGCACAACGGAAATATGTTCTTTCCAAACATGCTCTGTCAGTGACCTCCTGCAACAACAACAACAACAACAAAGCTCCACAGCTAGCTTCCCTGGATTAGATATCCCAGGTTACAAGCCTATCTGTCCCACAGTCGACAAACCCTCTTTATTTGCATCATCCAATGGAGACCTTCCCAACTTCCTGTTTTCACCAATTGAATTGTCAGGTTTAACCAAGTGCTCAGTTGCTCCTTCCATGGTACTGAATCCTGCCATAATTGATATTAGTAAAGCTTCTGAAAGTATGGACTCAGGAGTCCCGCAACATCAGCTCAGCGGATTCTCTCTCAGTTTTCCCCATAACGTCCAAGGACATACATGCACAGGAGAAGATGAGGCCGTGCTGAGGAAGAATCAAAGTGAAACTAATGAAAATAGCCAGTGGGAGGCCGTCCGTCCGATGGGATTTCCCTTCAGTCTGCCCTCAAATCTCCCTGACGCATGGAAATCTGATCTGTCGTGGGATTCACCACCTTGTCCTAGTGAGATGTCTACAACTTACTCCACAAACAAGTGCTATACTTGAATCCCATTACTGGGTACGAGAAATGGGATTTAAGAGTAGCATTTGCTTTGCACACAAGAATTCAGATATTGCATTTTCGCCTTGGTGATTTAATATTTTTGCCATTTTAAGATTACTTAATCTGTTATCAGAAATATCGTCCTGTTTACAGTACTGTACAGCTTCTGTAAATACTTATACAAGTGAAATTGTTAGCTAAATAATTATTTTCTATACCAATTTACATGCCATCGCTTCTTGTCCAAATAACATCCACAGTGGAGTCAAGCTTATGGCAAGTAGAGATCAGTGTGGCAAAATAAAGAACAGTTTATGGGCATGAATTTCTAATCCATTTATATTAACAACTGCAATCAACAATAACTTTAGCTGGAAATTGAATTAGGGGCAAGAAGCATAATGACGCAGAAAAAAAAAGCTTCTACAGGTCTTAATGATATTGCCATAGCGGGTAATCAAGCTTGATCATAAATCGTTATGCAATAATTGATAGCTCTGCAACGGTGCATTAGATACAATTTTTTAACTTCGATGAATGAACATTAGATTAGTAGTCAAAGTTTTAAGGAAGGTATCCAAGTACTGGGTCTAAATTTGAACACGCCAAGTCTTCAAAAGATTGGGTCTTTAAAAATCATGATTTACCAATTTTAGGGCATGTTCCATCGACACTTGTGCTTATTTTTACTCTAAGATCCACTAATTGTACTTATCTTAATGTGAACGGAAAACTTATTTTGTGGTGGCGAAGAGAATTCAGGTCTTGGCATCTAGTAATTTACCTTTGGGGGGATATCTTCTAATGATTAAAGTCAGTTCAAGCGCCAAGTTGATGTGGTCGAAATGCAGCATCCCTCTGACCAACTTTTGCGTTGAAAACGTGTCAATGCGAAGTGACTGGCATATTATATTAGACGAGGCAGATAGGAAACAGCTTCACTTACGCGCTCCAAAATTAAAGAGATGTTAAATTAAGAAGTTGTTTTGCCTAAGGCATGTGAATTGGACATGAAATTTAGAAGAGATAAACCAGTTGTATGCATGATGCTGATATAAAAGAGTTGTCAAGCTAAACTCGTTTTTGGTTGTTTGTCTTAATTGGGGCTTGTTTTTTATGTTATTTCAGGTCATTAACATTCTTTGAGGGCTATTATCTTGTACTAATTATTAGGCTAGAACTAATTAGTTAGGCCCTTGTTAACCAAGTATTAGCCTGGTTTTATGTTACTAAGGGTGTTAAATATAAAACACACCTAAAACGGACATGAATGGATAGATTATCTTGGTGTGAAATACGACGTGAGAGGTTTTCTCCTTCCTTGGTTTTGACTTACGCCTGAACTTATCAAGAGCAAACATTCTTATGGTGTTCTAATATGACTTATCACGTTAATCTTTGATTCGTTAGTGTGTAGCGTCAATCCTATTATGTTTTCATCTGGTTCTTGTTCATATGGGGCATTGAGTCGTTGGGTTTGAATATGTTTAATTCAAGTGAAGTGATCCGAGTAATTCTTTTGGTGTTTGGATTTTAATAAATCCTTTTTGACGTTTGAATCAATTTTGGCATTAGAGCACAACACTTGAATCAGGTTGGACATACTTGCCCTTCATTTTTTTTCTTGTTCTTATTTCGCTCTTATTCTTGTTTTCATTCTTGATCTTGTTGTTGTGCAAATCTTCTTTCCCTTGATTTGCAATTCTTCGTTATCCTTCATCTTTTATCGTTATCTTTATCGTTCTTTGTTATTCTCTAATATTGTTTGATTGAGTTTGTTTAGAAAAAAAAGAAAAAATAAGAGATGGCTAGTTGCTGCCTAAGTTAATAAAATTAGGGTCCAACAAACCATCCTTTATAAAAAAAACAAAAGAAAAGAAACAAATCTGGACAAATTCTTTTCTAGAAATTCAAAGATCTACATTTTACTTTATGTTTCAATTCTATCCAAATTTTCAAGTTTTAAGAATTAAGCCTTCTTTGAGTGGTTTGACTTCTTTCCTATTAATTATTCACAAAAACTTATTCCAAAGTGATTGTTATCACTCCAAAGCATGTTATTATCCTTAATTCTTATTCTTTTCCATCATATACCCCTTTAATCTTTAATTCCTGATTAACTCATAAGAATGTGAATCCTTGTGTAAGTTAATAACATAATCCAGAGCTAAGATTTAGGAAATTGAGAGGAAAAGGCCGAGATGGTGAGATTATTATTATAAAAACCTAATTAGGTGTAAACACAAGAGTTTAGTGCATACTATGTTAAGTGTAAATACATAAGGGAGAGCATTTGGTAAGGCTTTCTTTCCTTTCTACTTTGGCAAATTCATAACAATGGCCTCCAAGAATAAAGGAGTCGTTGCTAAAGGAGCAACTAGTGGGGTGGATGAGGAAGAATCAACCAATGTTGATATATCAATAACGTCCACTAGTGACTTGAGAGGAAATGAAAATGGTCATCAGCTGAAGATTTATTCCTTCACATTACTATATGGACTTATATCAAAAGTTGCAGAGGCTTACTCAAAGGTCCAAATCATTAAAAAAACATCATAAAGAGATGGAGATTGCATTGATACGAGCCAATATAGAGGACAACCAAGAGTGTCATGGCTAGATTTTTACAAGGGTTGAATAGGGAAACACCTAACATAATTGAGTTGCAATATTATGTGGAATTGGAGGAGGATATGGTTCACATGACAACTAAGGTTGAAAGGTAACTTAAACGAAGAGGTTCTTCACATATTGTAGATAATTCGAGTTCCTCATCTTGGAAATCAAATTGGAGTAAAAAGAAGATATAAATGCTTTCAAAAGTAAGGACAACAACTCAAATTCTAAAGATGTGGAGAGTAGTATAGAAAAGTCCAAAGCAGAGATTTAAAACATCCGAAATAAAGATATTAAATACTTTAAATGTTTGGAAAGAGGATTTATGACATGATAATGTCCTAATAAGTGCATGATGATCATTAGAGAAGATTGTAACTATGAATTAGAAATTGAGCATAAAAAAGAAGAAGTCCATTCTCAAGGAATTAGAGAAAGTGAAGGAGAACAGTATATGGTTGATAGAGAGATGATTGTAGTTAGACATGCCTTGAATATGCAAATGAAGGAGTATGAGGCTCAACAAGAAAAAATCTTCCATACACATTGTCATATCTAAGATAACATATGTAGCTTAATTATTGATGGGGAAAACTGTAAAAATGTGGCTAGCATTACGTTAGTGTTGAAATTGAACTTACTCACTACACAATATCCTAAGCCATATAATTTTCAATGGTTAAATGATTGTAGGAAGTTAAGGGTTGGTATGTAGGCATTAATTTCCTTTTCTATTAGGAGGTATAAGGATGAAATTTTCTGTGATGTAGTACTTATACATGCTAGTCATATGTTGTTAGGTAGACTATGATAGTATGATAGTAGGGTTAAGCTGACAGGTTTAGGAATAGATATTCATTTGTACTGGATGATAAACTTGTGCTCTTTTATCATTTTCACCATATTAATATTTTGAAGATCAACTAAAGATTCAAAAAGATCTTGATAGAAACGAAGAGGATAGAAAAATTGAGAGAAAACAAGAGAAAATAAAAGGAGAGTTTTTAAATAGAAAAGAGAGATAGAAAAGAAGTTAAAAGGAGAGAGAATAAAGAGAGAAAAGGAAGAGAAGTTGAAAAGAGTGAAAAGAAAGATCAATTAGAAAAGAAATAGAGTTTGTTTGCAAAAATAGGACATGTGAAGTAGGCCTCTTATTCATAACAACCTATATTTATACTCATGTACAAAGAGGCCTATTTTAATTCTAACGAACTTAACTCTTCTTTGTCAAGTGTTGTTGTTTTGTTATTGCATGAGTTTATTAATATGTTTCTCGGTGAACCAAGTGGTTTGTCAAATTATTAGATAGATAAAGCATTAAATTGATTTCATCCCTAGAGCACAAATTCCAAGTAGACTAGCCAATCAAAGTAATCCTGAGGAGACAAATGATTGAATGAGTTTTAAAGGTAAAATGAAAATTTAATAGCTAATGGATATGTAAGGGAAAGTAGGAGTCTTTGTGTAGTTCTAGTACTTCTAGTTCCTAACAAGGATTATTTGTGGCAAATGTGTGTTGATTTTAGAGTTATCAATAAAATCATGGTAAAGAATTGAAATCCTATACCTAGATTAGATGACATGTTAGATGAATTGCATGGGTCATATATATTTTCTAAAATTGATTTGAAAAGTAGATATAAATAAATTAGGATACGAGAGGGAGATGAGTAGAAGGCTGCCTTTAAAATTAAACATGGTTTATATGAGTGGTTGATCATGCCTTTTGGACTTACTAATGCTCCAAGCACATTTATGCGATTGATGAATCATGTTCTGCATGAATTTATTGGTAAATTTTTGGTAGTGTAGTTTAATGATATTCTTGTGCATAGCAGATCACTTGATGAGCATATTAAATATTTATGTGTAGTTTGGAATATTTTAAGTGTTGATCCGTTGTTTGCTAATCCTAAGAAGTTTTCTTTTTTCTTCAATTAAATTGTTTCTTAGCTATATTATTAATGTAAAGGGAATATAGTTTGATAAGGAAAAGGTCAAGGCATTTAAAGATTGACCTACACTAAAATCACTAAATAAATTGCGAAGTTTTCATCGTTTAGCGAGTTTTAAATGAGGTTTGTAAAAAATTTCAGCACTAAAATTGCTTCATTGGCTGGGTGATGAAGAAGGGCATCGGGTTTAAAAGGAAAAAAGAGTAAGATGAGACATTTTCCATTATTAAAGAAAAACCTAATTCACCCCCTTTACTGGTTTTACCTAATTTTGCTAGGATGTTTGAAATTGAATATAATGCTTATGATATAGGGATTGGAGGTGTTCTAAAGTAGGAAAAGCATCTGGTTGCTTATTTCAGTGAGAAATTAAGTGGTGCAGTAATTAATTATCCTATGTACAATAAAGAGATGTATAAATTGGTGCGAATATTGTAGACGTGAAAGCACTACCTTTTGCCTAAAGAATTTGTCATTCACACAAACCACAAGCCTTTGAAACATTTAAAGTGACAAGGTCAGCTAAATAAAAGATATGTTAGATGGATAGAGTTTGTTGAGTCCTTTCCCTATGTCGTCAAATACAAACAAGGTAAGGAAAATGTGGGTACAAACGCATTATCTTATAGGTATGCTCTTCTTTCTATACTTGATGCAAAATTGTTAGGATTTGAGTTAGCGAATTTATTCATAAATTTGTGATGGTGTATTTTAATGATATTCTTATGTATAGTGAATCATTTGATGAGCATATTGAATATTTATGTGTAGTTTTGAGTAATGGGTTTAGGCCTTGTGAAAAATCTACAGTTGGGAAGTTTTATAGACATGAGATACTTTTATTTAGGGATACTATGTTAAGTGTGCCTAATTGATTTTTAAGAGAGTTGTTTGTGAGAGAAGCTCATGAAGGTGGATTGATTAGGCACTTTGGCATCAAGAAAACCTTAGATATCCTAGTTGAACGTTTCTTTTAGCCACACATGAATCAAGATATTGAGAGAGTTTGTCAGCATTTGAAGTTTGTAAGAGGGCTAAGTCAAAAGTGTTACCGCATGGTCTTTCAGCCCCTTTAGCTATTCCTAATCATTCGTGGGCAGATCTATCTATAGACCTTATATTAGGATTGCCTAGAATTAGGAAGGGTTGAGATTTTATTTTTATTGTTGACAGGTTTTCTAAGAAGACATATTCATACCATGTCACAAAATAGATGATGTAGAGAATATGGTTGAAATTTTCTTGCGATAGCTGGTACACCTTTATGGGATGCTTTGGAGTATTGTTTTAGATCAGGATGCCAAATTCTTGAGTCATTTTTGGTGCATTTTGTGGGGAAAGATAGGTACAAAACTTCTCTTTTCCACAACTTAGCACTCACAAACTAATAGGTAAACTAAGGCAACAAATCATACTCTTACAACTTTGTTGCGTGCCATAATTAAAATGAACATTAAAACTTAGGATGAGATTATTTGTCACATGTCGAATTTGTTTATAATAAAAGCGTGCATTTTGCTACTAATCATTCTCCTTTTGAGATTGTCTATAGATTTAGTCCTTTGATACCCCAAAATTTGATGTCTTTACTTGTTTATAAGTTTGCCAGTATAAATGGAGAAAAGAAAGTCAAAGTTGTGAAATAACTTCATGAGAAGGTGCGATAACATATTGAGATGCAAATTGATTATTATGTATCTAAAGCCAATATAGGACACAAACATGTTACTTTCAAACTAAGAGGTCATGCTTGAGTGTAGATGTGCAAGAAAAGGTTTCTAAAACAACCAAACCTAAAGTTTATGCCTCGTGGAGATGAACCATTCTAAGTCGTAACACTCTTTGGCAAAAACACTTATAAATTGGATTTACTAGGTAACCATAGTGTTAGTGCTACATTAATGTTTTTATTCTTTTTCCTTTTGATTTAGGTGATGATTTGAGGATGAATCCTCTTTGAGAAGAGGGGGAATGATGAGAATTGACTTAGGACATAAATAAAATCTCTATTAAGTATAACAACTAGTCCAATTACACTCTCTAAAACTAAAGTGAAGCAAGATTCACTTGGAGCCTTAATCATACAAACAAATTATGAAGCAAGAAAAGTTTTGGCTAAGTCATGTAAATTGGATATGGAATTTAGCAAAGATAAACCTATTTTATACATAAGGATTGATATAAAAGATATGTTAAATATGTTTTTGGTTGTTTATCTTAATTGAGGTTTGTGTTTTATGTTATTTAGAGCCATTAACATTCTTTTGGGGCTATTATCCTGTAATAATTAGTAGATTTCTTTTTGGGCTAGAACTAATTAGTTGGGCCTTTATTAGCTAAGTATTGGCCTATTTTTATGTTGTTAAGGGTGTTAAATATAAAACACACCAAAAAGTAATATGGAATGACATATTATCTTGGTGTGAAATAATAACTTGAGAGGTTTTCTCCTTCTTTGGTTCTGACCTAGCTCTTGTGGCATTCTAATCTGATTTATCATGCTTATCTTTGATCCATAAGTGTGTAGTGTCAATACTATTATGTTTTCCATTGCTTCTTGTTCAATTGAGGCATTGGATGATTGAATTTGAATAGGTCTAATTCGAGCGAAACAATCCAAGAAATTCTTTTAATGTTTGGATTTCAAAAAATCCTTACTGATGTTCCCATCAAAGACCCAACACCAAAATGAATTAACAAAAAATTTTCTATTAGTTTTAAACATTCCTTTTGAGTTTCATAATCTTTAGGCTATGTTTAGTTGGGGGTTTGTTAATGAAATGAAATTGAATATAATATTATTCCATCATTTAAGAGCAGGTTTATAATGAAATAGAATGGAATGAGATGTAAGAGGAGAAGTTTATATTACATTCCATTCCATTATAAACAGTAAAAATAAGAAACATTCGATCTGAAGGGTTTAGGATGGAATATATAATAATAAACAACTTTTCACTATATTATATTATAAACTCTTATTCCAAACAAAATTTCACTATATTACATTATGAATCCTTCCATCCCTTTCAAACAACAATTTCTTAATATTGCATCAATTTATATTTTATTACATTATAAATTATTTAATTCTATTCCATTCCGCTAAAAACCTTACGTTCAACCAAACGTAGCCTTAGGTAAGTTACTATTAGTTACCACCTTTCAAAAGCGTAATTCTTCTTTTTGAAATTTAATTTTTGATATTTTAATTTTAAATAAATTATTAAATATATTTTTAATATTAAATATCATTACTTATGAAAATATTAAGCTTAATATCAATATTGTTATTAGTCTATGTTAATATTATTATTGTTTTTTAAACCATTAGTAACGCTAACATGATATATGATTTTTTAATTAAAATTAATACATTGTAGAAAAAAACTTATGTATCCCTTAGTTTAATCGATGTATTTGTCTGCCTTGTTTTTGTTCTAAGGCTTTTCCACATAAATATTTAAATTTTACATATCGAAATCTCAAGACGTTGAAAATAAGGAAAGACTCTCCAAGTCCTGTTCTGTCTCCAGTTCATCGTATGAAAACAAATCATATTCACTATTACGGACAAAATTGTCATCAACTTCACTGTAGCATGCATGTAAATAAACACCCCCTCCAAATATAAAAAGGGCAGCATCCAAGTCCGAAAGAGAAGCATTGCGAGAGATATAGAACACGAATTGGATAGAGAAAAAAACAGGGGAGCAAGAAACATAGCCACGGAAGTGTGTAAGATTGGTGCTAAAGGAGGAAACTACAGAGAGAGGATTTTCACTAATACTTGCAGCGACTGACTCTGCAGTCACTTTGATGTCAAAGAAAAGGATGTGAGACAAAAAGGAGAGAAAAAGGAAAGGAATGTGAGAAAGAAAGAGGATAGGGAATGCATTTATTCATATGATCTTTGTTCTTCTTTCAGAAAAATATATATTCATGTTCTTTTCTCCGCATTATTAAATAAAATAATTTAACTTGTACAAAGAGAAACTAGTTTACTTTTTAAAAAATGTTTTATGTAATTTTTCTTCATATTTGATGGACAACGACTTTTTAAATAACTTCAATTGCATTTTATTCAGATATTTAATATTAAAATATATGCAACGATATATTTGATATTTTTCTAAAATTTCAGCATATTCGAAATAATTGATAAGAATTTATGAAGTAATTAATTGTTAATAATAGATATATTATTTGAATGAAAGACATGGTCAACAAGTCAAGATGGCCGAGTTGGTCTAAGGCGCCAGTTTCAGGTACTGGTCCGAAAGGGCATGGGTTCGAATCCCATTCTTGACATGTTTGTTTTTCTTTTTATTTTTAATTTTCTCATTTATAAAATCCATGTAGGCTATGCATATTACTGTAATCGGCCCCAGCTAATAATAATAATGGGTGATTTTATTCCTTCTATCATTTGTTGCTACAGTTTGTCTAGCCTCTAGTATTTTGTTTCTTGACCAAAAACTAGCAAAAATTAAGAAGTTCAATGACATTTTTGTTTTTGAAATTGTGAGTTGAGAAAAGTGAAAGAATTTGTCTGAATTTATGATATTTGTTTTAAGTTTATGAGTTGAGAAAAATGAAAGATTTGTCTGAATTTATATATGGGTTTGTCTCAACTATTGCGATAATGATGATTTCTAAGTCAGAAGCTTTGTAATAGCTTTATTTGTCTCAGTTGTTGGTTTTAATGGTTGAAACGTCTGGTACTAACATGAAGAAGAACGAGAGGAAGTTTCTCTCTATGAGAACTGAGCAAGTTTTGTTACTGCTTCTTTGCCAATGGAGAGTTGGAAGAACTAAAGAGGGAAAGTTGGATTTTTTATTCAGTCGTAAAGATTGAAATTGAAATTGAATTTGGTCCAAATTTGAATTTGGTCCAAATTTTCATTTAGAAAAAGATATAAATTTGATTCAAAATTCAATCAATTCATATCAAATTTATTAATTTTGACCAAAGTTGCGAATACCGTACTGAATTGAGTACTAGATTGGGTTTTGGTATGATATTGTATCGATACCGGTTAATACCGAGTACCGTTTTGGGTAATTTTTTAAATTTATGAAATAGTCCCTGAAATTTTTTAAAATTTACAAACTAGTTCATTGGTATATAGTACAGTTGTACTGCATATTTTACAAGTTTGCATCAACCATGTTTCCAAAAATCATAATAATAAATATTAATCACAATTAATATGAAATAACAATAATTTTTAAATATTTCATATATAAATAATAATTATAATTAATATAAAAAAAGATAATCATCATAATACAAATATAAAAATAAGAATAATACAAAGTATTTAAAAGTATTACAATAATACAATTTCATCAATTTAATAAATAATAATTACATCAAGAATATCCAATAAAAAGAACAGTAAATATCCTTAACTGTTACGATTTACGAAAAGAATTAATGACGAAAAAACAATCAAGTAGAAGTTAAACCTGAAACAAAAACATTTACAATTACATTACATATATAGAATTTAACATAAACTGATAAATATCAATTATAAGTAAAATTAAAAGAAGATAAAAAATAACCTAGAACAAAATTCAATCGTCAACGAGAGGATACCTACTATAACTACACTGATCTCAATTATCATTTGGTACAAAATCCTTATCATTGAGAGGAGCTTCATCATCATTATCATTTAAATTTAATGCACTAAATGACATGTCAATGCTTTCCCGTTCAAGATCATCTTCCAAGTCATTGACATCTACCAAATTCGGTTCTTTAGAAACCTAATCTGCCAAAAGATCAATATTATCGATAGAAATTAGATCAGTTGAACTAATTGTACTATTAAGACTCCTAGTAAACAATAAAATTTAATTATTAGAAAATTATAAGAAATTATATCGAAATTAATAATGACAATAATGATAATAACATATCTTTCCCGAAAATTCTCAACAATCACAAAACATGCATTAAACAATTTCCAATTCTAACAGTTCCCAACAATTCACATCTTCAACAATCATAAAATATTCATAAAACAATTCTCATTTCTAACAATTCCCAACAATTCTCGTTTCCAACAATCACAAAACATTCATAAAATAATTTTCAATTCCAACAATTCACATTTCCAAACATGCATAAAACAATTTTCAATTCTCAACAATTCACATTTTCAACAATCACAAAATATTTTTAAAACAATTTCCAATTCCAACAATTCCCAACAATTCACATTTTCAACAATCACAAAATATGCATAAAATAATTTCCAATTTCAACAATCCCCAACAATTCACATTTTCAACAATCACAAAACATTCATAAAATAATTTCCAATTCCAACAATTTCCAACAATTCACATCTCCAATCATGCGTAAAACAATTTCCAATTCCCAACAATTCACATTTCAACAATCACAAAACATTCATAAAATAATTTCAAATTTCAATAATTCCCAACAATTCACATTTTCAACAATAACATTCATGAAACAATTTCCAATTCCAACAATTCCCAAAATTCACATTTCCAACAATCACAAAACATGTATAAAAAAATTTCCAATTTCAACAATTCACATTTCCAACAATAAAAAAACATTCATAAAACAACTTCCAATTCCAACAATTCCCAACAATTCTCATTTCCGACAATCACAAAATATTCATAAAACAATTTTCAATTCTAACAATTCCCAACAATTATGGTTTCCAACAATCACAAAACATTCATAAAGCAATTTTCAATTCCAACAATTCCCAACAATTCACATTTCCAAACATTCATAAAATAATTTCTAATTCCAACAATTAACATTTTCGACAATCACAAAATATTCATAAAACAATTCTCATTTCTAACAATTCCCAACAATTCTCATTTCCAACAATCACAAAACATTCATAAAATAATTTCTAATTACAACAATTCTTAACAATTCACATTTCCAAAAATTACAAACAAAGAGATATAATTTAATTATTAGAAAATTATATCGAAATGAATAATGATAATAACAACATACCTTTCTTGAAGCTTTAAATTGTATTGAACAAAAACCAAGTCATTCAACCTCTTATGCTCCAATTTATTTCTTTTTTTGGAGCGGATAAATTTAAATGTACTCCAGTTTCGTTCATAGCTTGTTGCACTCACACATTGACTTAAAATCCGAATTGTAAACCTTTTCAGTTCTGGAACGCCATTTCTGAATTGACCCCACCAAGAAACTGTAAGTTATAAGATAACAAAAGTAGCATTTTAAATAAAATAAAGTGATAATTAATTCTCAACAAATAAGAAAAAGGAAAAAACTAATACCTGGAGAAAGTTTTCCTCTTTGTCGAATAGCAATCGACATTCCAAAATCTCCATAAGACAACTTATAAAGCAACATTTGTGAGCTTAAGAGATCTTGCATCGCGTCAATGTTAACTATTATTGTAATAGTTAAAAGCATTCCTCTATTAACTTCAGCTTGCTTACTAAGATCTAGTCTAAAATAAACACTAGGATTCAAAAATGCCCCAGCTACAAACAACGGAGAAGAAAGTTGTCTTTCCCTTCTTTCATTAATGATTGAAAGATATGGTGTGTACAAAGAAGACCTACGTTTCAGATTGGCATTAATTGCTTCCGTCGCTCTCTCCATGGCATCAAAAATATAACTCATTGTTGGCTTTTCTTCACTATCAGCTAAGCGAAGCACCCTCATTAAAGACTCACTAACTCGAATAAAAAATTGACATTGAGACCAAAATTCTCTATCTTCTAGTATAATATTACAAACCTCCACTCTAGTATTAGACCTAGCATGTTGAGATGCAATCCACTTATCACTTGTAAACATTTGTCTTAATTATTTCTTCAGCAAAACAAAAGACTGAAGTGATAAGAAATTTGTTGCAAATCTTGTCACAACAGGACGACACAATTTCCTACCATTGGTAAATTCCTTTCTTATCAAATTTAACACCCATGCACGATTATAAATGAACTTTGTCACCTTTTTAGCTTTCTACATAGTCTCATCAATAACAGAAAAATACCTAAGATCCCCTATATTCTTCAGCATTAGGTCAATGTAATGTGCAACACAAGGGGTCCAAAAAAAGAATTATACGTATTCTACAACCTTTTTCCTGCCGCTTTATAAGCAGAATCATTGTCAGTAATAAACCGAACAATATTTTCTAGCCCTACTTCACTCACAACTTCATCAAATATCCCAAACAAACTCTTAGTATTTCTAATAAGGCCAGATGCATCAATAGATTTCAAAAACATAGAGCCATTTGTAGAATAAACCAAAATTTTAATAATAAGTTTTTGTCTCCTATTTGTCCAACCATCACACATGACTGAACATCCATAAGTAACCCAATTCACTCTTCTTTCAGCCAAATAACTTATAATTTCAGAAACAGAACAACTCAAAAGTTTATCTTTTAAGTCATCAATCGAAGGACCTTTGTATCCCGGACCATAAGAGACTATTGCATCTATCATAGGTTGATAATAATAAGACTAAGAAGCATTAAATGACGAACCTGTATCATACCACCATCTAGCTACTTCCATATCAACATTGTGAGCTGCATTTCTTGATTGCATTGTACTACGAATTGAAGGTTGGGCACCAGGGGTTGTTCGTGGTGTAAAGAAACTAGTTTGCCTTCTTCTCTTTCTCATATTAGGTTCAGGTACTTCTTCTTGGGCCTGAGATGGAACACTGCCAGTATCACTACCACCTTCAACAATTCCATAATCACCACGGAAACTAGAAAACGAACTTCCACTACTAATTTCAAAATTCAACCTTTCCCTTTTATCTCTCTCATGTTGATATTCATCAAGTAATGTTTTCATATGTCATTTCACATCATAACTTACTTTTTACAAGGTTCCACCTCTCCTTTAATCCTAGCTAAATGTTTTTTTTAATCGGGTGATTCTTCTACCTTTCAAATGCTTGTTACAAAACAAGCAAACAGTATGGTTCTTCTATCCAGGAATCAATGTAGCATGACCCCAAGCTGGATTGTTGTATCTTCTTGAAGTGGGTTGATCAGCAATACTTGAACTTTCTTCTATTTATCTATAAAAATACATGAATGCATATATCAAAATACATAACACATAATTTCATTACGCAATATACATATCTATCTTATATAATATAACTATTTTGTTTTATTACATTACACACAATTCAATTTCGTAGAACACAATTCACTATACGTCAAAAACTAACAATTCAATTATTCAACATATATAATTAGTTAATTCCAACAATTACAAAACATACATAAACACTTTTTATTTCCAACAATAACAAAATATATATAAACAATTTCCATTTCCAATAATCATAAAACGTTTATATAACAATTTCCATTTTCAACAATCACAAAACATTTATAAAACAATTTCCATTTCTAACAATTTCAAACAATTCTCATTTCTAATAATCATAAAACATTTATATAACAATTTTCATTTCCAACAATTCCCAACAATTCCCATTTCCAACAATCACAAAACATTCTTCCAACAATTTACAGTTCCAACAATTTCCATTTCCAACAACCACAAAACATTCTTCCAACAATTTCCATTTTCAACAATCACAAAATATTCATAAAACAATTTCCATTTCCAATAATCACAAAACATTCATAAAATAATTTCCATTTCTAACAATTTCCAACAATTCCCATTTCCAATAATCACAAAACATTCATAAAAAATTTCCATTTCTAACAATTTTCAACAATTCTTATTTTCAATAATCACAAAACATTCATAAAACAATTTCCAATTTCTAACAATTTCCATTTCCAACAATCACAAAACATTCATAAAACAATTTATATTTCCAATAATCACAAAACATTCATAAAATAATTTCTATTTCTAACAATTTCCAACAATTCTCATTTCCAATAATCACAAAATATTCATAAAACAATTTTCAATTTCTAACAATTTCCATTTCCAACAATCACAAAACATTCATAAAATAATTTACATTTCCAATAATCACAAAAAATTCATAAAATAATTTCCATTTCTAACAATTTCCAACAATTTTCATTTCAAATAATCACAAAATATTCATAAAACAATTTCCAATTTCTAAGAATTTCCATTTCCAACAATCACAAAACAATTTCCATTTCTAATAATCACAAAATATTCATAAAATTATTTTACATTTCTAACAATTTCCAATAATTTACATTTCCAATAATCACAAAATATTCATAAAACAATTTCCAATTTCTAACAATTTCCATTTCCAACAATCACAAAACATTCATACAACAATTTCCATTTTTAACAATTTACAACAATTTCCATTTCCAATAATCACAAAATATTCATAAAACACTTTCCAATTTCCAACGATTTCCATTTCCAATAATCACAAAATATTCATAAAACAATTTCCAATTTCTAACAATTTTCATTTCCAACAATCACAAAACATTCATACAACAATTTCTACTTTTAACAATTTACAACAATTTCCATTTCCAATAATCACAAAACATTCATAAAACACTTTCCAATTTCCAATAATCACAAAATATTCATAAAATAATTTCCAATTTCCAATTTCTAACAATTTCCATTTCCAACAATCACAAAACATTCATAAAACAATTTACATTTCCAACAATTTCTATTTCTAACAATTTGCATTTCTAACAATCACAAAACATTCATAAAACAGTTTCTATTTCCAACAATTACAAAACATTCATAAAATAATTTCCATTTCTTATACAATTGTTCATTTCATTCACATCTATTCATAACATAATGATCAAGTTGAAGGATATATTAATAACAGAAGGATCAATTTGCTTCTTTGAAAATATTTTTTTCTTATTTAAAGTTTTGAATGTTCTTTCCATTTCTAACAAATCATAATATTATATATATCATTCTATATTTTGTTCTTAAATATATAAGTTGCTTTTACAATTTTTAATTGACATTAATAAGTCTAAGTATAAATGATTGAAACCTACAACGTGTTCACAATTTGAAAAAAAGTTCTTTTTGGAATACATTTATTACATTACTACTTTTACACATTATCTATTATAAATATTTATGATACCCCACATATACATATTACCAAAAACTTCCACCTTCAACATATTTTATACTCAATTAATTATTTACCCAAATAGGCAAATACTATCATTAACTACAACCTAATTATTATTAATTTACAATTGCATAATTTTATACTCAACTAATTATTTATCTAAGTCAATAGTCAATACTCAAATAAAATAAAATACCATTTCACAAAATATTAAGAATTTGTCAATTAATGATTTAAGTCTTCGTAAGTTTACATATTTAATATTGTCGGTTTAGAATTTTAATTTAAGTTGTTTCAACTTTCAAGTTTCATCTTACAAATTTTCAATTGAATGATTGAATCAATTCAATTCATCACATATTCATATGAGGCCGTGCATTTCATTCATCCAAAAACTTATCTTAAATGTCTTTTAATCGGATAAACTTAAACCAATCTTTATTTTATAACTAAACCAGAAATAAATCAACCAAACAATAATTCATTTTCAATTTCCAATCCAACCCACGCAAATCACAAAATCATAGTGTCTCATTCAATTCAACTCCAATATTCAATTCAAAAATCACAACGACGTAACAATTTAACTCTAATTCCAGCCCAGATACACGCAAAATCTCATTCAATTCAACCCAAATCACAAAACCAATTCCCAACCAATTCACAAATCCAACATCCAATTGATCACAATAAAAAATGTAATTAAGCTTAAGCAAGAAAAAATTCACTAGCAGGAAAAACTCAAAAAACACACCAAAAAATAATTTACTAGCTTCAGCCTTCGAGTATTGGACGTGGTGGTGGTGCGGACGTGCGGTGAGTGAAGTGAGTGAAGCCTGTGGTGGTGGTGTGGACGTGCGATGAGTGAAGACGTGATGTGTAGCGGTGGCCATGTGGATCTAGGCGAGGCGGCGAGCAACAACAGTGGTGGTGGTGCGGACATGCAGTGAGTGAAGCCTGTGGATCACGTGTGGACATGGTGGATTGGGGAGGATGACCAAAGGAGAAACATCGCCGATGAGAGAGAGAGAGAGAGAGTGGCGGCGGTGGTGATTGGTGAGTGAAGAAGAAGAAGTGAGGGAGGTAGAAGATGAAGTGAAGAAGGTGCGGGAGAGTGGTGAGGAATGCGTGAAGAAGGTGTCGTTTTAGTTTTTTAGGGTTAATTTTTTGAAATTTGCAAATCAGTCCTTCATGTTTTCAAAAGTTGTGGCCTGTATTTCAGATACCAGCGAGTATCGGCTATTATCGAGAGAAAAAGATCAATACCGACCAATATTAACAGCTAGTACCAAGGGAACGAATATCGTTCCATTTACCAGCCAATACGAAATGATATTCGTTCCTCTGTTGGTAACTAATAAAAACTAACATCAAGGTATACTTGACATGAAGTAAAAATTTAGATTTCGAAGTGCTAACTAAAAATAGAATTTAGACTAATTTTATGAAACCCTTTTATTTAAAGGATAATTATATCTTAAGAAAATTTTAATTATGTCAAAAGTTACAAACTTCCAAATTTTTCTGCAAGGGATCTTTAGGTGTGCTTTTACAAAAACTTGATAGATTTCTTCTTTTGTAGTTTACTTTAAATACACAAATTTCAATATTTTATTTTGTTCCAACTGTGTATCGGACTTCCTCTTTAAATGTTCTTTTTAATTTTCTCTTTCTTCTATATATATATATATCCTCTTCATTCTATTAGCTTTTTCTTTTTGAATGTTTTCAAGAGTTTTTTGGTCAATTTTCAAATTTATTAATTAAAGATAATTATCATTTTTTCCTCGTTTTTCATGAAAAAATATAATTAGAAAAGTTAAAAAATTGTTTCATTACTGAATACAAAATGTGATCCCACACTACTTTAGTTGTCCGTAGAGCTAATTTCGTGAGTTGGATAACTATATGATGCAATAAGGAAGGATTCGTCTTCATTTTTGTTATTTATCTGTACGACTCTAATTGTGTTAGCTAACAAAAGAGCACGGACCAATCATCCTACTTTGTGATTAACCGAGATATACATTCATGTCAGACTCAAACGTTATCAAATTGATCATGATCAGATTTGTTGTTAAATGACTACACGTTAAATAAAGAGTGGAATTATGAAAAAGAAAAGGTCATTCTTCTGCCAACTAATAGCACATTACAGAATTTCTAATTCTGTTCTGGGCCTAATACGGTACCATTTTGTAGTAAAATCTATAAAACAACGACGCAAAATAGGGTTATAGGATAATCGCGAACAGGGAATCTAAACCCAGCACATCATACGACGAAATTTAGATAGGCATAAATGCATGCACGGCTAAGTACATGGAAAGCAAAGATCAATCTTCTGTTGTCTTTTGAAAAACAATTTCTTTCATTGATCTATCCAAATTGGATGAGCATGGAGCTCACGTCCAGACTCTTGAATGATTTATGAACGTGAATAAACAAAACATAATGCACGAATGGGTGATGAGATATCGGTGTGTCAGATCAATCTTTGCAGTTTGTGCCTTTCAAGAAGATATTTTCCCTCGTCTCTCACGTTTCCTCGATTAGCATTTGGAGAAGCAAACTAACTGCATGTTTGGTTGTTGTCTTCGAGATGCAGAGACAGAACGGAACAAAAATTTAGAGACAGAACAGAACAAAAATTAGAGACAGTAAGTTGTTTGGTTATGAAGGACAGAACAGAAAAAATTGTCTTCGTCTAGAGGACAAAATGTGTTTGGTTGCAATGGACAGAACAAAAAAATAGTATCAATGACGAAAATACCCCTCTAGTATAATATGA
>JAOTAY010000008.1:12274101-12294287 GCA_025629805.1 Erythroxylum baracoense
TATTAAGAATTTGTCAATTAATGATTTAAGTCTTTTGCAAGTTTACATCTTTAATATTGTCGGTTTAAAATTTTAATCTAAGTTGTTTCAACTTTAAAGTTTCATCTTACAAACTTTCAATTGAATGATTGAATCAATTCAATTCATCACATATTCATATGAGGCCATGCATTTTATTCATCCAAAAACTTATCATAAAGTATCATAAATGTCTCTTAATCGAATAAACTTAAACCAATCTTTATTTTATAATCAAACCATAAATAAATTAACCAAACAATAATTCATCTTTAGTTTCCAATCCAACCACGCAAATCACAAAATCGTAATGTCTCATTCAATTTAACATTTCAACTGCAATATTCAATTCAAAAATCACAACATCACTGTAACCATTCAACTCCAATTCCAACCCAGATGCACACAAAATCTCATTCAATTCAACCCAAATCACAAAACCAATTCCCAAACAATTCAAAAATCCAACATCTAATTGATCACAAGCAAAAATGCAATTAGGTTTAAACAAGAAAAAATTCACTGAAAAACACACCAAAAAATAATTCACTATCTTCGGCCTTCGGATATTGGATGTGGTGGTGGTGCGGACGTACTGTGGCCAGTGAGTGAAGTTAGTGAAGCCTATGGTGGTGGTGCGTACATGCGGTGAGTGAAGACGTGGTGTGTAGCGGTGGCTGTATGGATCTGGGCGAGGCGATGAGCAACAACGACGACATGGTGGTGGTACAGATGTGCAGACGTGGTGGATCTGGGAGGATGACCAAAGGAGAAACCAATGTGAGAGAGAGAGAGTGGCGGCGGTGGTTGGTGACTAGTGAGTGAAGAAGAAGAAGTGAGATGAGAGTGAAGTGAGATGGTGAGTGACTGGTGCGGTGTGAGACAGTGAGAGAGAGAGAGATGAGAAGGTAGAAGATGAAGAAGTGAAGAAGGTGCAGCTGTGGAAGAGTGATGAGGTGAGAATGACGAACGCATCATTTTAGGTTTTAAGGGTTAATTTTTTCAAAACTGCAAATCAATCCTTCAAGTTTTCAAAAGTTACGATACCGGTCAGTATGTGGCCGATATTTCGGATACCGAGCGGTACTGACCGAAAAAGACCGGTACCAACCGATACCAAGGTAACGAATACCATTTCATTTACTGGCCGGTACGGAACGGTATTCGTTCCACTAATTTTGACTCCAATTAAATCAAATCGAAGTAAACTATATTTGCTATTTGATTAACTTTTTCTGAGTTAATCAATTATGAATAACCACAAGTGCACGACGTAGTTGTAGCTAATACCGGCAAATACTGATCGATCCCACGAAGACTATGAGTACTAATAATCACAGTTATCGTATATCTAGTCTATGGAATTGGTTTTGATTTTTAATTTAAAAGAGAATAAAACTAAAGCAAGTAAGATAAATGGCAGCAAAATTGAATCAGAGAATTAATGAAGCATTTAGTAAACTATTGATATCAGAAAACTAGTATCTAGGTTTCAAATCCCCCTAAAATCCTTAATAGATTGATCTTTTATTATGCAATTGTTTTATTGATTTATTGGACCGTGGAGATTCCCATGGTATGCTAATAGTTAATTTTGAGTCTACTAACAACTAATCCTAAGGTTTTCAATCAAATTACTCAAGTTAAAGTTTACAGGATCACCTCCTAATGTCTGCTCCCGCCTTTTGCCACCGAACATGTCTTTTTATAATGAATTTTAAGGCTTTAGGAGATATACAAATTGATGCATGACTGTGCATCAAATCGTACATAACCAAAATCTCTAGAATTCGAGAATCTACATAGCTTGAGAAAAGTGCACGGACTGATGTATGACCATGCATCCCTTCTGCTCTTTGAATCTTCATTTTGTGTCGTGTTTTCTTCTAAATTCTTCTCCTTTAAGTTCATGAAGGCAATCATGCTCTGTAAATACACTTGGAGTGAATTAAGTATCAAATGTACAATAAAAGTATAAAATATCAAGCAAAAATATTTCAAATATGGGGTGTAAATACGATCAATTATGCATCTATCAAACATCCCCACATTTAAGCATTTGCTTGTCCTCAAGCAAACCATAATCAAAGTTATAAAACTTACAACATCAATCCCTTATCAATCTCAACTTGTCCATTCATACTATAAATCATCATATCATATTGGATCAGATTAACATACAATTAGAGTCAAGTTATCATAAAACTAACTTTCTAAGTCAATAATAATAATCACATTAATAATCGCATTAAAATCAAATGCATAAATCTTTACACCCTCACTAAGATTTCACTCAATGCACTCAAGTGTTTGGGGTAAAAAGCATCAAAACTCTCAATTAATGCATAGTAGAACTCTTACCATAAGCTTGCAATAATATCACATCTCCACCACTTATGTATAAACTAGAACAAAAATCAAAAGGTCTTTATAAGATTGTAATAAGACTTAAGTATGGCATGGTGGAGATATTAAAAGGGGTTCAATTGAAGGAAATTTACTAAAAAGAAATTACAAGACTTGCTTAAAAAACAAACAGGTCATGTCATTGCAACTCTATTGGTACCATAAACTTATTCATGACTCTCTTTTTTTTCAATCAAACCAATTGCAAGCATTCAGTATCATAATTCAAGAAATATTGGACCTTTCAAGAATTTCAAGTCTTTAACACAATGTCAATAACCTTCAAGGTTCAAAACAATAAAAAGATCTTTAAAGAAAAATAAGATAAAGGTTAATATGTCGGTTTAATCAATAAAAAAGGCTACGGTTCAACTTGGTCATTCCTAAAGGTAAATTTAAAGTTATGGTAATTTTCAAAGAAATAGGTTTAAACAAGTTGTTGAATCTAAGTGCCTTCATCACGTCAATGTTTCTAATTTAAAAATATGGTCTCAATATACATAATAAAAGCAACTTCTAGAATTATTCTACTATACATGATAACACATTTGAAAGAATAAAAAGAGCTTAAACATTTTGAAAATTTTGCTCTTAAGCTCAAAAGCTCACAAAAAGATGGGTATTATGTGTGTGAATAATATACAATATTATTCAACTTAGATATTTCAATAATTATTAAAAATATGAATTACAAATGCAATTTTATTCTAACTCTCATCCTTTTGCATTCCAATTCAATCAATATTTAACAATGAAACACATTATTCATGGACATATTTCAACCAATTCAGAAAATCAGTGAAAAGAATTTTATAATCAAGATTATAATTAGGTTAAAGAAATCATTAAAAATTCATTGAAAATTTTGTTCTTAGGCTCAAAAGCTCACGAAAAAGATGGGTATTATGTGTGTAAATAATATGCAATGTCATTCAACTTGAATATTTCAATGATTATTAAAATATGACTTACAAAAATAATTTTATTCTGACTCTGATCCTTTTGCATACCTTTTCGATTCAACAATGAAACATAGTATTCATAGACAAATTTCAACCAATTCAGAATATCAGTTAAAAGAATTTTATAATCAAGATTATTAAAATTTTATTAAACCCATATCCACACTTGAAGTTGTACAATGTTCCCAATGTATACAGTATAAGCATTTAAAAATAAGTGAGAGGGTTAAGTCGATACTTTCCTGATTATGACAATTTTCTAATTTCAGATCCATCTAATGTTAAACTACATCCTTGCAAAATATAAACGAGCAAGGGATAACAAGAACATGGAAATAACATAATATAAAATAACATAAAATAAAATCTTATACTAACACACGAAATAAAATTAAAATGAGATAAAATAGAAACATATCCTAATTCATAGATTGCCTCCCATGCAGCGCTTGTTTAACATCGTTAGCTCGACATGCCCTTTAGGCTTAACTTCATCCTGGATTAATAATAAGTGGCTTGCTTCCACCCATTTTTCAGCAAGTAGATTTTGTAGCCTATAAGTAAGTCACCTATTGCAAAATAATAACAAGGACATAATTTATCAGATTAATAAATCCAATTGTAAGCATTAATGCCCTTTTTAATGACAAATTGTTAATGAAAGAGGGAATGACAAAAATCACTAAATCATCAGTTGATTTGAACAATTTGTCTTCGAGGAAGTGTGAACTCTCTGTATTTAAGGTCACTACCAATGCTTTAGCAGTAGTTTCCTTATTTGGTTCCTTTGCCAGTTCTTCTTTAACCATCTCTGTCCACTCTTCTTTTTCTTTCTGGACAGAGGTTTTTGAATTATCTTCTCTGTTATCTCCTACCAGTTCTCTACTTCTTCTTCTCAGATGAAGGCTTCTTCATCTTCTTCAGGAAGCTCTTTGTCAATCCATTCATGAGACCAACCCTTGCCTTATCTTTACTCTCAAATTTAAGTCGGTTCACAACACCAAAATAAGGAGATTTTAGATGTTTATGTCTAGATGCATCTAATAATTATCTTAAATAATATAAGAATTGGTGGGGTTCTTATACATTTATTTAAGACGGCAAAATTTGTAGAAAAAATATACTAAAAAAATATCTAAAACTTTTAAAATTTCCAATTAGCAGGATAAGAATTAACACATTTTATAATTTATATACATCCAAAAATAATGATTAATTAATGTCAAAAGTAAATAATTATAAAGAAATGTTTAGTTAATATGAGTGACAAAAAGTTAGTATGTTGTGAAAGTCTTAAGTTAACTAAATGTGGGTTAATATTTTTCACTTCTTAGTTACTTTGTTGGTTTTGTTCTGTAGACAGTGTTAACTATTCGCGAGTGCACTTCACGCTTCCCTTTACATAAGCTTCAGATCGTCATCATTCATTTTCCCAAGCAAGAAATGAAAGTCCATAGTATGCTACGAAAGTCTTAAGTTAGTATGCGTTACTCAAAAAGTTAGTATGCTGTGAAAACGTTTAGTTACTCCTCTGCTCTGCTCTGCTCGCTCCTCCTTCTCACTCTCTTCTCATCAAACTCTCAAAAAATTCTCTCTCTCTCTCTCTCTCGCTAACCACGAAGAACAAACTCTCTACCAATCTTCTCCTAGGATTAATATAGAGAATTCCTTGGCTTAGACCTATTTAAAACCCCAGATTCCTCTACCATTATATACAGGTATCTCTCTCTCTCTCTCGTATTTGTCTTATTTTTTATTTTCTTCTTCTGCAAATTATTGTTAGGACTTTTACACTAATCAGGTCCCTAAGTTTTCTGTTTCTGTGCCCTAAATTTTCCGTTTCAATTGAACTAAATTCAATCGGTTGTATGCTCTGTAGTTTTTTGTTAGGTCCATAAAACAGGAGAGTTTTGGATGGTCAAGTGAAGATAGATCATCAAATTGGATGACTTAGATGCCAATAATGATATTGCTTCTGATATTTTTGTAAAATTTCAAAATAGATTTTCATGTGTATAAAGACGTTGGGAGAGAGATTTCTACTCTGCTACGTGTTTTACTCCTCTTTGTTGCTTCTGCGTCTGTTACGTTATCTAGCTACTTGGTTTTGTCTTTTGATTGTGCATTTTATTTTTGTTTTCTAGCTACCACATCATTATGGTAGTATTTTATTGAGGATGTGGCATACTCATCACTTTACTAAACCTTTTACAGCCTATAGGTTCCCTCTCTTTTGTTGGAAGGTCCGAGTATCTTGTTTCTGCATCTATGGGTCCGTAATCTCAGTTATCTATTTAGAGCATGTCAAAGCTGTCTATGACTTGGTCATACAAGCTTCACGTTGAAGGTGAATATCCTTCTCTCATTTGAGCTGAAGACATCTTCTGTCTATTTCACTTTAACAATTGATGGTTCAGTTAGTCTTGGTTATCCTTTTCAATTGCTTGAGTTTGGGCCATCTTTTGGCAGTCTAGAGTTTTTTCATATGTATATTTGTTTGATGAGACTGCAAAACCATGAGTTCTCATAAACTTTCATTCTATCATGTGGAAATCTATTTTGAAATGCTTGCTGCTACTAGAATTACTAAATGTAATTAGCTATCTTGAAGGTATGTGTAGGTTGTTGAGTATAGAGGATGATTGTGAGGGGCATTGTAGATCCATTATGAGCTATGGTAAGAGGGCAAGAAATGTATTGGAGAAGTAAGAATAGGATGCCTGGAGGATACTGGAGATTATGATTAGGAAGATGAAGTGTTAGTTGGGAATGGAGGAGAAAGGATGGTTTAAGTAAGGGCCCAAGGATTTGAGACTGATTCTGCATCAGATAATGTAAGGATCAATCTCCCAGGTAGGAAAAGATTCAAATAATCAAGGAAAAGTACTAGGGGACAAAGCTAAATCAAAGATGGTTATTATCTGAAAAGGTGGATCAAGGATTCTAGTGAAAAAGTTAGACAGTATTTTTAAATTTTTGTTTTCTTGTAAAAATGGAAACATTTCAAATCTTATAAAAAATTTTTAACTAAGAGCTCTTCTCTTATGAAAGAACCACCTTGCTTTTAAGAATGTAAGCAAATTCAATTTTTATAGAATGATGAGTTATCTAGAGTTAAGATGAGGCAATTTGCAGATAGTGTGGAATCTGAATACTATTCACATCTTTCACATGTCTGTTAAAAGCCAAACACATGCTCTCAAAAGCATTAAATGGATGTTGGTTTAAAGTAACTTAGTAAATAAAAGTTTGAAAGATGGGATTTAGCATGACATACTTCTACAGAGAGTTGTCGCATAGCATACAAATGGTATTATTTGTATTTTAACTTTAATCAATAAAAGGTGTTACTGAGTTCTTCCTACTTTGTCACTTAATGAATCCTATTTGATAGGAGATGTAATAGTGGTACCCTTTGGGACTTGATGTCATATCACAAGGTAGAAGGTTGATTTTGCTATTAGTTATCCAAGGGTCATAAAAACATCAACTCCAGTATAATTTGTCAAAGAAAGCAATCAATCCAGACTCATCTTTATGCTCTGAAAATAGCCTGCAGAATGTAAATTGCAGAAAGTTCCATTGATGTGTTGATCAATAATAGAAATATAGCTGATTGGTAGTACTTATGGAATTCCAGCAAAAAAATGTTCGTTGAAACAATCATTTGATGAGCAAAAGGATATTAGGTAAAGACACCATTTTCCATTTCTGCAGCAAGATGTCTTATGTATACAAACACACACAAGTGAACTATATTAGTTGACAATCTGTTAGTATTGGTGAGGATGGATTAAAATTTTAAATCAAATCAACTTGTTAAAACGATTTCTTGTTTCGTCTTTTTTGTTGATGTCTGAAAATTCTACTGTATCCAAAATTTTTATTTATCTTATGCTTGATTTTCAATTCTTGTTTAATCTTTGCCTCCAAATTTTTCTTGGGGTTTTGGTTGAATTTGCTCTTTATGCTTCCAACTCTTAGTATTTAAGATGTCTGAATTTAGTTCTCTATGAACATGCTATTACATTTATTTCCAGAAATTTATTGCCATATGTTTTGGGATTTCCTTTCTTTGTTGTTTATACTTTAAAGGCCATATGGGTTTGATTATTAGTAAGAATGTGTACTTTAACCAAGAGTTGTTTATAACTTTATATGTCATTCATAAATCCTTCACGCGGATGTCTTATTGATGTGATCAGGTGAAGTTTACAGCTGAGGAGCTTCGTCGTGTTATGGACTACAAGCACAACATTCGTAATAGGTCTGTTATTGCACATGTTGATCATGGTACTGCAGATCTCATCAATAGTGGTACTGTTATATCTCAAGCTTAAAGTAAAGGGTTAACAGAAGAAACCTTTTGTGGTGGAGGAATAGAAAAAAAGGCTGTAGCATGTTTGGTCAATTCTCATTTTTGAACTTGAATTGGGACATGGACTAATTGTGCAGTTCAAACTATTATTTGTCCTCTTAGATCAAAATCATGTTAAATGAATGATTCTCAAAAGTAATGATATGGTTTATAAATGATTCTCAAGAGTAATGATATAGTTTTTCTTTTTTAAAACTGAGTTACAATAGGTTCATTTGTAACCGAGTTACAAATTTTAGATTAATTTGTAAAATTTATTATAATAGTATGCATGTGAATGATCTTAAAAAAGATGCACAAAGCAAATTGTAATTTTATTTTTTTACTCAAAAATGGTGGAGTTTTTTGACGTAAAAAATTGTCTAAAAGT
Source organism: Erythroxylum baracoense (assembly GCA_025629805.1). NCBI lineage: Eukaryota > Viridiplantae > Streptophyta > Magnoliopsida > Malpighiales > Erythroxylaceae > Erythroxylum > Erythroxylum baracoense. Next base: position 12,282,236 of record JAOTAY010000008.1, read on the forward strand.
GAAAAATTAACAGAAAAGCATATAAAAGCTTACACAAGGCGTCTAAAATAGCATTTATGTGTCTAAGAAAACTGTCGAAAAAGTATGTTTTTGACGCATCTATGTGTAAATGGATTTTCGATGCTTAGATGCATAAAAAATGTATATTTTTTGACGCTTATATGCATAAAAAATGTATGTTTTTCGACGCATCTATGTGTATAAGAAAACTATCGAAAATGGTTTTTGTAACACTTGTTTTTTGACGCTTTATAAAGCGTCTAAAATTATTTTTAAGACCCAAAAAAGCGTCTAAAAACTCCACTTTTGTGTCTTTAAACTCCATATTTTGTTGTAGTGGTTAGCTTTAATTTCAACAAGGATTTTTATTAATTTATCCATAATACTTACTTCCTCTTCCTCTTCCACTTCTACTTCTTTTGCTTCCTCTCCTTCTGGAAGCTCGTTTCTGACTAAAGGTGATGGACGTTCCATATCCTTTAGCATCAGTTTCAATAGAATTGGGCAATCTCCCTTGTATCTAATCAGATATTATCTTTGCCAATTGATCTATCCAATTCACCAAATTTTGTATATGATCCTCTTTTCCTGATGCTTCATTACTGATTCTTGAATGAAATCAACTATTATATCTTCTAGAGTTGGCTTGTTAACCGGAATTGCTTAGGGCTGTAAATATTGAACTTGAGAATAATCATTCCATTTATAGGCGTAAGAGTTACTCCACTCTGAAAGGTAGTTGTTTCCTGTATAGTACACCTTGAAATTGATCATACGTGCTCAATTACTCCCATATATAAGTTGGTGCTTGACATTCATGATTATAGTAAGTACTCCCACAAATGTCGCAATATGACATAGGCATCAATTGAGCCTCTGAAAACATTTGAGAACACCTCTCTCTCCCATATGGCGAGTTTCATATTACAAAGATATATCCTAGCTTCCATAAAATTATTGTCTGCTCCATCCTTCCATTGTGAGTTGTGGCTATGACAATGAATTGTAAATTCTACAATAAACCACAAACTCAAGATCACGTAAAGAAATTCAAAAGATAATTAAGTTAATAAGCCATAAATATAATACAATACATTAAAAATAGAATAGAATAGTATACAGAAAATAATGACTAGTGTAATAGCATTCAGGTGTTCCTAATATCAAAATCCCTGACAATAGTGTCAAAATTTTGATTGATTTTGTCTGAGTTAGTCAATTATGAAATAATCGCAAGTGCACGACGTAACTATAGCTAGTACTAGCAAGTACAAGTCGATCTCATGAGTTGGAATGTCAATTTTGGCCCGGCTCGGCCCGATTTTGGCTCAAGTTGACTGGGCCATGGGTCGAACTCTAGTCGGCCTGACCTGACCAGAACGTCAAAAACAATGTCATTTTTAAAATTTTTTAAAAAATATATAAGGCCCAACCTGATCCGACCCATTGACATCTCTACCCACGAGGACTATGAGTACTAGCAATTACCGTTATCCTATTATCTATTATACGAAATTGGTTTTGATTTTTAATTTAAAAGAAAATAAAACTAAAGTAAGTAAGATAAATGGCAACAAAATTGAATTAAAGAATTAAGGAAGTACTTAGTAAACTATCGATATCATAAAACTAGTATCTAAGGTTTCGAATCCCCTTAAAACCCTTAACAGATTGATCTTTTATTATGCTATTGTTTTACTGATTTATTGGACTGTGAAGATTCTTATGGTATGTTAATAGCTGACCTTGAGTCTACTAACAACTAATCTTAAGGTTTTCAACTGAATTACTTAGGTAAAAGTTTATACGATTGCTTTACCGATTTGTGAATCTCTCTATTAGGTTTGACCGTAATTTAGAAGATTTATATCATCGTATCTCTAAGGTTGAAATCAACTCCTTCCAATTATGCTAGATCTATTGATAAACAAGATTTCTCAATCTTTATGTATGAAATTAGATTATGATAAAATATTTCAAATCTATTAGAGCATCAATAAAAAATGTAACCAATCACAATATATCAATCAAACCAATTGCATTAATAAAAGAATCAAATCATTGTAGTATAGGCATGAGGTTCATCTAGCCTAAACACTAACAAGACGTTTAGTTACACATGATAGAACATAAAATCAAACATAAATTGAAAGAAAAATGAATAGAATATAGAGGATTCATAATTCTAAATCTCCCTTTCAATTCTATCAAATGTTCTTACAAGGTAGAGGTTTGATCTTATATTCCGATGGATCTTTCGATGATTTCTTCGTGTTTTCTACTTCTTTGGATTAAAATTGCTCCTTGAGAATGATCTTCATGTCTGGAATCACCTCCTAATGTTTGCTCCCCCACACGTCTTTTTATAGCGAATTCTAAGGTTTTGGGAGATGCACTGACTTATGCACGACTGTGCATTAAATAGCACATAACTAAAATCTTTGGAATTCATGAATCTGCACAGCTTGAAAGAAGTGCACAGGCTAATGCAAGGTCGTGCATCGAATCTTTAGTTTATTTCATATTTTTTTCTAAATTTTTCTCCTTTAAGGTCATAAAGGCAATTATACTTTGTAAACACTTTTCGAACGAATTAAGTACCAAATATAAGATCAAAACATCAAATATCAAATATCAAATAAGAATACATCAAATATGAAATATGAATATAATCAGTTATGCATGTATGACTATTCCTATTTATGATAGCCTTCTGTGTTGGTTATCAACAAATCGAACTTTTTTGGTAACAAAAATTCCTTTTTTATCCGTTCTGACACGTTCTTGTCGATTATCTCCTTCTATTAAATTACTATTAATACAACATTACAACCTCAACAATGCTACAAATTTTGTTAAGAAAAATTTTGTTAAGTAAAAAAAAGAAAATTTCATTGTTGTGGCAAGCAAGAGACAGAAAGAATGACACAAATTTTACAAGATGATGATCACCTTAACAGAGGATAAGATTTTTAAATATTTACTAGGTTAATTTCAATAGTTATTTTAAGGATGGTTGAGGCTTCAGATAATTGGAATATGAACTTTTTAACTTAAAAAATTGTCACCTTAACCTGACACAAATTTAAAACATCATCAATTTAAAGAATAAATGACATGTTCTGTAAAACATCAAGAACATTAAAAACTTTTTAGAATAAAACATCAAGAACATTAAAACTTTTTAGAACTTATTGCCAACTTAAATTTTAATATAAACCATAAAAACAAAAATTTGCTTTCAAACCATGTTAAAGATGTTTTAAGGTGTCTGACAGAAGGATCTACATACTCCATTTCTTTTCTTTGTGCCCAAAAAGCACAAAAAGCTCCGTGAACAAGAAAACTATACTTCGCGATGCTAATCATTAGAGATGAAGATTAAAAATTTCAATCAATGAGCCAAAAGAACAAGTCAAGAGACAAAGTTCACGGATAAAAGGGCAAAATCATTAGTGTTCAGAACGTCATATTTCCTGGAAAAGATGCAAATTCACCATCCGTTGTAAGATTCTTCAGGATGAAAGAACAGAGAAGACTTAACTCATTTTCAATAAACAAGAATATTAGTCGAGGCTACCAAAACCAGTACTGATCCTAGACATTCCACGAGGCAATGTTACCAAGCTGAAGAGCACAAACTATCACAAAAAGTGGCTGGTGAGGGTATCTCGTCAAAGAAGTACCCAACCAATCAACTACAACTGAAAATATTAAGGTTCTATTCCATTTTTCGTTGTCAACAAAATTTGTCTCCAATATGTCTAGTAGTTCAGTGGATTCAAATCAATCACATTCTCAATTTAGCTCTTGCTGGCTTGCTTTTCCTTTGCCTTCTGAATCTTCAAGACCTTCTTAACGATTTTTTGTTCCTCCACCAAGAAAGCTCGAATAATCCTAAGCAGACCATGGAACAGAGATTAATCCAATTACAGGGCTTCCAACAGAAACAGGAGAAATTTTGAACCAAGCAATTAATAAGGACAACCTACCTCTCCCTAACAGCACCTCCAGACAATACGCCACCATAGGCACGGTTTACAGTCCTACGATTCCTGGATAGTCTGGACCTTTTGTATTCAGCAGGTCTCAGGTGAGGTATCTGTAATCCATCAAATCAACATCATTGAAGCAGACTTCATCAAATATGCAGCTTAAAAAGAAACAACAACTTAGAGAGAGAGTGTATCAAGTAGTTCAAATAGAAATTGGCAAGTTACTACAAGATCAACAGTACTAAAGTAACAAGTCTAAAGTAAAGAAAATGAAACTTTGCAGAATAAACATGCTATGCAATTCTACTTGCCTTACATGGAAAAAGTATCGTAAAATACCAGTTAAGCACTGATAGGCGCTGCAATGCATGCTACTGGGACAGGAAAGAAGACTGGTATATATGAAATTAGGACTTGCCAAAGTTGTCAATTTCTAAGGCATACCTCTCACAATTTTTTTGATAGCAGGAATTAAAACAACCCTCAGTTGCAAAATTGTGTAATGTTAACCCAAAAACTCAATGTTGTGACTCACACTCTTACCTCCCGAACTTTTTTCAAATCATGCTCACCTATGACTAAGTTGATTTTTTGCAGATAGCCACCAATATGATCCTAAAGACCTCTTCTGATAGGAAAATTGATGGGTATTAACCACTAAGTTATTCCCCAGTCATAAAAGACCTAAGGTGTAAAATTTTCTAGGATCACTCACAAACAAGTGAACCACACAACTCCCTTAGATAAGAAACAAAGGTTAATCCCTGGTCATCGATTTTAGATGCCCCTTTCCAGACCAGAATATTCTTGAGGTCAGAAGAAAATATAACACCACACACAAATCATCACCCCCAAAGCCTCCATAGTGACGCAGCATTTTGAAGCATACTCAATTATCCAGTGCCTCAATGACACGAAACAAGTAAAAACAATGCAAACTTTAACATTTCAAAGTAACCAAATTCTGAATAGCCAAGTGAAAAAGTATTAATCTTTTAAATCTCAAATGCACAATAAAGACATCAAAGCAAACTTTTATGGCATCTTCGTCTCAACCAAAAGAACAAAAAACCACAAAAACAGAGCAACAATCGAAACCAATTAAAACATCTCAAAACGTAAATCCTTCAGGCATTAAACCACATACCCCTTGAATCCTCTTGCCAGTAACGGGACACTTAGGCCCACTTGCCCTTTTCTTCGTGGTCTGATAAACCAACTTCCCACCTTCAGCCACGAAAACAAAAACAAAACACGCCCATCAAAATTTCCATTCTTAAAACCCAAAAACGAAAGCAAAAAAAAAAAAAATGAAAATCAGCCAAAAGAGGAGAATACCAGGGGTTTTGACGACACGATGCTGGTTGGATTTGGTGGCATAGCTATGCCGTTTACGGTAGGTCAGTCGCTGAACCATTTTTTTGCGGTGAGGAGGCTCAAGGAGACAACTTGGGCGAAGAGAGTCAAACCGGGAAGCGGGCGAGTTATAATTAGGTTTTTTGGTGGATGAAGCCCTACATCTGACGGCTGCTATTATGAGTTATTTTATCAACGGTTGTGATTGCAGAACTGGGTTTCGATGGTCAGTCAAATGTTTTGTGCACCTGTTATTATTTACCTACTAGGAGATCACAAGTACATAACATTCCCAATTTTTATTCTGATTTAAACATTTGAATTTGCTTTATGTAATTACACTTATTTCGAAAGTATCCACTTCATGTGCAACTTGAGAATTTATTCAAATTTAGAGATTTCAACTTCAGTCAAACTCCTCTTTATACATTGGAAAAAGGAGATTAAATATCTGCTTGTAACTAAAAAATTGGTACATCCCTCATGCTTTTTCCAGGTATTGAAGAAATAAAGACTCTGCAAGGGCTGTGAGAGGTAAATTGGAAGGGAAGTTATTCCAGAAAGCTATTTTATCTATTAATGGTTGGAGGATGTAATGTACAGAAAGCTAAAGACTACCATCAGCAAGGAAAAAGCAGAAAAGACGGTTCTACATGTATCTTCCGGCTAACAAAATTGATTTTGCTCAACTTATTGTGACACCAAATTAGCTGCTCCATTGTTACTTTGGACATGTTCAGAACCCTCGAGACCAACTTCATATCCACTTGTGAGAAGAAGTAAAGAACGTAATCTGAACTGTCTTCTTGCTGCTTTCTAAGCTTCCTCAATATGCAGTTTCCGCTCCTCAACATTTCCTTAAGCTTCTTCTCCTTCTGCACTTCATAAAGAAGCCGAGTTTAATCAAGGATGGTATTTCATCAGATGGTGAAAATTTTAAGCTTACCTTTAGCAGGCTTGCTTCAACCTCTGCCAAGAGCTGTAGCTGAGATGGGTCTTGAGGTTCTATTCGAGTTCCTTTTCGGCCCTTTTGAATCACTTCATTTGCATCTTTGTCGGCTCGAACAAATTGCCAGAAAATTCGTATGGATTCTTCCAAGATTTCTACTAACATATCGCTTGTAATCACATCATCTTCCTTGCCTTTTCTTCTTGCCTTTTTATCCTTTGCATTGTCTTCTGCAGAACAATTTAGCAATTGTTAGTCACACCCATCAAGAAATGAACATTGATTCAATGGTATGGTTATACCTTTAATTACTGGAACTTGTAATAAATTACGCATGCTACACCTCTTCCTAGTGTAATTTTCTACTCTTGGACCTTCAAAAGATTCGTTCTCTACAAATCTTTGTAACAGCACTTGAAACTGCTGAAATTCACCAGCAACGTCATTGTATTGGCGCAGGCTATGGTGGTCAGAGTCCCATAGCTCTATTGCCTTCTCATACTGCCAATGAAGGATTTCCCATGAGAGGCACATTTGCCCAACATAGACAGTCTCCAAGTCACCATGCAGCTCTCTAATGAAATTCATCATCAAGTCAGGATCAGACTTTCTACGTTTGCTCAGCAGAAATTTCTGAGAAAGAAGGGAGAATCCTCGAACTGAAGCTTTGCGGCCTGAAATTGACTGAAATAGGTCCTTTGATTGGAGAAAGCCTACAGATTTCCATGAAAAGTGGAGAATAAAGTCATTGAATGAAACTTAAAATCCAATCAACTTTAGTGATCTAAGGAAGACTCAATTGGCTAGCTATCGGTAATCATACTTGAAAAGTTATAACAATCAACTAGGGATAACTTTTCCTAATTTGGCTCTACTGTGACTAAGAATTTTGTTCACGTAAGAGATCAGTTTTAGAAAAAGAAAAAAGGTAACTTGGGTCATTGGAATCAATCATATAGCTAAGTTGAAACTTGAAAGATTGTTGGATGGCATTAAAGATTAGTGACATGCACCTTCAACTAACCATAAAATTTGGATTCACGCATTCAGGAAAATAGGTTTTGTTCCACATTCCTAAACAATTAAACAATTATGGTTAATATGTGACCTGACTACTTAGCTTTACAGGGAAAAAAAGCATACACATCAGGTGACACTTCAAAATGAAAAAGAGTGTTACTAAAACCTGTTATATTATACAGGCAAATAAGATACCTTTTTCATGTACGCATGATTGCATGTGTGTTAGTAGAAAAAATAGAAAGACAACACGTTAGAAGTTATGATTGCCTATTACTCGCAGTTTCAAATTTCTGTATATTTTGCAGAACAGATTGAGTGGGTCCGTGCCCTTAACTTCAAAAAGACTACAAAAGGTAGGTTGTGCTATGATGCCATCGATTGAAAGGTATTGATCAGTAGGATCATCTCGTCATAATTACTCAGATAACCTCCTATCTACAATAAAAATTTGAATGAAATTGTCATCACCCTAGGACTTGAGAACAGAAAGAAAATTTTCTAGCAAAATAATTGAAATGTGAATGCAAGAAACTAACCCATGGCATACATCTTTTGGAAATTCAGGATATCAAATTTTCGCATCCGCTCTCTGTAACTCTTGTAGAACTTGTGCAGCTCACCCATTGCATCTCCTTGTTGAAACTTCTCATCAATTTTCCATGGCTTGAAATCTTCCATTATTTTAGGAGACTCGTCTTCTTCTGAGATGGTTGGAAGACCTGTGGCTCTGGCCTTTCTCAGCTCCATTTGCAGCTGTTCTATGAAATCTTGATGCTCCCACAAAGTATCAAATCTATTTGAATCATCAGAATCCCATCCTAATGAATTCTGTTCATTGGACTTTTCAGGATCACCTAAACCATTCTTTCTACAGCAAAGCTCTTCTTTTCTATAGCTTCCGTCGTGTAAGTCATTCTCAGACAAACTCTCGAGGTCTTCGTTGCCTAAGTTCTGCTGCGTATCAGGCTCTTCTACTTCTCTAAGCTCTTCCAGTACTTCACTATCTTCCTCACTAAAGTCATCATGAGCATAAACTGAACTCAAATTCTGAAGATTTACATCTAATTCCAAATCTTCCTCATCTAAGTCTAGCTCCTTTTTCTCTACACTCAGACTGTTACGATCAAAGCCATCATCAACATCTTTCTCCAACAAGTACCGATCACTGCTTGATGCAACAAAGCGACTAAAAACCTCATGGCTTGAAGTAATTGAATCAGAATCCGAATCCACAGCCACGAACTCCTCTCTCGAAACAGATGGAACTTCATTTGTCAAATCATCTTCATCACCCAATACTTTTCTATTAACCTCCACTGCTTTTCCCTTCCCAGAAATCGACTCTTTAATGGATGTGTCTAATCCAAACTCCTGTATTTGTTCTTCTTTACTTACCATATCTACAAAACCATGTTGTGATATCTCATGAACGAGCTCCTCATTTGACAATAGCCCTTTACTGACATAACTAATTGGACCAATTGAACCATCACCAGAATCAGTGTAAAGCTCCTTGACAGTGAGGTTCAGAGCCTCAGGCTTCTCTATGTATTGATTCAAATTCTTCGTGGATGAAAACTCATACTTATTGGTGCTTGTGGAGGTCGTGCCATTTGAACAAACAGGCTCATATTCCTCTTTATATGTTTGATACTGAAACTTGAAAGTGAATTTTGGTGAATCACTCTCTTCAACATATCCACTTTCTTCAGTATCGTTCGTAACATCGATTTCAGGTATCAGATGCTCAGCCTTTTTCCCTGTAGAATTTGGAGTGAAATTCGAATTGTCTGCTTGAGAACCAGTCTTCCACTTAATTCTGTACAATTTTGAAATTAAATTACTAAAACGCAAAACACATGACAATACGGTCAGACAAGGTTTCAGTAACATTCATTACCTGAAGATAGTTCTTTTGCAAAGTCTAAACAGAGTCCGGAACAGAGTGAACACAGAGACCCAGAAACAAGCAGCGAGAAAGATCAGTTTTTGATAGAGAAACCTATTGACAGAACCCATATTCACCAATCTGAAATGGGTATTGATCGAAACCTTCTTGCAGGAACCCATCCATTTAACCGATCAATCTGTTGAGTTATTTCATTTTGAAGCAAAAAAAACAGAGCAAGAAACAGAGCAAGTCTTCGAAACTGTGATGTCTGCGTTGAAAACTTTGAAAAAATAATGGACTTTTCACCAACAGAAAAATAAGGGAACAATGTGAAGAGCACAAAATTTGCATGAGAATGAAATGCAGTGACGAAGTTGAAATCTGACCTAATAGGGGAGAGTTTTCGAGGGGGATAGTTAGGCAAGAGCTAGGGAGAGAAAAGAACGTGTGAGCGACTTGGAGGGTTTTTAAGAGCTTATCTCTGATTGCTTAAAGCCTTGGGATTCTGAGAGACCGTTATTAGATTTCGATTATGGAAGAGGATTTGCTTTAGTTGAAGGGGTCTGCTTTGTCGTCTATTTTGTATGTAAAGTCTACGTACAAAGAGAGAGATGAAGAGTACAAAATGGGCTAAATTGAAAGTTTACGCCTTTGATTTTCAGGCATTTTCATTATTTGAGACTTGGTGGGGTTGAGAAGAGTAGTTGCGGAGAATTTTCCAACTAGAGAAACGTTTTTTTGTGAAATGGGAAAAGGCACCAACTTACAACTTATTCCATGGGCTTATTCAGGTCGGTAGGGAATTACGTGTACAAACCTCGTGGCTGAGATGAGATTCGATTGAGATGGATAAATGCCAAGTTTTTCGATTCAAGTAGCTGGGAAGCTTCAAGTCTAACTTAAAAGAAAGTTTTCCAACAAATCTAAATTAATAGTGTTGTTAACAAAAAAGAAACTCAGATCTATATAATACGTAGGTACTTTCCCTTTTGTCTTGATAGGTAAATTATCTTCGGATCTAGTCACTTGGCAAGGTGCCCTTTTATTGGTAAGAAAGGGATTGAGATGAAGAAGAATTCATAGAAACACCACCTGCTGTATCTACAGCCCGTTGAACCGCTAAGCACTAAATCTTTTCTTACCAGGCTCACAATTGCACAAAATCTGTTTGGATGCACCCTTACCTTAGGGAGAAGAAAAGGCTGGTGCAATTGCGAGAATGATCATCTACTCAACTTCTATATTTCTTCCATGGACTATAAACTAAAGGAGCTTTTATTCATTTATTATTGTACGTACAACCTACGTTCGTGTCTGATGACTCCAGCAATCACGCCGGGGACGCTTTGTATGACGTAGGCCGCTTTACAACGCAAGTCCAACACAACACACACCATGCGCACATAAAGAATGATAAAATATTAAATCTTGCCGCAAACAGTTAGAGTTCAAACTAAACTAGGAGGGAGCAAACAGTCAGCAAGGCATGATGCACTAGCACTTGTGTCATTATACGGCCAAGATCTTTTAATTGTGAGATTTAACCTGCTACTTTTTAGCCATTTATTGTGAGGAATCTTCATCATATCCATTCGATCCGAATCTCAAGTACTTATAATTGAGTGGACCTATCCGCATGAGACCATTTTGCGTTGATGGTAGGTCTGGTCATATGTGTGAACTTTGTCCACTCAGAATAATTCACCTCCAAAATAGGTTGAAGACATGGGTCTACTGTCCAAGTCCAAACCGAGCCTGGAGAATTATGAAAATCGTACCAAGATACATACAAGGTTGGCTTTAACAATTCCTCGAACATCACTTATCGTTTACGTTCAAGATATCACCATAAGATCAATGTGTATTTTCTCTTCTTTTTAAAGTCAAGACAAAATATAAATAATAAAATTAGAAAAAGAATTCGCCAAAGACATTCTAATTCATGTATCTCAAACTTATAAAACTTGAACCATGCTTATTTCCACGCTAGAAAATTCAATTCTATTTTTGGAAACGAATTGAATTGATTTGTTTACCAGATGCTTCAGGAAGAGGATGGGCGTCTTCAAGACGTGCGAATTTAGAGCTTTGTCTCTCGTAAATACAGGAAACTTTTATTTATCTTTTTTACGCTATAAAACTAACTTATATTTAAAAATTGATTCAAAATTAATAAACTAAATTTAGGTTAATCGAATTTCAATTTAATTAGCTCAAACTCTTTCAATTTTAAGTAATGTTATTTTAATTTGTCAATTTAAGAATTTATTGTTTCATTATTTGAAAATTCCTTTAAACCTGAACAAAACTATTTCAAAATATTAAACCTTTTAATTATGAGATTTAATTAGAATTATTTGTAATTTTAATTAAAACTTAATTAAAATAGAATTTGCTTTCAATTGAATTATTAAAATGTCTAAAACTTATTATATATAGACTTAAGTTGTAATAGAGTTAGCACTTCTCGTTTAACTTTCTTTATAGAATTACAGAATTCTCTCGACTAGTTCTATGAATATTGTTAATTTCTTTCTCCTTCACCCTTTTTACCAAAAAAACTAGTTTTATGAATATTGTTAAAGATTGTATACTTATGTGGCTTCGATGCTTGTGTTGGCCCCGGGTCCCTGTACAAAGATGATAGTGACTACTTGTCACCATTTGCTAGATATGTTAGAAACATCGTGATGAATGTGGTGGGATCGTACCTAGGCATAACATTAAATCATTGAAGAAATGATTTTTGCAATAAAGGAATATTTATAGGAAAGGTATATTAAAATTTATCCATACCAAAATGTACCAAGAATAATGCTTTTGGGTGCAAAAAGGATT
>JAOTAY010000008.1:12307265-12320184 GCA_025629805.1 Erythroxylum baracoense
AGCAAACGTTTCGTCGGTTAATTTAGCTACAGCCGAATCTCCGACGTTTTTGACCGTCGGTTTATTCCGTCGGTAATTTGGTGTACCGACGGAATATTTGTCTATTCTGTCGGTAATTTCCGTCTCTAATTCACTATTTTCTTGTAGTGGTTTATCTTAAAACTCTCCATCATCAATTTGACATGAAAGATAAGATACTTTTTAGTTTCTTTTTGGTCTTGAAGTCTCATCCTACCAGTTCAGACATTACTTGAATCAAGGCATGTATGCTACTAAATTTATTCTTTGTATAAGTCTCGTAGATACTAAAATTGTACACACGTATATCGAGTCTAATGCTTATTATTCTATTACTCTTCTTTATAATGACCTTCATCAATAATTGTTAGCAGTCTTATTTATGTCATGGTCGCTCAACCAGGCATTGACTACATGGTATATATTGTTAGTCAATTCATATATACTCCATTTACCACTTATCATATTGATATCGTAAGGATCATCTATTATCTCAAAGAGATATTATATTATGGCCTTCATTTTCTCAACATTCATCTCATGCTCTAAAAAAAATGTAAAGATGATTAAGCTGGTAATCCTACTGATCGATGCTTTATCACTAGTTTATGCTTTTCTATTTAGAGATTTATTAATTTATTGGTACTGTAAGAAGCAAACCATCATATCTTACTCTAAAAGATGAATATCAAGTCATAACAGATACTATCTTTGAGCTTATTTAGTTGCATTGATTAATATAAAATATGGGAATTATACACTCATCAACTACTATCCTACAAAATGATAATTGTAATGCTATATAGATATTGCTTATAATGGTGTCTTTCATAAGTTTGGTCCCTAGTGGTGAAATAGGTGCCGATAAATTTAAAAATCTTTAATTTCAAATAAAATGAAAATGTATTAAAGCTCAATCAAACAAGCAAAATTAAAGTAAAAAGCATAAGGAAAAGAACTGATAAGCTGATTTTGTAATAGTTCAGCAAACAATCCTTACCTACATCTACTCCTTAAGTCTCTCTTAAAATTCCACTCAATTATTCTTTCTACCAGGTGAAGAAGAACCTTGTTACAATAATCTCTATTCAGGTAAAGATTAACCTTGTATAATCTTTGTTAAGATAAGAGTAATTAAGATCCTATTTGGATTAATTGAATATAAGAAAACAACCCCCAAATGATAAATACAATTTAAATAAATCCTGCTTGCTCACTTTATTGCTTAAATGCTCATAATCACTTCATATAGATAAATGAATGCTTGTAAATACTTATCAAATCTTGTAAATGTGTTACATCCATACTAGCTCCAAAACATTGTTAAACACAAAAATTAATTATTATAAGAGCTAGTAATAATTATATTATTTTATTAATCTAATAAATTGATTAATTAATATGTCATATTAGTCAATTAATGTATCGAATAATGTCATCACAAACTTATGGAACAGGTGATTTAATGTCTCTACACTATATTGGCCAACCATTCAAATATATTGTTCGAAAAATATATCACATATTGATTGACAAATGTATCGACCAATGTCTACAATTTTTGTTAACTTTCAACATGCATTGGTTAACCAAAACAATGATTAATTAATATGTCCAAAAATAAACATTGGTCGACCATTAACCTAGTTTGGTTGACCAGTTTAACTGAGAACAAGTGATGCAGAACCTCAAGGCTAAAGAACCTGAAATCCCTTAAACACACACTTTGGATAGAACAAGTATAAGATGAAATCCCCAACCCTGATGAATCCCCAATCAATTATATGAAAGGAAAGACATATAATAAGGTTGATTTGAAAACAAGAATAGAAATAACCACAAGTGTTTACCTTGATAAGAATTATATTCTTGATGCAATAGAAGAAGACAAGAAAATTCTCCCTTAAAGAATTTGTTATTAATCCAATCTAACCCTAGACAATTTTTATTATGATGCATTTATACCCCTTGAAAGATAGAAACCCTAACTATGAAAAAGGCCTTTAAATATGGGTCTCCCACCAAAATAATTAAAGCTTAAACTAATATTTCTAAAATACAATCCATTAAACCTAAAGATTTAAATAAGCCTAACACACAATTAATGGGTTGCCGAAAGATATGTTTCTAACGTAAAACAATTAATTAAACAAGAATGAAAGTCTTCTTGCACATTCCACCTAACTTGATTAGTTATGATGCCATTGGCCCTCATAGTCTCTTGAGATTCCACGCCATCTATAATTTGGCTTGTATAGGATTGAAGCGCTTCTTTGAACTTTTTAGCTCTTGATCTTGTTATTAGTAACTCTGACATTACTAGCTCATCTTTGGTTCCACTTCTCTTACAAAGTACCATGGTCGTGCTCACATCAAGAAGTGTTTCAAAATTTTTAAGTTCTTTTAATGATGAAAGCAAACTCCTTTGACAAAAACTTATGTCAAAACTATTCCAAGAGTTCCTTAATTTTTTTTAAATTTCAAAAAAATTTTAAATAAAACCTTAATTCCTTTTGACAATTAAAAGGATTTATCGATAAGTTCAAAATATGATACATTTATGCACGAAGAGCCCTCAAAAGTATTAAAGTAAATGAGTAAAAGAAATAAAAAATATGAATGAATTTATGGATTTGTTATACCTTAATCTTTCTTGTTCTTATCCTTAACTTGAATGGATTTGAATTCTACGGGCCTCTCTTTATGGTCGACCACTAACCTAGTTTGGTTCACTAGTGTATCTGAGAACAAGTGTTTCAAACATTTTAAGTTCTTTTAATGATAAAAGCAAACTCCTTTGACAAAAACTTGAATCAAAACTATTCCAAAAGTTCCTTAAAATTTTGTTTAAATTTCAAAAACTTTTTAAAATAAAAACCTTAGTTCTTTTTCACAATTAAAAAGATTTATGTCATAAATTCAAAGTATAATATATTTATACATAAAGAGCCCCTAAAAGCATTAAAGTAAATGAGTAAAAGATACAACAAAAATTATGAATGAATTATGGACTTGTTATACCTTGATCTTTCTTATTCTTATCCTTAAATTTGGATTTAAAGTTTATGAACTTCTCTTTATGGTCTCTATAAGGTGCTTCTTGATTTTATTTTATAGCGCTTTCTTTTAAGATATTAAAAAATAAATCATTAGTATTAACGTCGTTTTGTTATTACTGAAACATGGATTAGGACCTCCTTTGGTTTAAAAATCTTTCCCTTTCTGGTAATGATAAAACACGTCATAACATTTGAAAGTGAACAATCAAATTAACCATTTATACCCACACATTTTCTCTATATAAAAGAAATATGAACATTTGACTCCCTCTTAACTCACGCATCACTAAAATCTTAAAGATTAAGAGATAAACTATTTACCATTCAAGCACAAGTATAATAAAAAAAGAGTGAAATTCAAGTAGCATAATCACAAATTATAATAATATAAACATATCTACAAATTACTCTTTCCTCAATAGTGAGAACAATTATAATGCCAAGTACATCAAAGAGATTGATACCACTTCTCTTGAAAGCATCTAATGTCACTAACTCTCTCCCTACTTTATATAATCATAAAAAGAGAAACTATTTGGAGAAAGAAAGTGAGAATCTAATAATGTGAACAAGTCATCAATAAAATCTCAGAAAGAATGAACTTTGCCTTGAACTAAGGTAACATGAGATTTAAAAGTATCAAAGTGAGAATCTATTATAGAGCTATGACATAGTCATGAGGTGGTAGTGTAACATCTTATTATCTCATGATAAGAGTGAGAACCCTATGATACTGTACATGAGAGATTATTGAGAAGTTAGAAAGTGCATTTCATGCTCATGCATAATATAGCATACACACATACGTGAATATTAATGTTGGCACACATTAAAATGATTGTACATACATTCATTGACATTTTCTTGGTATAATTGATTTATAAATATGACTTTTGATATGAATTGTGGTTTATATGTATTGAAAATTTCATTGGTGTGTAGTAGAATTGATTTAGCATTTTTTAGTGAAATTTAGGAAATTTCTGAAAATTTGGGTTTTTTTAGACTAAGAAAAATGTCAAGTAGCAAGATAACTGATAAATGGTAGTAAAAATAAGAGTCAAATGACAATAGAAATTTTGATAAATGACTTTAGGAATTATTAACAAGTGTCATTAAAATTTGGGAGACAATTGGATTAGAAATTGGAGTTAAGTGGAGTAGTTAGTAAAAGAACCAATTGTGAACCTATGGAGATTGGACATATGGCAAGTGACAAGTGTCACTTGCCAAACCATGCCTTACTCCACGATTCTTTTAACCTTTAGAAGACCATTTAATTGTTTTCATCTTATTTTTATTCTTCTCTCTTCGTAATCTTCGTCATCTACTTCATTCTTCTCCATTTTTCATGATTTTGCTTCACCAACCTTCATCCACATTACACCTTGCTTTCATCTATCAATTGTTGCCCCCATCTTGCTCTCTCTTTCATTTCTCACTAAAGACCCAACCCTACCACCTTTGAATGATGATGTACGTGTAAGAGAAGAAAGCTAGGGTTAAGTAAGATCTTAAAGAGTTTGAAGTTTTTATCAAGTAAGTTATGCTTTAATCATCTTGGGTAGTGTTAAATGAAACATTTATAATGAGAAATTTGAGATTGATGATTTTGATCATGAAATTGATTTTTTTTTTGTTAACATGGGTGGTAACAATAATAAAAAGATTATGTTTTAATTTTTGTGGGTTAATATATGCATGAGCTGTTTTAATAAGAAGCAATTTTGATGATAAAATTTAAGATATGAATGATTATGAACAATGAAGTTTGAAATATGATGATGTGTGGATGAAGAGGTAGATGGAGTTATGTCTTATTTTTTATGTTATATAGAGTGATAAATTGTGAGTTTTGAGTTAAGAAAAAGGTATTTTGGTGTCTTGAATTGAGATGAATTAAAGTGATAATTGAGGTTAAAATAAAGGTGTTAATGAAGTAGAAAATGTGAGAAAATTGATGATGGAAGAGTATATGAATATGTTCTATTTTGGTGTTTGTGATCAATAATGGGTTTGAATTAGTGTGGAATGATGTTGTGTTAGAGATAATGAATTCTGGAAATTTGATGTGATATTGGTGTTAAAATATATGTTGAATTCGGATGAATGGGGAGGAAAAAAATTGTAGGGCAAGATCGTGCTTCCCCACAATCGTGACCGTCATGACAGAAAATATTTCAGTCACGATCATGCTCCCCCACAATCGTGACTTGACAGAAAATATTAAGAGTTGTCTTTTGAGTGTAGTATAAACTATTCAATGTTAGGGTGCTTCCATATAAGGTATTTAGGCTTAAATGAGATCTTAAATGAACTTAGTTGATATTAAATATGTTGATTAACGTTAGTAAAGTGTATTAGGTAATAAAGAATGATCGAAAGATGTTGTTAATAGATTATAAGATATGTATTAAGGAAAGGTACTTTGGAATTTGTTATTGAACATGCATTATACATGGCAAATATATATATGTGTACTTATGATTGAGTATTTATGTAAATGTGAAAATTAGTAATGTATGAATGTGTGTGATTGTATGATATCGAAGAGCACATTGAGCGATCACTTCTAGACATTGTTGGGACTTCAAGGCAATAAGCTAACGAGAGCAAACTGTGAGTAACCTAAGATGGTCTCACTTTGATTGCTTGTTTGTTAAATTATGTATGGAATTATTATATGATGAGTAAGTACTGATTCTGAACATTAAATGTCCGAGGTATTTGATGCATGAACAACACATTGGAAGTGCTCCTTGAATGTGAATTTGATTGACAAAATTATTCTTAACTTGTATGTTGAATACCGGACCAAGGTTCGATGACAAATGTGAATGAGAAACAGAATGTGAGTGTGACTAATTGAACATAATGATTGAATATGTGTGGTACATTTCATTACATGAATGCATGAAAGATAAAGGCGGTTGTGACTAGAGTCGCTTGTGAAAAAGAGCTTAAAGCTCATAATGTGGTAAGAGCCTTAGGCTCGCTATGTAAAATGAGCCCTGTATCCTTAATAGACAGGGGACAGTATTAATGAGTCCGATATCCACAACGAATACGGGACAGTGAAGAAGGCACTTGGTTACGACAATATAATAAACGAATGTGAGTCTCATGAACAATACATATATATACGAATTGTATGATTTGAATGATTGCAATGTATTGTTAAATGGAGTTGACTGAATACATATGAAAGCTTATAAACGAAGTGTTTTGTCATGCTATATGTTGAGAAATGTGAATTATGTGATTATTTTGAGTTGTTGTGTTATGTGATATGAGTGAACCATCGAGGGTGGTTAACTCACTGAGTTTACAAAACTCACTAAAATTGTAACGTTGATTTTTCAGGTTCAAGAGTGATGACTTAGCTTCTAAAGCAGCTTAAAAGAGATTTAGTACAGTTTTTGGATAGAAGACATGACTCAAAGGTTGATCAGCTAAGATTGAAGGACTTAGACTAAAATTTTGTTAATTCCTCATGTATGTAGCATGCTTTGTAGACAGAGTTGTGGACTCTAATAGGTTGTTATTGTATAAACATGGAAGTTGTATGTAATGCTACATTGTAAATCATAGTTTATGAAATGAAATGAGGAAGTTTTGGGATTTTGGACATTGTGATATTTATGTTTTTAATTTATAATGCCATGGGATAAGTGAAAGTGATATATTTAGTGCGCCATTTCCATAGGGCATGTGCACGAACGTCTGACGGGCATACGTGTACGCATTGGATGAGAGTGGGATGCTATAGGTAACCTTATCATCTATAGGAAACTCAATAGTATGACTCAAAAGAGACTCATCATCAGGCTATTGTTGTTATGTCTACTATTTCTAATAAGAACTAATGTCCATCTATTAATAAAGAGTGGAGGAATCTAAGAAGAAGTTGAAATTAAGCTCATCTTCAATAATGGAATGTTGAAATGCTAAAAGATGAGACTAACCATAAGGATATGTTGACTCCTTTTTTTTTGTTGTTGTGAGAATTGATAATTTGTGTATAAAAAAATGACTAAGATGAGCATGCTCATTATCATTAAAGTGAAAACGAACTAAAGATCATCATGGCCGAAAAGAAAGTAAGGTGTCCACTAAAAAAAAAGATAAACTTATCCTTGATAAAAATATGGTAGAAACCAAGATTGACTTTAAGATCACAAACAACTTTAGGCTTTCCAGTAAATTTTCCTTACTATTTATCTCAAATATAGCTTTGACTCTATTGGTCACATAATGAGGCCTAATATGATATTTTATAAGGCAATTGCAATAGGCATAATCCTTGCGTATGAGAATACTAAAAAGTAATGGCATCACTGATGAGTTATTTTCACACTTTGTAATTTAAAAAGGATGTAAGTGTTATCACTAAGTATATGAGGTTTAAGGTTGGAGTAAAAAATCCTTACATTTATGGGAATCATTTGGAAATTCTTGATAAGTGAGGGTTCTCACCTTTGATAAATTAAATAAAACCATAATCTTTAAATTAGTCTAAAGAAGTAGGAACCGATTTTCATATAAGACACATAAACTATAATTAGCAAACTAAAGAGAGTGGATGTCGAATTAGTGGAAGTGAAGGAGGAGGTGGAGTAGGAAATGTCTCAAGAGTCCTTTATGTATTTAGGGATGTCAATATTAGCCCGGCCCGACCCGTGGTCAACGGGTTTAGCCTGGTCAAAATGGGCCACGGGTCGGGTGGGTATGGCTCGTGGAATGACTGGTCAGGCCATGGCCCGTGAAGCACGGGCCACGGATTGGGGTGGACAGGCCTCGAGCTGGTCTGACCAAACTGGCCTGGGCTAGGGCCTGGGCCTGTGGCCCACCCATCACCCAAACATAAAACGACGTCGTTTTATGTAAGATTTAACTTATTTGTTCCATAGGTTAAGGAACATCGTTTTTCTTTAAGAGTAAAATGATATCGTTTTATGTTGGTAACGTTACAAATAAATAAGGACGAAACGACTTTGTTTTCTTTCAAGCAGGAAACGACGTCATTTGTCTCTTATATTTTGAATCACTCCCAGCCACTGTAAAATTTGCTGACTTTTAAATGATGTTAGTTGATGCCATGTGTAAGTTGGAATTGTTTTGCTTTCACATGCCATTATCATAAGATATGTACTTGAATATGCTTGAATGTTTGGGTATGTACCCTATGGTAGTGGAATGTTGCAGCCACATTCCTCCGACTCTTCTCTCCGACTCTCCCACCTCAGCCCTCCCTCTCCTCCGTCATCACCCTCGTTCCTCTCCATCGTCACCTTCGACCCTCCCTTTTCATCGATCTCGTCAGTCACCAGCGTTTGCTTATTAAGGTTGGTTTTCTCATATTATTCATAATTTTATATAATTAGAGGGACTAACATGCCTTAAATCTTAACCGTAGTAGTAAGCCCTTGCCCATATCTTTTCTTTAAGTTTTTTCTTCTCTCTCTTTTGTGCCTGTCGTATCCTCTCTCTTCCAAGATTCGTCAGCTTCCTTCTTTGCTCGCATCGTCAGTCTTTTATTGTTTGCTCAATCTCAAAAGCGCACCATTAGGTCACTGCTTTTTAATCTTTACTTGTCCTTCACTCTTTAAGTTCAAACGTTGATGTTGTTCTATATGTATATATATTTAATCTCAGCTAAGCTTCATCATGGGTTGTTCTGTTTAAGAATAGTTTGAAGTTTGAACAAAACTTGGGTTGTGACTTGTAGGTTGAATGTTAATACTTTGTGTTTTTTAGAGAGGAATGTGGACTACTTGGTTGCGATTTTACTGAGGAGGACGAGTTGCTCTGGTTGTGATTTGAATAGTTGTACATGTATACAGTATGCACATTAAGTGTTTGATGAAATTTCTAATAGTCATGGCCTACTTCCTAAGAGTCGCCGAGTCGTAGTAAATTGAAATTGTTTGAAAGTGATAATCTGTTCTATGTGATTTTTTAAAGCATCATGTTCATGTATAGTGCGGGGGTATTGATTAGAATATGATGTAAAAGGCTAATTTTGTGAATGGTAGAGAACCACTTCAGTTGATGGAGACTGGAAGCCAGCTGATAGCCTTAAAACTAAGTTTATTACATTATCTCCAAAATAACAATATATATAGATATCTATGTGTAGGTTTACAAATTTACAAAAGCTTTTTTCTAGTGTCAATGAGTAAATTTAATGAATCAAAGAGAAAAATGAGAAAAGAAGAACATTCTCACTGGGAGTTGATTCTTTGGTTTCTGAATTAGGGAAGGAGATGTTGTGCCAAGATTATGAAGCCATCATTGTTATTGTGAATTCTTCTTTTGCTTTTTTGATCTTATAATTTCAAATTTTGTTGCGAGTTAGGATATACTATATACATAGAGCACAATAGGACTCTTTGTATCAGTATGTTGTTCACTTTTCAAGTAGGAAGGTTATATTCACTGGTTGTGTAATAAGGGTATCAATCTTCTCCCATAATTAGTGTGATCACGTTTTTAAGAGTAAACCATTAGGGTATATGAGAATGGTTTTTCAAATATAATATTGAAATAACTATATATGATTATTATTTAATAGTTTTTATTAGTCATCACTATTCAATATAAATTTCTTTTATAATAATAATGTTTTTTATTATTTATAACATTAATGACCATCTATACTTACTGACCATAAAGCCACCTTTTTTGTATCAATATCTTTTAAAATATACTATCTTCTAGAGTATTGTTGGATTCCCCTAGGCTTTATATGTACATATGTATAGGCTTGATTACATTAATTAAAGCATACAGGACTAAGGAATGTTTCATGCTAGAATATGTGATTAATTGATTATGAACCAGGTAAGTAGTACACTAGTTTATCAAGAAGCAATGCAAATTCCAAGAACATTTAAATGTATATATATATAAGGAAAAAGCGTTGTGATCTTTTGAGTTGTAAAATATGAAATAAAGGGTAGTTTGAATCAGAGAAAAAATCAACTTGCCATCTTTCTACAAATTGCAAACATTTATGTTGGTTTCATCTTCATCATATCTTTTTTTGTTTTTCTAAAAAAAGCTTCATCATATCTTGTGTGTTTGTCTATGTTTTCCTGAATATTTAGGCTGTGAGACTAACCATACCAATGGTGAACTAGCATATGAACATTGCAAAAAGTCCAGTTTTCATCTTCCTGAAAGTTTCATAAATAGCTCATGATAAACAAAAACAAGAAGAAGAAACTTATTAAAGACCTATTGATATCGTTCCAGATTCAAACATCTATATATATTGTTATTATCTACTTTCTTTTTCTCTATTTGATCTTAAACATGGCCCTATGCATCAATTACAGTTCTTTTTTATGTCTATTGTTTTATTTATTCATGTATTGAATTGTTCTTTAATGCTTATGTTTTTATTGATTTTCTAATATATCTAATTAGTTTCTTGATCGAGATTATCAATTGCTAGATTAAATATTAAATACGTAACTGTTCAATTCCTTTAATTATTGTTTTCTAATATACTACTCTCATATTGGTTGCTTGGTTGGTTGGTTGTGGAAACTTAAATCTAGTGGTTTCATGGTTAGTTTGTCAGATGGGTGAACATATTCCTTCAGTTGAGAGTTCTAATTTGGTACCGGAGGTAGAAGTGGAAACTTCTATTCCAACACCAATTGATGATAGAAGTTCAATTAGAAGTTAAGTTAGTCAACATAAAAATGATGTTTGGAATCACTTTAAGAAGACTACATCGATCGACGGAATTGAAAAATCATAATGAAATTATTGTCATAAGTTGTACTCAACTAGTTCGAAAGGTGGAATGTCTCATTTAAAGAGACATACGGAATCATGTATTAGAAGGAAGATGGTTTTAGGAGGTCAATCATTTTTGACCCCTAACCTTATGAAAGGAAAGAATGAAATAACCATAACAACTTTTTCCAATAATAGATTAAGAATTTTGATGGCTAATATGCTTGTTGCAGATGAATATGCATTGGCTATGGTTGAAAGCAAGAGATTCAGGATATTTCTCAATTCACTCCAACCAAATTTCAAGGTTCCAAGTCGGAATACATTGAGAAGTGATATTTTGAAAAATTATGAGGAGAAGAAGAGAGAAACATTAAGAGTATTGTCGAGTGTTAACGGATGAATTGCTATAACAACAGACATGTGGACAACCGATAACTAACAGAAGGGTTACATGGTGGTGACGGTACTTATATTAATAATAATTGGAAGTTATGCAATAGACTTTTGAGGTAATTTATATTCTTTAATATTATTATCATTTACTTAATTTTATTATTTTATGATTTATATTGTTATGTTTTTTTACGATAGATTCATTTATGTGCCGACACCAAATACAAGTGAAAAATTGGCAAATGTGTTGAAATATTGTTTGATGAGTGTGAACCTCGACAACAAAGTTTCCTCTATCACAGTCGATCATTGTAGCACAAATGATGCTATGATTGAGAAGTTGAAGGGAAAAATGCGAGTTGGGAGCTTATTGGCTAGAGGTAAGTTATTTTATATGCGTTGTTTTGCGCATATTCTTAACTTGATTGTGAAGGTTGGGTTAAAGATGATCAAGGAAGAAATATAGTGTATTCGGAGTAGTGTTTTATCTTGGAGTGCAACTCCTAAAATAGTTGAAACTTTTGAAGATGTTACACAGATTTTATGCCTTCCCTACATAAAGAAGTTGGTTTTGGATTGTCCCATGAGATGGAAGTCAACCTTTAAGATGTTGGAGTCGGTAATCTCATATGCTTAGCTATTTACTAGATTAGCCAAAAGAGATCCTCAGTATGCCTCCGTACCATCAAAGGACCAGCGGGACTTAGCTAAAGAACTTTGTATGAAGTTGGAATTATTTAATAAGTGGACTGAATTGTTTTCAGGAACAAAATATCCAACTTCGCACTGTATCTTTAACATTATGTTCAACATAAAGCATGTTTTGGGATTATGGATGTTTGACTCCAACGAAGTGATTCGGACGATGGCGCAGCGGATGATGGAGAAGTTTAATTCTTATTGGTCTAAGGTTGGAGATATTGTTGCAGTATTATATGTGTTGGAACCAAGATACAAGATGGATGGGGTTGAATATATTTATAATGTATTGTACAGTGGTGAAGCTCAAGAGCGTGTGCATACCATAAAACAATTATGGTATCAATTGTTTCATGATTATGAAGCCAGAATGCAACAAACTCATGATCGGGATGCAGGCAGTCCAAGTTTAACTCATACTTCAGTTTAAAGTTCGACCTTTTCTTCTATCCCATTATCGACATATTCTCTTTCAAATTTTTTAAAAGAGAAAAGGGCTAAGATATCTTATGGTACGATGGAGTTAGATAGATATATTTCTGATGAGTGTGTTCTTAAAACGGAAGGTAAGTTATTTGATATATTGTTATGGTGGAAGACGTCTGGACATAATTATCCGATCATTCAAGCCATTGCACGGGACTTGTTAGCTATTCCATCATCGACTGTTGCTTCAGAGTCTACATTTAGTACTAGTGGTCAGGTCATTACTCCTCATTGTAATCGACTTCATTATTGCACTGTAGAAGCTCTTATGTGTACCCAAAGTTGGTTACAAAATGAAGATATTGATGATAAATTCTTTTCTTTTTATTATATTTATTTTACTTACCTTTATATTATCTTACTTAATGTTGTGTTTTTTCCTTACAGCCACAGGTATTAATGCAGAGGGAGTTGGTGAAAGTAATCGACCAATGGAAGGTTATTTTGATCAAATATATGAAGATGGAGGTATTTTTAATTTTCTTTTTATATAATATTACATTATTAAATAT
>JAOTAY010000008.1:12334655-12354975 GCA_025629805.1 Erythroxylum baracoense
GGTACAAGCGCGGCATTTTTATTAGAGTAGAAACTCAAATACCGACGGATAAGATATTCCGTCGGCAAACTAGGTTTACTGCCGACATTTTCTAACCGTAAGATCAACTGCCGTCGGTATGCGCTGCCAAGATTACCGACGACATATTAATACCGTCGGTAAAATTTGTTGATAAAATATGTACCGATGGAAGACGGGTGTTCCTTCGGTACATTTACCGACGGGAACGCTATTTCGTCAGTGTATCGTCCCTTCCTCATTGACACGACGACGTCTGTTAATAATTTACCGACAAAAAAGACAGTCCGTCGGTATATTGCTCGAAGATATAGCGACGGAATGTTATATAGTCGGTAACTCAAAGCTAAATACCGACGATTGTCCTCCCATCGATAAATGGCCAAGCAATTAAATTGCGGGAACGATTCCTGCATTTTTTCCCGTAGCCGAGACTTTTGGCGTCGCTATTTTCTGTCGGAGATTTTGAGCGAAATTTTTTCCTACAGTATTTCCGACGGAATATTGACGTTCCGTCAGTAATTATCGACAGATTTTTTTCCCTCGGAACTATTCCGACGCTATTACGCGATTTTCTTGTAGTGATATTGGACCTGTGGACTTTATTTTGGGAATCAAAGTTGATAGGAATGACTTTAGTTTTAGGTTGAATCAAACTCATTATGTTGAGAAAATTTTGAAGAAGTTTGGTTACTATGATGATGATCCAGTCAAGACTCCCTATGATGTTAGTGTTGCTTTAAAAAAAATCTTGGTGACAGTGTAAACCAAGCTGAGTATGCTAAAATTCTTGGTAGTTTGATATTTTTGATGAACTAATCTCGTCCTGATATTGCATACTGTGTGAGTAGACTTAGTAGGTATAATCATAATCCTAGTCACGAGCACTGGATGCATTAATTCGTTTGTTGAGGTATTTGAAAGATATTATGCAATATGGATTATCTTTTGGTGGTCATCCTCCTGTATTGGAGTGGTATTCTGATGCTAACTAAATTACAGAGAGTGATGATATACACTCTATCAGTGGTTATGTTTTTATCTTGGCAGAAGCTGGAGTGTCTTAGAAATCATCCAAGCAAACATGTATTGCGAGATCAACAATGGAGGCTGAGTTTACGGCTTTAGAGATGGCAGGATGGGAAACTGAGTGGCTAAGGAATCTTTTAGCAGATATCCCGCTTTGGTAAAAACTAATTCCTTCTATGTTCCTTCATTGTGATTTGCAGGCTGCCATTTATGTTGCCATGAACAAGGCATATAATGGCAAAAGTAGACATATCAGATTGAGACATAAAATTTTCTGTACTTTAATTAGACATGGTGTAATCTCTCTGGATTATGTCAAGTCAAAGAGAAACTTAGCGGATCCGTTTACAAAAGCTTTGAGTAGAAAACTAGTTTTAGAGCATGTTAAAAGGATGGGGTTTAGCCCAATTATGTAGTAACCTCATGATGGACACCTAACTTGGAAAACCAAGTTCAACGGGTCAAACGAATTTGTATGGTGACTACTTACTTGTACTTTGATTATGGAATAATACTGAGATATATTCAATTGTTGAATTGCGTCCCTATCATGACTTTACTGTGTTTGATGAGGCTGGATTGTTTAATGCTTAATGAGTTCCATAGCTCAAGTTTGGGTGGTGTGAGCAATACACACTTGATGGACTCACCTACATGATTGTGGGGGGATAACCACCCTCCTATGAGAGTAATTGGGCTATCTCTTTAGAGCGATCATGAGACCAGGGCATTTTGAGGCTGTTAATTCTCTAGCAGGTTCTGTCTCCATTTTGTTTTGGACACTAGGTTTAAGACTTAGTTCACCTGATTGTTCACTTATCTTTATATTAAATTGTTACAATTTGTTTCTCAAATTTTGGACCAAGTGGGGGATTGTTAGTGTCGTTGTTCCAAAATTTAAAGTTACTAATAATGTTTATAACGCTATCAGACAATACATCCTATAATGTTGTTACGTTATTATGCTTCAAAGTTCCTTTTGTTTAAATAGCCTTTAAATCCAATTATCAATATATGTATTGTTTCTTCTATATAAAGGAGTCACTCATCTACTCAATGGCACAACAACCACCAAAAACAATTGTCCACTTTCTTTATTTCTTCATCTCTTTTGTATCTTTATTTACTCCATCCCACACAAGCATTTTCTTCTACATACAAACACTTTACACACATATTTTGTCTTAACGCACAAATTTTGCATTTTTCTACCTTTCTTTAATCTCGGAGATAGTTCATACTCTACCCTTTGGAGTGCACCAAAGCTGGTGGAGAAGGCTTAACCTTGGGGTCGGATCCCATTGTCCTACTGCACCGTAGAGGAAAAATTTTCAACTTAGGGCAGTGATTTTTTATAATGCCTTGCCTTCAGATAAACTGTTCCAATTTAATTATTATTGCTTTTCGTTGACAATGCTAAGAGTTTATTTTTACATTAACATATTGTTACTAATGAAAGAATAAATTGGTACTTTTATTATTAGATATTGTTACCTAAAAATCAATTCATTATCTTATAAAGGCTCAAATTGTTGTTATATCCATTCAATATTTTTGATATAGTTTAAAAATATTTTATTGCCTCAGCTAAAACTTGAGACAACGTTACAGATTTTTTTTGCATAGTAGGATATTTTGTTAACTTACATATATAATTTATTTAACAACATGAATTTTATTGCCTTAGTGAAAAGACAAAAATAATTGTACTTCTAGCTATGTTTTTGTTTGCTAACTAATGTATTTTTTGTAGAGACGAATTTCGTATCGTACTAGCCGGTATTGACTGGAACGTACTGTATTAGCCAAAAAATAGTACGAAATCAATGTTTTTGGTACCGTCAATTGGTACCGGCCAATACTAGATTTTTCATCTGGTACCAGCCGATATTTAAAATACCGGTTAAATATTGGCCGATATCATAAACTTGTAAATTCTCAAGGAATAAATTGCAAAAAAAGAACCCACCGCAAACTCCACACCATTTTCACGTTTCTCCTCTCCACCCATTTGCAACATTCTCCCTCCCTCCAACGTTAAATGTCGCCGGAAACCTACTACCACCCTACCGCCGATAGCCACTGCCATCGTACCATGCCACTGCACTACCGTCGGACTTGCCAATAAAAGAGATGAAGGTCGTGCTCTATGAGACATAAAAGAAGGAAGAGTTGAATGAGAGATGAAAGAAAAAGTTGATAGTTTTTAGCTATCAAAAGTGTCCGCGATTTCTTCTCAAAAGTTTAGGATTTCCACTTTTCTTTTAAGCTAAAAGACTTAATAACCCTCTCTTCCTCACATATAATACACTTATTATTGTTTTGAAAATGTAAAGAGGTCCAACCAAATACAAAAGATGCAATCTAATATGATAAAGATGGATTTTATGAATATCTAATCACATATATATTAACACTTCATTTCGGTTATACTTATCAAAATTAAAGCACATCTATATTACACTTCATTTTTTTTGTTATATCTATCAAAATTAAAGTGAACATAAGAATATATTTTCTTTTATTATATTTAAAATTATTTAATAATTTAAAATTAAGTAATAATTTATTTATAAATGTAATTTATGACTAATTACTTTTTTGTCTAAGGAATGAGAGTACATCTCATTTATTTTAAGAACATTTAACAATGGAATTCTATTACTAACCTTTAATAAGGTCTTTTGCTTTCAATTACAGATAAATTATCATCTTTAATTCAATATTGATTTAATAAAAATAAATAAATTTTTTATTTGAAATTTTATTATTATGATTTTTGGAAATATGTTGATATAAAATTATAAATTATACAATATAGTATATTGGAGGACTATTTTATAATTTTTTAAAAATTCATGGACTATTTTATAAATTTACAAAATTACCCTAAATGTTACCCGATATTGACCGGTACAAGTATAGTATTGTATCAAAACTAAATCTGGTACCAATATCGGTACGGTATTCATAACATTGATTTTTTGTAAGTATCTTATGATGAAGAATAACCATAAGATCGTCCATTAAATTTTGTTGTCAATATTTTATTTTTTAAAAATAAAATTTTGTCTTAATGCAATAGAAAGTAAGTTTTCAAATAGATTAATTGCCATTATATACAATTTATACAAATTTTATTTTTCTGGGAAATTTACTAAGAAATAAAATATTTTAGTGTTCTACAAATAGTCATACTAAAAAATTAAGTAAATTCATTGATTAATTTTCATTAGCCTTAATGGTTATAGTGCATTTAATAATTACCCCATATTACTAAATGAAAAAGATTAATCAGCAGAAGATGTGACATATCTGACAATTATTCTTTAAATAATATGAACAACAACAATAACTTCTTAATAGAAATCTCACTGAAATGTGAAATCTGAGGAAGTCTAGAAGTATGCAGTCTTATCTTTAACTATTAGAGAGGTTATAGACTTTTTTGGAAAAAAAGGTTTTAAAAAATTAGTCAAATACATAAACAAATAACTGTATAAATGAAAAATAAAAATAAAATAAAAGTAAGTAAATAAATAATAAACAATAAAGAAAATAAATAATTAAATAAAACAAACAAGAACTAGAAAACAAAAGTATAAAAAAATAAATAAAGTAACTAAAGGAGTGAGTGTTATAAACAAAAGAATTTAGGCTAATTAAAAAATAAAAAATTGAAAGAAAAGGTTCAAAAGGCCTAGAGAAGGACCACTCTAGGGTCCTCTACCCATATCCTAGTTCATTAAAGCTTTCTAGTAAGGACTAAGTCCTCGATAAGCGGTAATAGAGTCATATAATTCATGACCACTTCCCTCTAATTTTTTTTGGGTCTTCCTCTTCTTATCTTACAGTTCTTAAGTACAATCTTCTCGTATCTTCTTGTCGGAGTATTAGGATGTCTTCTCTTAACATGTCCGAACCACTTAAGCCTTATCTTCCTAAATTTATTATCAACGTTAGTCACCACTAACTTGTCTCTTACTACTATAGTTTTGACCTTATCTCTTCTTGTAATGTTGCAATAATGAAACATCCTCAATTCTATCATTATTAACTTATAACCATGCACTTATTTGATAGGTTAGTACTCTACTCCATAGAGTATGACCGACCTAGTTGCCATACAATAAAATTTACCTTTAGCTTGAGTGATATCTTTTTGTTACATTAACTTTTAAACCACCCCTCCATTTATATAATAACCGACTTCCATACCAAGGGATTAAAATATTATATTACTGAGCCTAATGAGTTGCATGATCATAAAATGTATTTGGTACATTTAGAACATAATTTCATGATTTCATTCATATATATAATAATAGCATACACACATGAATTATGATTTTGAAAAACATTGTAAAGATTGTGTGTGTACTCAGTTGACATGTTCTGGGGTATGAAAGATTTAAAATGATTACGATATGATTGTGTATTGTTTATGTCTTGAATTTTAGTTTGATGGATTACAATTAGTAATTTAAAATTAATTGTTACAATTGGGAGATTTATGAATTAATATGTACATTTAGTCTAGGAAAAATGCTAGGTGGCAAGACAAGTTGACATATGAAAAATTAGGGTGACTAAGCCTATAAAATGAGTGACATTTGGCATAGAAAATTAAGTGACAAATGGCAGTAGTGTTTGAGTGACAAATGGCCTAGGATTTTAATGACATTTGGCAACTTATATATAGGACAAGTGGATTGCATGGATAGGTGACAAATGTCATTGTAAAATAGTGACACCTAGCACCTAATGAATTAAGCTAATGTAGAAATTATTTCTACTGTCTTCTTTCTTCTTTTTCCCTCTCACCTCCGAAACAAACACACACCCTCATAGCTCTGAAATTTTGCTTCAATTTTGTCCATTACCACCTTAAAACTTGGTCAAATTCTTCATAGAGATAGATAGATTCTGCTGTTGTCTTTTTGTTACTGTCAAAATCATCCTACTCCCACCTTGATTTTGAGATGATCTTGCATGCATGTAAGGCAAAGTAGACTTGATGTTTTGAGGTGAAATTTAAGCTAAACACGTAAGTGACATTCTGATCTTTATGGCATGTTGTAATAGAAATCTTATGATGATTGAATTGGGATAGATTGCATATAGTGTTGATGATGAAGTTGTGCTAGAATATGATGGATGAATTAACTAATTTTTTGTTTTGTTTTTGATGCATGAAAACAGTAGGTTATAGGTTCTTATATGGATGATTTAAGTTTGGATTTGAAGTATAAATAATGAGGAATTCATGCTAAAGGTAGGTGTTGTTAAGGTGTTTTCGAATTTGGAAAATTAAAGTTGTAAGTGTGTTTGTAAAAAGTAATTGTTAATGACATAAGTGAGCATAATTTTGTAAGCCTTAGTGTAACTAATATGGAAGTTGAATTAACCTAAAAAGAAGTAACCTTAAAGGACATGAAATATGGAAAATTTCAGATGTTAGTGATGTCTTTAAGCTTGTAAAATTCGTAAAGTATTGAAGATAATAAAGTTACACACATTAGTGATGTTGAGGACAAATTCTAGAATTTTAATTTCAACTTTGTATACATGTTGAATCAGCTGAGAAATTTCACTATAAATTGGTATATTTGGACTTGATTAAGGCTAGGAATGAGCCTAGATTGTTGCTTGATTAATTGGTTAAGAGTTTGATAAGTTTATGTAGTTAATTGATGTCATAACCTAAAGAATAGACTGTTTTGACGTGGTTGAGTTCAGATATGGAAATTATGATTGTTAAAGGAATAAATGAGTTCTTTTAATGCAAACATGATCTTAAGGTCATAAGTCATGTGTATAAGGTATAGATGAATGAGCATTGAAGAATATGGGATAATTATGAATGAGAATTGGATAAATGTATGAGTATATATTGGTAGAAAAAGTTTAGTGAATATATAGATCTAGCTTGCTAAAATTCAAGATTTAAAGTAACATTTGTGTGTGTGTTATAAGAGGCTTTTTGTTCATGAAAATGTTCAAGGATAAGTGTAAAGTATGGTTGATGAATTTGGAGTAAATCAAGCTAAATTAAAGTTACAAACCTGATTGTAAAATGGTAGTATACAAAATATAATGTTTGATGTCTTAGGGTTTATAAGCATAAATTGAACAGTTAAGATCTAGCACGCATTGAAACATGACACATATACAAGTGTATGATTGTATATTCATTTGATTAAATAACTGAGTGATTTGTGAATTATGTGTGCATTGCATGATGATAGATGTGCAAGGAGATCATCAACATCCAGACATTGCCGGTTCATCAAGGCAATAGCTTTTCTAGAGCATACTGTGAGTTAACCTATATGTTTCTCATTATAATTGATTTATTTTTGGTTAAATTTTAGTTATTGAATTGTTATTTATATGATTGTTATAATTCTGAATATTGTTGGTCCGAAGAGTTTGATATTTTGGGACTATATATGGAAGTGTTTTTAAATTGAATGTCAATTGCTGATGATGTGATTATCCATGAAATGGTTATTTGATTAAAATTGAATCTGAATTCTGGATAATCAGTTACACAGATGAAAGCAAATGATGTGTGAGATGATTCATATCATTGTATTTGACATTTATGATCAGTTAAAGGAGTTATGATCGGAGTGACCAACGTGAGAAAAGAGCTTTAAGCTTAGAATGATGAAAGGGGCCTCAGGCTTAGATAACATGGACTCAGAATCTACAGTAGATTCGGGTCAAAAATGAGCTCGATATCCATACCTAATACGAGACAGTAAATTAGGTTGGAAGGCACTCGATCACAACAAAGCAAAATAAGAATGGAGTCATATGTGTATTTCCATATACATCTTTACATGTATCATATGAATGATTGAGATGAATTATTGAATTGTTTTGAAATAATGATATGCAAAATTTGTGTACATATTGTACTTATTGAAATATGATAAAATGTGATGTGTTATTCAATACTAGATGATGTGATATACTTGTTGAATTGGGTTATAATTTATCTTAGTGTTTTGACTTGAGTGAACACATCAATGATTGTTCACTCACTGAGTTCACAAACTTATTAAAATTGCAAAGCTGTTTTTTCAGGTTTAAAGAAGTTCTAGCTACTGAGGTTATATAGCAGAAGTATAGTACTTACATTTTGGGGACAAGAATGACTCAAAGGTCTGGTCAGCTGATATATGAGGAGTCTAGTTTAGAATGTTTTCAATTAGTATCTCATTTCATGTTGAACATTTTGTTTGGAGTATTAAACTCTCAAATGTTATGTAATGTATATACATGGATTATGAATTGTAATGATACAATGTAAGTTTTATGTTTGTGAATGAAATGGGGAGAATTGATCATTTGAAATGCTTGTAATATATGTGATGTCTTAAATAAGTTAATGTGATTGCTCTAACATGCCATTCTTATAGGGTATGTTCTTGAATATCCTCTAGTATGTTCGAGCATATGCTCTATGGAAGTAGTATGTTACAATTTAAGCCATCTTGATTTGATACGGTGAACTATATTGTCATCTATCTTGCCATTTCTTTGAATGATTGAATTATAATATTTAGAACAATATTTTTGTTAAATAACTTCTATACTAATCTTGATCTCTACATTGATGCAACCTACGACTCAAAAAGTTACACTCTAAGTACTTAGTATTAATCCTTCTCAATTTAAAGCCCTTTGACTCTTGCGTATCCCTTCAAAGTTTTAGTTTGATATTAACACCCCCTTTTATTTCATTCACTAAAATAATGTCATCAACAAATATCATATATTAAGGCACATCCCATTAGATATTCTTAGTAAGCTCATCCATAACTACTACAAACAATAAGGGGCTCAACAAGGATCTTTGGTGTAGCCTAATATCAATAAAAGAATACTTTGTATCTCCTTCTATTAACCTTACTCTATTCTTAACAACTTTATGTATATCTTTAATAACTCGTATATAGGCAATAGGAACTCTCTTAGCTTCTATTCATCTCCATATAACTTCCTTAGGTATCCTGTCATAAGCTTTCTCTAAATCAATAAAAACTATATGTAGGTCCTTTTTCTGTCTTTATAATATTTCATTAATCCTCTAAAGAAATAAATGACTTCTACTGTAGATCTTCTTACCATGAAACCAATTTGGTTTTCCAAGATAGGTATACCCTTTCTCACTCTCTCTCATAACTTCATGAAGTAACTGAGTTGTACAACTTTAGATGTCCCTTTTGTTTTTGTATAGAGGGATAGTGTGCTAAGTCTCCACTCACTTGACATCTTGGGAAACTTAAGAATCACATTAAAAAACTTAGTTAACCAAGTAAGATCCTCTTCTCTTGTGCTCTTCCATACCTCTATAGGTAACTCATCATGTCCTATTGCCCTTTCGCTCTTTATCTTCTTCAAAGCTCCTCTAATTTCTTCTTTTGTGATATTCCGACAACAAATGAAGCTACGGTATTGCTTAGATGTGCTAAGATAACTAAAAAAATGTTATTATCTCTAACTTCAGTAAAAAGTCTATAGAAGTAGCTCTGCCATCTTTTGTTGATGTCATTTTCATCTATGAGCACCCATCTTCATCCTTTATATAGCAAAATTGATCTAAGTCTCTCACTTTCTATTCCCTAGCTCCCACTAACTTAAAATATCCTTTTTTTAATCCTTTATTTCTAATCATTGAGATAAGTTCTCATAGGTTTTACTTTTGGCTTCTGAGATTGTCTTCTTTGACTCTTTCCTTGCTAACTTGTAACTCTCTCTATTGGATACTCTTTCTTTATTTTTGTTGCTATCCAATAGAGCTTTATAGGTAGCCTTTTTGATCATCGCCTTGTTTTGGAAATCTTAATTCTACCACCAAGACTCCTTCTTATTACACCTATGCCCTTTAAAAACTCTCAAGATCTCCTTAGTTTCATTCTTTAAAAGGGCTGCTACTCCCTCCCACATTTGATTAGTATATCCTTCTAGTTTCCATACTACTTCATACACTACTCCATCCCTAAGTTGTTCCATAGTGTCTTCTCTTAGATTTTACCATTTAACTCTAGAGCACCACTAAGAACTTCTCTTCTTTTCTTTATTCCTTGATTATAAGATCTATAATTAATAATCTTTGTTAAGTTGACAAACATATGTTAGATATCACCTTATAATCCTTACAACTAGGTCGATCACTTCACCTCATAAAGAAGTAGTTAATCTGAGTCTTTGCAGTCTGCTACTAAAAGTTACTAAGATCTCCTCTTTTTTATTGAAGAATAAGTTAGCTTCCACCAAATTAAATGACACTAAAAAGTCTAATAAAGCAGTCCCACTATTATTATTATCTCTATACCCAATATTCCTATGGGAAAAAGAATACCAATCTGAGATCGCCCCTATATAGTCATTACAATCTCCTCCTAGAATAAGTTTTCCATTAGCGGGAATCTACTGAATCATCTCATTTAACTCTTCCCAGAATTGACGCTTAAGTTATTCTTCCAACCCTACATAGGGTGCATAAGTATACGCCACATTAAAAATAACATCTTTTACCATAATGTTCAAAAGAAAAATCATATCATTGGTCCTCTTTACCCCCACAATATGATGTATAAGTTCCTTGATAACCAAGATACCTACACCATTCCATTGGTTCAAACATCCTGAGTACTAAAGTTTGAATCCATTAATCTCTTACATTTTAGCCCCCTATACTTTATCTCCTGGATAGACACTATATGGATCTTATATTTATCCAAAATCTTCACTAATTCTAATGAATTTCCCCTAAGAAACTTTATATTTCAGGAAATTGTCCACAATCTATCAACATTTCTCTCCTCCTAACCCAAAACTCAATGAAGCTCCTAACACTACCATAAGAAGTCCCAATCCTAACACCCAATACAAGGTATACAAAACACGCACAACAAGACCCTAAACGATACTAAGACTACTGAAGAAAAGTAGCAAGGACTTGAACTTTAAAATAAACCTAGATAAAAGGGGTCAACGAGTAGTAAGCCACAAAACAAGAAACTACTAGGATAGTTGAAAAATAGAAATCAAATAAGCTATAATAATAGTACTAGGAAATAAATAGAAAAAATAAAAAGGAAGAAAGAAAATAATAAAGAAAAAAAATATAGATAGAGAGGAAATTAAAGCTTATAACAGTTAGTTGGTTAGAAATTTCCAAAACTACCAAATTCAGGAAAAGATTTTCAAAATTCGTATAAAAAGCAGTACCAAGAAGTACTTACGAGAAACGTAAAGCTTTGGAATTGGAAAAACGAACTAAATGCCGACCTTATGTGATAAGAAAAATGCACTCCTTTTTTAAAGAATTAAAAGTGAAATAGCATGGAATTTCAAACAAGAAAAACAACAAAAAACCCGGTTGTTTTGTGTCCAAGAAAATGTGAAATAACTTATAGAGAAAAGCAGAAGAAGACTCCAAATACTCCATACAAGAAAACTTTAGAAAGATAGAGAAAAACGTCAAAATAGAAAAGCATAGAACGGAGACTGCAGCTCAGTGAGCTGCAAAATCCAACACTTCAATCGTGGACCTAAAATCACAAATCAAAATAACAGGGACAGCTACAAGAGTTTCTCAACAAACAGATGGCAAGAACTCTGTTACGTGGACCTGCTATTGTTTTCAGATCCAGTGGCAAGAGGTTCCAGAAGAAATGGATCGAAAAATTAATAAATAGGAATTATATCTCCAGTATCATTAGACCAACTTGAGCACACTCGACCATTCTTCTAATAGCCTATATCACTTGAAAAGAAAATCGTCTAGGCCTCACCAATCACCATAAATTTCTGATATTTACAAGAATAAAAAGAAAAAAGAACTTCATAAAAAACGGACCATAAGATAAGAGAAAAAAGGAAGGTTATCAAAATAATAGTATGAGTAGTCCATTCACAAATTAAGACATTTGTTCTTCTTTTTTTCTGGCCTTACATCCAAGTGCATAAAAACAAAATATCACTGACAACGTAAGATGACCTTATTATGTCTTAACCATCAACTTCATCAGCCTCTGTTACGCTACGTAGTCATTAAGGTAGTGATATCTTATTTATAGTAGTGATATCTTATTTATACTCCCTCCTAGTAGTTCTTCCAATATCTTCACAACACTAATGTCGGGTTATTTTCAAGAAGAAAAATTTGGCATTGCAAAGGGCAACCGGCGGATGCTAGTGGCTGACATCTTTTTGGCAGGACAACTATCTGACTACTCATGCAGACCTTGATGAATTAGGTGGATCAATTAATGAGCGATTAATTTCTGATTTAGTCTGCTTGACTCGGAGAATCATAAAATTCAAACTTATTCATATACAAATATGAACGTTCAGCGCAGGTATCTACTAAATTCTATTAAGTTAAACTTTACTTGTCTATAGCTAGGTTAGAATTGAATCGTGAATGAAGTAGCCGAAAGCTGAAAATTTAATGACTTGATTTCATTTTTCGCATGCATTGTTTTCCTGTAACTAGTCCACTTTATTTTCGATGATACTCCTATCTCTTGAGTATGCTACACGATGATGAATTATGCCATTGATTGCTCTACGAAGTCAACGCACATATAACAATAGTGAAGTCAAAGCCAAAGCAGATATGTATATATTTTTTGCCTTGTCAAAGCCGCTTACTTCAAGCTCAATCTTATCAGAAATGTCTTGGGTCACAGACTCACCAGATAGAAATGTCTTCCAAGATAACAGCGTATTATACGTACATGGGGTGTTGTGTTTTCTGTTCATTTTTGGTTTCATTTCCGGTGCAAAGTGCAAGCCCACATTGAATGCCACGCGGTCTTGTGAGGCGCAGAAGGATTATTGGCACAGCTGACTTTGGCTTGTCGATTGAGTAAATGCATTTGCTGTCATCTTTTGACTCTTTCTTTTTTGTGGTACCCTTTTGGCTTCTCTTATGTCATCTCACTCCCTCCCCCCCCTCTCTCTGTGGAGTCATTTTTCTATAAATTTGCTTCAAGCTAAGAAACTGATCCTTAGATGCGTGTGTTCCAACTTTGGAAAAGAAATAATACGAAGATTGTGCGACGGTAGAAGAAAAAGTCGATCTTTTTGCTGGGATTCGAACGAAGCTTGGCGGACTTTAAAGAGAGAAAGAAAGAGACTAACTAGGCGTGATTATGGGCAGGCCACCTTGCCGTGACAAGATAGGTGTGAAGAAAGGACCGTGGACTCCAGAAGAAGATATCATTTTGGTAACATATATTCAAGAGCATGGCCCTGGGAATTGGAGAGCTGTGCCTACAAGAACTGGTAGTTGATCAAATATCATCACTTCGATTAAGCACCTGTTTTTTTTTAATATATTCTGTTATGGGTTCCAATGAGTTTATTCATTTCCATGGCTTTTCAGGTTTGCTCAGGTGCAGCAAGAGTTGCAGGCTTCGATGGACAAACTACCTGAAACCTGGGATCAAACGTGGTAATTTCACTGAACAAGAGGAGAAGATGATAGTCCACCTCCAAGCTCTTTTGGGCAACAGGTAAAATCTTATAATTAATCATTATTTCCTTTTTTAGGTTCTCTCTTTTCTGTTTCTCAAATTTGAAAATTACTATGTGACTGTTTATCTCTGTCGTGAACTTGATGTGATTTGAAATGGTGCCATTTATATTTTTGGGTGACTTGGATGGCTTAATTTCTGAACGTAAAAGTAATGTTATTCATCGATTGTAATGCAGATGGGCTGCCATAGCTTCATATCTTCCTCAGAGAACAGATAATGACATAAAAAACTACTGGAACACCCATCTGAAGAAGAAGCTTAAAAAGCTTCAAACAGGGTTTGAAGATCATGCAAGGGAAGGATTATCATTTACTACTCAACAATCCATCTCAAGAGGACAGTGGGAGAGAACGCTACAAACTGATATTCACATGGCTAGACAAGCTCTATGTGAGGCCTTGTCCCCAGAAAAACCGAACTGGTTAACCGAGTTGAAACCTTCGGTTGGAAATAATTCAAAGCAAACTCCAACATCAACCTATGCATCAAGCACTGAAAACATTGCTAAATTGCTTAAAGGATGGATGAGAAACGGGTCGAAAAAGTCCCAAACAAGCTTAACGACTAGTCAGAATTCGTTAGCTAACATGCAAGGGACTGATTCTGCGTCTAGTGAAGGTACTCCAATCAAAGCTGACAACAGTAGCATCAATTTATCAGATACATTCAACTCACTTTTCGGTTTCGAGTCTTTTGCTTCTTCGAATTCAGACTTGTCTCAGTCTATGTCGCCCGATGGTAGCCTTTTCCAAGATGAAAGCAAGCCTGATTGTAGTGCTCAACTGCCGCTTTCATTGCTTGAAAAGTGGCTGCTTGATGATGGAATTACTCAAGAAGGACCATTCTGAAGATGTTGCAATAGATGAAAATAATCTTTTCTAGGTGCGAACCTTACTTCTTGTGGGGGGTTACGTGCTACTTGTTTTTTTTTTTTTCCTAAAGGGATCCCCAATCTAGGGTAATTTAAAGAATCTTCTAATTGTGCTATGTATTTTTCTTCCTAGCTAGTCCTTAGAATTTATTAATTTCAGGTTGGCCTTACCAGTCAGATTCTTACTCCATTAGTGCTAGTGCACAAGAAGTGTAAATTTCACATTGATGCTCTCTGGTGTAGAGAATAAAGTTCCAATCTTGATTATTACAGGGTTAAAAACCACAATTTGAGTTGCTTTATTTTTACTTTGAAACATTGAAACAAGAGATCCATCCTTCAGAACTTACAAGTTTAATTTACTAACAAAATCAAGTATATGATCATCATCTTTGTGTTATGCAGTAATAATTTAAGAGATATTGACTATAATGACTATGAGACTCACCACTGCCTATCTTTAACTTTTACCATATTTGGATCAATGGTAACTTGCCTTTTTGCATCAACTGGCTTTTTGATTTAGAAGATCTTGAATTGGCAAACCTGAACCAGTACTTTTGTTGAGCTTTTATGTCCATAAGAATTTTGCTTCCCATTTGCTGTTGCAATTAGGCAGGGAAAAGTTAAAAGAAGGACGAAGCCTAAGTAAATAAAAGGCATGCATTAGCATTTATTGCTTGGGCTGTGATTTAAACTTTTCGCTTTCTTGTGAATTTGTGCATGCTAGGTTGCCAGCAACAAGAAATAAAGTCAACAAACCATGCAGCTTTGCGTATTGCAATTGCTCGGGCAGGCTATCTCTTTGATTTGAACTAAATAACAATCAATTAATGCTGAACTATATCAGGAAGCTTGGCATCGGTTTTTAAACGCCTCAACACTACTTAAAGGGGTATACCAAATAATTTAAAATGTGTTCATGATAACTTGCAAATAATTCAAAGTAAATAGAAGCTATCTTAAGTTATTAGTCTAAAGCTAATCCCTACTTATAGAATCTTGAAGTTATTTAGGACTGGCATGAAGAAAGTGTAATACGTATAACAGACCTTATTATGTACCCAGGATTGGTCGTGAAAGGATTAAAAACGAAAAAATGCGGAATACCTGATTCAGTTATATCCCGTGTTCTGAAGTTGATTTCGGCTACTAAACGAACTCAAATCTCCTCAGGACTTTTATAGAAAACGTTCACTGGTACATAGTCTAGGCCCTTTTGCAGTAATTGCAGTTTTAATCAAGTTCAAAATAGTTTGAAAAAATCCTGTTAAGTTACGCTACTATAATGGTACCAAAAGTTTTAAAAACATTTGATCCAAAGGTAATGAAAGTCCTACATTTTGTCCTGCAAGGCTTTCGATACCGGAAGACATCAGACACATGTGTCATGTGTGACACAGGTCCAATATAATCACAAATATCTAACACCTCACTAACATGAATGGAAAAATGGAATGTGGCAAACTACGATGATACATTTATGATCTAATATGTATCATCTTTGTCTATAGTTCTCTATTTCTCAAACTTGATGCTAAACTGTATTGCTAAACTACAGTAGAGAAATCCCATTTTCTCTCACCGAATGCTAAACAGTATTAGAGAAAACTTGTTTCCTCTCACCAGATGCTAAACAGCATTAGAGGAAACCTTTATGTTCTTCAATCGAATGCTAAATAGCATTAGAGAACTTTTATAGGATTAAAAACTTATATCTCCCTATGTCATATGAAACTTTAAGGATATCCATATAAACTTTATGTGTTTAATGACATAGACTCAAAGTCAATCTTTATAAACGCCTAATGATCTTTTAAAATGCTTAAGATCAGCACAAATCTTAAGACTTCTATAAGTATTATGACTATATACAAAAGCTGCAATTACTGAGGAAAAAACAAATATGATCATTTTTATTAATAAATAATCATAATACAACAAATGTACAATCATTTAAGGAGCAAAATACAACTATCCCTAAATGTTGCTACCTAAGGACTTCAACACGCCCATACTGGATACATGTCTAGCAAACACTAGTGGGCGAAGTCTTTTAGTCAGCGGATTAGCTAACATATCTTCAGTCCTGATGTGCTCCACTTCAATGTCACCCTTCTAGGTCAGCTCTTTTATGGTCAAATACTTGACCTCTAAATGCTTAGACCCCGTGATGCTCTTGTTGTTGTTACTAAACATCACTGCAGCAAGATTATCACAGTACAACCGTATGGGTCTAGCAACCGAATCCACCACAAACAACTCAGAAGTCAAGTTTCTGAGTCAAATCACCTGTGTAGCAGCTCCATAATATGCAATAAACTCTACATGCATGGTCGAGGAAGTAACCATTGTCTACTTGACACTTTTCCATGATACCGCACATCTGCTAACATGAAAATGTATCTTGATGTGGACTTGCGATCATCTAGACACATAGCAAAATTGGAGTTCGTATACCTTGTGAGGCTCAAATCGTTGACTTTCCCATATGTCAACATATAATCCTTGGTACGCTTCAAGTATCTCAACACCCGCTTGACTGCATTCTAATGGTTTACACCTGAGTTAGCCAGATATCAACCTAGCAGTCCAACAACAAATGCAATGTCCGGTCTAGTGCACACCTAGGCATACATTAGGCTACCAATAGCACTAGAGTACAGAACATTTCTCATAGCCTCTCTCTCATCGTTATTCTTTGGACACTATGCCAAAGATAATCTCTCTCCATGAGAGATAGGTGCTACAATAGGTCTACACTCGCCATATTAAACCTTTGTAGCACCCACTCGATGTATGAGCTTTGCGAGAGGCTTAACGAGTGTTGAGATCTGTCCCGGTGAATCTATATACCGAGGACAAAAGATGCTTCGCCCAAATCCTTCATGTCAAAATGTTTGGCTTAACTTCATTCAACATGGTCAAATCATTTGACGCGAGCAAGATATCATCGACATACAGAAGTATGAAGATGACCTTCCTCCCCCTGACCTTATAGTATAAGCATCTTTCAACTTTGTTCTTCACAAAGTTGAATGAGATCAAAACTTCATCAAACCTTAGATACCACTGTCTGGAAGCTTGATTTAAACCATATATTGACTTGTTCAACTTGCATACCTTATCAGTTGCATCCTGATCCTGAAATCCTTCAAGCTGCTCCATATAAACCTCCTCATAAAAGTCACCATTCATGAAAGCAGTCTTCACATATGTAGCTCCATATCATAATGAGCTACTAATTCCATGATTACTCTAAATGCATCCTTCGAGGATATAAGAGAGAAGGCGATGTTGAAGTCAACTCCTTCTCTCTGAGTGAACCCTCTGGCAACTAGACACGTCTTAAACCGCTCAACTTGACCCTGTGTGTCCTTCTTGGTCTTAAATAGCCACTTGCAACTAATAGGTCTGCAATGTTGAGGTAAATCAATTAGCTCCTATACCTTATTATATCTCATGGATTACATCTCGTCCTTCATTGCTTCCCACCATATATCTGTATAGGGTCCAAAAACGGCCTCTAAAAAAGTAGTTGGATCCTTAACATGTCCAATATCATAGTCTTGCTCACCCAGATAGACTATGTAGTCTGATGAGATAGCAGGTCACCTCTCTCTGGTGGATCTGCGTAACTACATAGACTCCTGTACCTCAGAAACCTCCTCCTAAATAGGTGTAGGTTCCTTTGCCTAAATGGGCATGGTACTGGGTCCTACATCCACCAGAGCTGACTGTATGACAAGCTAATACAACACGATTGTAGTATCTATCCTGCTAACTTCTGGAAGATGTGAGGATCCTCCCTCATCATAGACATCTAATTTTAGGAATTTCGCCAACTGCGATTCCACAATTCTGGCCCCTCCCTCTCTATAGTAAAATTTGCAGCCCTTAGAGTGGTTGAGATAGCCCACTAAATAGCAACGAGTCGAACGAGGTTGCAACTTACTCTTATTAGGATTATACAACCTCACCTTAGCAGGGCAGCCCCACACACGAATGTGTGCAAGGCTTGGCTTCCAGCCCTTCCAGAGTTCAAAAGGCGTTTTTGACACTAACTTGCTTGGGACTCTGTTCAAGATTTATATTGTCATCTTGATGGCTTCACCCCACAGGTACTCGAGTAGGTTTGTCATGTTCTGCATTAACCTCATCATGTCTTTTAGGGTGCGATTGTGCCTTTTGGCCACAACATTTTGCTCAGGACTTCCTAGTATAGTGAATTTAGCCACTATTTCAACTGATTCCAAATACTAGCAAACGGACCCTTTTCCTGTCCTGCAACCCATGTCTGCCATAGTATTCCCCTCCTCTATTAGATCTGACAATCTTTATTGATCTTCCCAATTGGTTCTTAACTTTAGTCTTGAAGATCTTGAATTTATTAAGAACTTCAGACTTCTCTTTAAGTAAGAACACATAACTATATCGGGAATAATCATCTATAAATGTCAGGAAGTATCTTGCATTGCACAACGTGACCATATAGGGACCACTAACATCTGTATGTATGAGGTTCAATAAGCCTGAAGCACGAGTTGACCCCTTCTTATTTATCTTGATTAACTTGCCCCTGTAACAATCGACACATGTCTCTAGATCATTAAAGTCTAGAGTTGGGAGAATGTTATCCTTTATCAATCTCTACACCCTCTCCCTGGTAATGTGGCCAAGGCGTTTATGCCACAACATGCACGATGTGTCCTTTATAGAGGTCCTCTTTCAAGTAATAGGCTCGGCAACATACAAAGAAGCGTACATCTCATTAGGAGTAAGACATATACTATATAGTCCGTAGGATAAGAAGGTTGTATCGATATATCTTGTATTGAAAAAAATATTTACAACTACATTATCAAATACAAAACGATAACCTTCCTTCTCCAAAACTGATACAGAAATCAGATTTAGTCTAAAAGGCAGTATATAAAATGTGTCTCGTAAATACAAAGCAAACCCCCTATCGAGGTTTAATCCTACATCTCCTACATACAAAACGTCCACCTCCTTATTGTTCCCCTCTAGTCGGCCTTCTCCTGGATATGAACCCCTACATTGGAAAGCAACATGGTTAGAAGCTCTACTATCTAACCACCAAGAACTTGATGTGGTTATAGCCACAATGGATTCATGAATCATAAAGGCCGAGGAGTTACCTGATAGCTCCCATTTGACCTTCCAAAGCTTGTACTTCTGGTAGTCAGACTTCCTGTGCCCCTTCTTCTTATAGAAGAAGCATCTCATACTCTTAAGATCAAGTGGGCCCTTACGCTGCGTATGGTTACTGTGATCCATAGACTGAGATGGAACGAAACAAAAATTTGGAGATAGAACAGAACAAGAATTGGAGACAATGAGGTGTTTGGTTGTGATAGACAAAACAGATAAAATTGTTTGCATCTCGAGGACAGAAATGTGTTTGGTTGCAGTTGACAGAACAGAAAAACAGTGACCAAAGTACCCTTGCAGTATAATATGATTAGAAATATGTAATTCAT
This sequence comes from Erythroxylum baracoense, assembly GCA_025629805.1. NCBI lineage: Eukaryota > Viridiplantae > Streptophyta > Magnoliopsida > Malpighiales > Erythroxylaceae > Erythroxylum > Erythroxylum baracoense. The sequence goes on from JAOTAY010000008.1 coordinate 12,354,644, forward strand.
TGATTATTTTAAAACGAATAATTTGTATTAGTTTTTTTTTAATTGTATATATAAATAAGGAATAAAAAAATGAGGAGCCTAAAAATTTAATAAAATGAGCTAAAAAAGCAGTTACGATTGCTGAAAAGAGATAAAATGATTAAAAAACTCATTGATTTAATAAACTATTAATTGTTGTATAAATAATAAAAAATATATTATTAGTCATATTAATTTAAAATTATAAATAATAAAATATTAAATTAAATTAAAAATATATATAAATAAAATAAATTTAGTAAATAAAATATTTCATAAAAATATATTATTAGTCATATAAATTTAAAATTATA
>JAOTAY010000008.1:12381627-12396652 GCA_025629805.1 Erythroxylum baracoense
TTATACCCCTCTTCCTGTTAATTTCAAGTTATCCTCAAGTATGAGTCCTAGCAATGAAGAAGAGAGGATGGAGATGTCTCAAGTACCATATGCATCAGCAGTGGGAAGCTTAATGCTCGCTATGACTTGTACAAGACTAGACATTGCACATACAGTGAGAGTGGTTAGTCAATACATGGTGAATCCTGATTGAGAGCATTGGAATACTGTTAAGAGGATTCTCAGATATATTAATGGAATCTCAGATGTTGCATTATGTTATGGAGGATCAGATTTTACTGTCAAAGGATATGCTGATGCTGATTATGCAGGTGATCTTGATAAAAGTAAATTCACTACAGGATATATGTTTACACTAGCTAAAGGAGTTGTGAGCTGGGTTTCAAAACTGCAATCAGTTATGGCTAAGTCAACAACAGAAGCAGAATATGTAGCAGCTACACAAGCCAGTAAAGAAGCAGTGTAGCTGAAGATGTTGTTGGAAGAACTTGGGTATAAACAAGAAAATATCACTCTGTTTTGTGATAACCAAAGTGCTTTGCATCTTGCAAGAAATCCAACATTTCATTCAAAGACAAAACACATTTGAGTTCAATACCACTTCGTTCGTGAGAAAGTGGAAGAAGGAATGGTGGATATTCAGAAAATTCATACCATGGATAACCTCGCAGATTTTATGACAAAAGTAATCAACAATGACAAGTTTATATGGTGTCGATCCTCATGTGGCCTGACAGAGACGTAAGCAACATAAAGCGGCAAGGTAGAAAGAATGGTGTGAAGATATGATTAATTATCAATCAAATCTTCAAGTGGAAGAATTCTCAATAACTGCGGCTGGTAAGCACCGAGTCAAATATGCTTGGCCATATCTTCATTCTCCTACCTATGAATAGGCAGGAGATGAACAAAGAGATTGCATATGGGTATAACAAAAGAAAGAGAGATGTGAGGTGTAAGAGAGAAACAAAAAGTATTCTGTGTATTTTTGTGGGTGTAATTTTCTCCTTGTAATTATCCAATTTTCTTAATAGTAAAATTCTTCTATCCTTGCCCGTGATTTTTTACCCTGATTTAGGAGTTTTTCTCGTAAAATCTGTGTATTCATTATTATTCTTTCAATTATATTTAGCTGTGAACCTGGTCTAATCCAGTTAATTTGCACAACATTTGAGAGTATATCATCCGGATGATGCACCTTAAAAGCAGGATGAAGGCACTGGATATACCGATTACTGACTCGCTTATAGTGCATCAGGCACTGAATACACTTCCTCAGGAGTTTGAGATGTTGGCCACCTCCTACATCTCTCAGGATGAGAACTGGGACATTAATGCCTTGATTTCTTGGTGTGTTACAGCAGAGGAGAAGATCAAGAGTTCTCCTCATACAGCTATGATTGCAGCTGCCGAGGATAAGGGGAAGGCTAAACCCCAACAGCCTAAGGGTAAGGGTAAGAAACCCAAACCCTCTCCTCAGATTCAGAGTGGGCAGTCCAACATTACAAAGGGCTCATATGACTTAAAGAGTATGAGGTGCTTCTTCTATAAGAAGAAGGGGTATAAGAAGTCTGATTGCCTGAAGTACAAGCTATAAAAGGTCAAGCAGGAATTGTCAGATAACTCCTCAGCCTATGTAATTCATGAATCCAATGTAGCTATAACCACATAAAGTTCTGGTATTTAGATAGTGGAACTTCTAACCATATTGCTACCACGATGCAAGGGTTCACATCTAGGAGAAGGCTGACTAAAGGGGAGGAGAAGCTGATGGTCAGCAATAACGAAGAGATGGATGTTTGTTATGTAGGAGATGTAGGATTAAACCTCGATACGAGGTTTGTATTGATTTTACGAGACACATTTTATATACCATCGTTTAGACGGAACTTGATCTCTGTATCAGTTTTGGATAAAGAAGGTTATCATTTTATATTTGATAATTCAGTTGTAAATATTTCTATCAATACAAGACATATCGGAACTATCTTCTTATCCTACGGATTGTATAGCAGGTATCTTACTCCTAATGAAATGTATGCCTCTTCTTATGTTACCGAACCTGTTACTCGAAAGAGAGCCTTCATAAAGGAAACATTGTACATGTTGTGGCATAAATGTCTTGGCCACATTTCCAGGAAGAGGGTTGATCAGAGATTGATAAAGGATAACATTCTCCCAACTCTGGACTTCGGTGATTTGGAGACATGTGTCGATTGTTGTAGGGGTAAGTTGATCAAGATAAGGAAAAAGGGGTCAACTCATGCTTCTGATTTATTGGACCTCATACATACAGATGTTAGTGGTCCCTATACGGTCAAGTTGTGCAATGCTAGATATTTTCTGACATTTATAGATGATTATGTGTTCTTGCTTAAAGAGAAGTCTGAAGTTCTTGATAAGTTCAAGATCTTTAAGGGTGAGGTTGAGAACCAATTGAGAAAATCAATAAAGATTGTCAGATCTGATAAGATAGGGGAATACTATGTCAGACATGGGATTGCAGGACAAGAAAAAGGTCCGTTTGCTAGGTATTTGGAATCAGTTGGAATAGTGACTTAGTTCACTATGCCAGGTAGTCCTGAGTAAAATAGTGTGGCTGAAAGCCACAATTGCACCCTAAAGGACACGATGAGGTCAATACATAGCAGGACTAACCTACCTGAATACCTTTGGGGTGAAGTCATCAAGACGACATTATATATCTTGATCAGAGTCCAAAGCAAGTCAGTACCAAAGACGCCTTTTGAGCTTTGGGTTGGAAGGAAGCCAAGCCTTGCACACATTCGTGTGTGGGGCTGCCCTGTTAAGGTAAGGTTGTATAATCCTTATAAGAGCAAATTGTAAACTCGTTCCACTTGTTGCTATTTAGTGGGTTATCCCGACCTCTCTAAAGGTTACAGATTTTACTGTAGAGAAGGAGGAGCCAGAATAGTGGAATCACGAACGGATAAGTTTCTGGAATACAATGTTTATGATGAGGGAGGATCCTCACATCCTCCAGAAGATAGCAGGATGGATACTACGATCATTTCGTATTCGCCTCTCATACATTCAGGTCCGGTAGATGAATGTTAGAGTACCATGTCTATGCAGGCGCAGGAACCTATACCTATTCAAGAAGAGGTTTCTGAGGTACAAGAACATATGTAGTTTCACAAATCCACCAGAGAGAGAAGAACTACTATCTCATCAAATTACATAGTCTATTTGGGTAAGTAGGACTATAAAATAGAACATGTTGTAGATCCAGCTACTTTTACAAAAGTCGTTTCTAAACCCCATGTGAACATGTGGTGAGAAGCAATGAAGGATAAGATGCAATCTATGAGGTATAACAAGGTATGGGAGCTTGTTGATTTACCTCAACATTGCAGGTCTGTCAGTTGCAAGTGGCTATTTAAGATCAAGAAGGACACACAGGGTTAAGTTGAGCAGTTTAAGGCTCGTCTAGTTGTCAAGGAATTCACTCAAAAAGAAAGAGTTGACTTCAGTGTTACCTTCTCTCCTGTATCCTCGAAGGATAAATTTAGAGTGATTATGACAATAGTAGCTCATTATAACATGGAGCTATATCAAATGGACATTAAGACCGCTTTCCTGAATGCTGATCTTTATGAGGAGGTCTATATGGAGTAACCTGAAAGATTATAGAATCAAGATACTGACAAGGTTTGTAAGTTGAATAATTCAATATATGGTTTGAAGCAAGCTTCTAGACAATAGTACCTAAAGTTTGATGAGGATTAGACCTCATTCGACTTTGTGAAAAATAAATTCTAAAGATGCTTATACTATAAGGTCAGGGGGAGCAAAGTCATCTTCATACTACTGTATGTCAATGATATCTTGCTCGCGTCAAATGATTTGACTATATTGCATGAGGTAAAGCAATTTTTGGCCAAACACTTTGACATGAAGGATTTGAGTGAAGCATCTTTTGTTCTCGGTATACAGATTCACAGGACATATCTTAACACTCATTGAGCCTCTAGCAAAGCGCATACATTGAGCGAATGCTACAAAGTTTTAATATAGCTAAATGTAAACCTGTTGTAACACATATCTCTCATGGAGAGAGATTATCTTTGGCACAGTGTCCAAAGAATGAGGTTGAGAGAGAGGCTATGAGGAATGTCCTATATTCTAGTATTGTTGGTAACCTGATGTATGCCCAGGTGTGCACTAGACCAGACATTGCATTTGTTATTGGACTGCTAGGTCGATATCTGGCTAACCCAGGTATGGACCATTGGAATGGAGTCAAACGAGTGTTAAGATACCTAAAGGGTACTAAGGATTATACGTTGACATACATAAAAATCAAAGATTTGAACCTCACAGGGTATACAGACTCTGATTTTACTATGTGTCCAAATGATCACAAATCACTTCAAGATACATTTTCATGTTGGCAGATGGTGCAGTATCATGGAAGAGTATCAAACAGACACTAGTGACTTCCTCGACCATGCATGCAGAGTTTGTTGCATATTATGGAGTTGTTACACAGGCTGTTTGGCTCAGAAACTTGATTTCTGAGTTGTTTGTGGTGAATTCGATTGCTAGACCCATTCGGTTATATTGTGATAATCTTACTGCGGTGTTATTCAGTAACAATAACAAGAGTATCACAGGGTCTAAGCATTTGGAGGTCAAGTATTTGACCATAAAGGAGTTAATTCAGAAGGGTGACGTTGAAGTGAAGCACATCAGGACTGAGGAGATGTTAGTCGATCTGTTGACTAAAGGATTTCGCCTACTAATGTTTGTTAGACATGTATCCAATATGGGCGTGTTGAAGTCCTTAGGCAGCAGTAGTTAGGGATCACTGTATTTGCTCCTTAAATGTTTGTACATTTTGATATATTATGACAATATGGTTATTTATTAGTAAAGATGATCATATTCTTTTATCCTCAGTAATAACTGTTTTTATATATAGTCATAATACATATGAAAGCCTTAAGATTTGTGTTGATCTTAAGCATTTTAAAGGTCATTGGGCATTTATAAAGATTGACCTTAAGCTTATGTCATAAAAACATACAGTTTATATAGATATATTTAAAGTTTCATATGACATAGGGGATATAAGTTTTTAATCCCATAAAGGTTCTCTAATGCAATTTAGCATTCGATTGGAGAACATAAATGTTTTCTCTAATGTTGTTTAGCATCCGGTGAGAGGAAACAAGTTTTCTATAATGTTGTTTAGCATTCGGTGAGGGAAAACAAAATTTTTTTGCTACAGTTTAGCACATGTAGTTTAGCGTAAAGTTAGAGAAATCGAGACCTACAGGTGAAGATGATACTTATTAGATCATAAATGTATCATCCTAGTCTGCCACACTCTATTTTCCCATTCATGTTAATAAGGTATTAGATATTCGTGATTATATTGGACCTGTGTCACATATGACACATGTGTTTGATATTTTTCGGTATTGAAAACCTTGCAGGACAGAATATTGGACTTTCATTACCTTTAGATCAAATGTTTTTAAAATTTTGGTACCAATACAGTAGCATGACTTAACCGAGTTTAAAACTGTTTTGAATTGAACTTAAGTAAATAAACTGCAATTAATAACTGTCCAAGAGGGAGATTATAGGACAATTTTGTCCTTTTCCTATTAAGTAGACATCTATTAATTGTAATTTTGGCCTTTCAATAAATTAACGATTAATTTACGTAATTTGATCCAGACAAAGGTAGTAAAATGGCCGAATAAATGATCTAAATCAATGGGTCGAAGTTCGGGTAACAAATAAATTCCTTTTAGTGTGGACCTGGTCTATATCAAACTTGTGATGGGGAAGCTCGATATAGAAGCTATATATATAGATTAAGGTCTCCTACAGTTGCTCTTATCAATCGTAAGCATACAGATTCTCTAACCCGTTAAGAGAGTTTACGTATTGAGAAAACTGTAGAAAGGCCTAAACCACATGTCGGGAAGTATAATCCGTAAAGGTCCCGAGAGATTCGAGATCGTTTGGAGCTCGGAAACTGCATTGGAATCAGAAATAGAACCGAAATAAGATATTCCACATTTCCTTTGTTTTTAACCCTTTCATGTACAATCTGTGATACGTAATAAGGCTTATGCTATGTATTATGCTAGGAAATATCAATGCTATGGTATCTTTACCTTCATGATATAAATTTCTTACAACTTCTATTTCTGATAAAGATCATGAAAAAAATTCTTGCATGGTTGGGGTATTATTGTACTTGTTGGTGTATTAAGTAAAGATGATGCCTTTAAATTAAAACTCATCCAATGAGTTATATATACATATGTATCTTTAACGAGAGGACTCTCAACGGTACTTTTTTTTGGGTAACTACAAGCCACACCTCAGATCATCCTTCTGTTGCAAAAAAAAAAAAAATGACCAAGGTAATTATAATTTACAATCTTTATGAGGGAAGTTGATTCTGGATCTTCCTATATCACAACTATTTGACCATCTTATAAAATCAGAAGTTACTATTTAATTTGAAACTTTAAACCATCATATAAATTTTTTAATTTTTAATTTTGGTTACAAGAGTAAAATTCGTTTGACCATCTATTTTTCTACTTCCAATTTCCAAGATCTTTTTTTTTCTAATTCTTATCAACTGCTCAACTATTATTTTTAAAGAAATATCTTCATAAAAATGTTAACGTCAAGGTCCTCCTATCTCCTTGTAATTGCATAATTATTTCCAAAGAGTTTCAGTGAATCATAGGTACAAAATTGACAAAAGAAGGAATTAATATTACTCTAATCACATGACTTCCAAAAGCGGTAACATTAAAGACAACTGAGAGAAATAAAAGAATAAAAATATTTAAAAGGAGTTAAAGTAAAGCCTCTAAACAGTTAAAAGTATTGCAATTCTCTATACTATTTTGATGGTTTATTTGGGGAAGCAAGGTAATAGCTACCGTTAACAAATGCATGTGTATGTGTTCTTGTTTTTCATTGTACTCGATCGATTGGATTATATACGCCCACCATTACGTGATACTATAAAGTCTCACGTTAAATGGTAATCATATTTTCCTTTCAGAAAATAAATGAATTGAAATGTCTAAAGTAAATAACTAATTTCAAATCTATCTTTTTGGGTAAGTAATTCAATAAGATTCAGAAATAGAATTGTTGTTAAACCAATTTGAAGTTAAACTATATTACAGTAAAAGTTCTAAATGTTGACTCCAAGAATAACCTCAACAATATAATGGCAAGGTACCCACCAATATTATGTTTACAATATAGCTACGATCATATTTTAAAACATATGTAAGTCGTAATAAACTGAATTGCAGCAACTACATGTGAAATTAATTAAGTTTAATCACACCGTTTGGTATCCCTTTTGAACTTCCCCAAAACACCTTAATCTTTTTGTTTATTATATAATAAAAAAGGGTAAAAGGGAAATAGTTCTGATGTTGGCATCTCATGAGATAAATATTAATTTTAAATAATCTAATGATAAAGGTATAATTCAAATATATCTAGTGTTATAAATTGAAGACTATAATATATTTTAAATTTCATCGAGTACAAACAAACTGTATAATAATTGTAAGTAGCAAGAATATATTCCTGTTGTGCCTATTTGCTGTACAATCACAAATAAGAAGGAAATAACATTTTTTATTGAAAAATGTGTATAAAGTGGACTAGGGTATACGTGTTATATATATATATATACCATATCTTCAAAAGATGCCCTATTATTCTTATATTGAAGATTAAGCTTGAAGAAGTTATATGCATAAAGTTATTCAGGTATAGAATTAATTAATAATTTACAAGAGATCAATGAAAGCACACGAATAGGCAAACTAGATGAAATTACTTACCGCCCCCAACATTGGAGGCAAGGAAACAGCTGTGTTCAAACATTAAATATCTGATTCCAGTCTGAACTGTATTTTTACTGATGACTCCATATTTTGTTTGAGCGTTACTAAGTTTCACTGGCCCTGGAGGTTGCTTCCTTGATGAGATGGATGCTTTCCCTACATATGCGCTCATGGCCATGCCGTTAGGTATTCTTCACACTTATTTGATTCTGGTAATTAATTATTTAAGCAGCTAATAGCAGTGAAGCCGCTATATTGAGCAAAGTTGTGTGCCACTTGATGACCAAAATGAGGAAGAGGTTGACCCACATGCCTATTTTAGTCTCCCATCACCTTCGCTCGCCAGACCAAGACCTAATCAAATGCCTACTTGGGAATAGCTGGTCAGGTAGATTTTTTGAGATGGCCTAGGCATTGAAAAGAAAGAAGGCATTCCGCTGGTCTTTAAAGTGCATTGCAACTTCTAACAGCACACATAATAATTGCATTTGGCCGGGGGGAGAATTTGTGTTGGACCCAAATGGCAAAAAGATTCATACTGATCACTAAAGAAATTTTATATGTTTCTTCATGTTAGCTTATAACGATACACGATCAAATCTTACATCAAGTCAAAAAGATGGATTAAACGACTCACCAATTGAAGAAATTCTACGAAGCATTTTTGCTTCTTTTCATCATATTTTGGTCATGGTTACGAATTCCCATGAGATAAATTTACATCCTTTATGAAAATGAATGAGGATCTGATAATTAATGAGTCTAACTAAGAATCAGACTACTCATGTATTTTTCTTTTTTAAAAAATCCCCCTTCCCTGCTCCTTCTTAAGTAACCAATTTGTAGCTTGAACGCAATAAATTAAAAATTCATGAAATTAAATTCTGAACTTTAACATTACAAGTAAATCTCCTTCACAAACATCTAACGTCAAAATATCTTAAAACCGCTATCTGTTTTGATACAAAACTTGGCGAAGATTTCAAAATCAATGAACACGTGAGCTGTTTTGCTATTTGCCCAAATTTAGACAACAAGACATTTGATACCTTAAAATTTTCTTGCCTCCCTCACTACACAAATTAACCTTTAATGGTTCTAAGTTTTATCTTTTATATATTTTTAGATAGTGTGAAGGTAAATAAGAAAAATGAGAATTTTATTTTTACAGTAACAGAAGATGGAGAATTTCAAGTGCGCAAGATTTCTATTCTCCGTATCTGGCAGAGGTAGAAATTAAGGTAATAGAAAACCAAGGGCAACCTTGAGTCTTATCTCTCATTCTCCATACTACTTTCACTGCATTTGTAGCCTTTTGACGTCTGACATTTTAGCTTAACGAACCATATTAAGCTTTATTAGATTACATGTTATAGTTATATATTCTCTACTGGTTTTGATGATGACATAGAAAAATGGATCAGATAAACAAGTGAAAAGATATCATTAAGAAACCGTAACCAGAGCACGAAATTAGAAGAAAACTTCAATAACTATTTGTGGAGAGAATTATTTGTCGAAAGATCGAGCAAGAGATGTACAAGTTAATTTATCAGAAACTTCAAGTTTGTGCTGAACTTTAAGTTTCCCCACGACTTCAAGACCTTGTAATTTTTGAAGTTTCGCGAAAGCTTTGTCAAGTTACCGAAACAAAATTTGAACTAGTTTGATTGATATGGAAAATTTTAATTAAAGAATAAAAGGAACATGGTGGTCACTTGCCACCAGTACTTTCAGTATAGGTTAGGCAAGCTTACTTAACATACCCATGTTGATTAAATTAGGTGAAACTAGACAAATGTTGTTGGCATCGTTTCAATGCACCCCACAAAAAACATGTCCTTTAGCATTAGGAGAAGTTTAGGGGCCACAGGATATATCAAGTTATATTAAAAAGATCTTAGCTGATCATTTGATTTTAAACCAATCACATTTTAAGGTAAAAAGTAAAGCTTTTTCATAGTTTTGGGTAAATCTTGTTTTACACGAAGTTAATTGAAAGCTCACTTCACAACTACTATTCTAAGTTTTACTGGTAGAAAATAATATGTACCGTATTAATGATGAAGTGAACAGCTTATAATAAACAAAATTTATTTCAAGTGAGAGATGAAATTTCTGAGAAGGTTTACAACTTTATAAATACGCCCTCTAGGGTTAGGGTTTCAGGCCACTACCTAAAGGAAAACTCTCACATCCTCTCTCTTACCTCCCCCTTTGTCTTTATGCCATATTTTAGTTGTGGCTCACCATATAAATTTGAGAATTTAACCCTTGTTTTTGGATTAAGTGAAGAAGAGGAGGAGGAAGAATCATTGAATTCCACAATGAGGAAGAGACAAGTAGTGGTGAGAAGAGAGGAGCCTTCAAGAAGTTCAACTAACTCTTCATTCACTGTTAGGAGCGTCAGATATGCAGAATGCCAAAAGAATCATGCAGCTAATGTAGGAGGGTATGCGGTAGATGGCTGCAGAGAGTTCATGGCAAGTGGAGAGGAGGGCACAACTGCTGCACTGACGTGTGCTGCTTGTGGCTGTCACAGAAACTTCCATAGAAGAGAAGTAGAGACCGAGGTCGTATGCGAATGCTCCTCACCTTCTTCAATTTCGAATAATTGAAATTCTTCAAAGTCATCTTTCTTCGGTGTGATTGGTACCAATTTCCTAGGTGTGTTTGAGATTGTCGTCGTTGTGGTTTGGCTGCTGCTAGGGTTTTAAGGATTATGACTTGTAATCTTGCTCTTATGGTGTTTGTATTTGAATTAATAAGAAAGAAGCTGGCAAAAAGAGAAGAAGAATGACTATGTTGTGTCTTTCTAAATCGGAAAGCAGATCGCTCTAAATCAGTCCTGTTAATATGATATACTCAACTTTATGTATCGAGCTTCAAAAACTGGAGTGAATTTAACTATGGAGGTCGGAAGCTACCTTGTCTGTATCCAAGATGATAAACTCCTCTGTAAAAGAAGATTTGGGAACTTCAAGATCACAGCTAATTAATGCTTCCCAATGTTTGAATGTAATGATCTATTGATTCGATCTATTTTCCTTTTTCTCTTTGGATGGTGAGCGATGGATATCCAATGTAATATGGAATTTATCTGTTTTCTAATTGCTTTATTAAATGGGCTAAGCTTTCAGTTTGGAGTTGAAAGTATTTGTCTTTTTCTTTGTACCTGAAATGAAATGCATTTCCTCCACGTAAACTTTCTGCAGTGTTTCTAAACTGGTAAATAAGTGGGTAACTAGTCACCGCCCAACTCACATAACGTTGAGAGCTTCACTAATTGTCACTCGAGTTGTTATTGGCTCTTCCAAAGACAATGCAATCGCAGTTTTATACATAGTCAAGTTAGCTCCAAATCATCTGTACCTTATAAATGTAATTGCCGCATGGGATCATTAATTTCACTAACCATTCGGCACTCATCATTTTGAAGCTTAGAATGAAACTACACGGAATATTTTTAGTCATATCGGTATTGTGAGATCATTACTTTGAAATTGTGGTAAGAGGCCCACATATATCTAATCATGTTGGTTGTTGTGATGGAAATCCTACTTAGCCACGTACTTAAAAGGTGATTAAAAGACTAATAACATCTCCTTTTTCTAATTAGTCAATACAATTCGAACAAGTTCAAAGCCAAAGATAGAATGTACACATATATATATATTAAAGAAATTGACATCCTGAGAAATCAACAACTCCTGCCTGAGAACATATTTGTATCATACTAGCATGAAAGCTACTTATATTAGATGCATTAATTATAATCTTGAGCAAATAACATGATAATATTTTTCAAAAGATTAAGGACTCTTAAAATATCTATCGGTCCCTAAGAACAAAAAGGATCCGCAAAAAGTATCAGAGTTTTCTTGTTTGCCTGCTTGTCTTCGGTAAAACAAATATAAACTGATCGTAGTGGCAAGAGAATTTTCCATGTGAAATGCATAAGCAAAAAAGTATTCAAGTTAGGTATGAATGTGGAGGGGAACAAATATTTCGGTATTGAATTGGGTAGAAGTCAATTTCAAACAATATCTGGCTGATATTATTCTTGGATGTGAGTTTAGGTACATGAGACTAAGATATTTTGACTTCAACAGATATTTAAGCTATATGTTAGTCTAGTCGTCCATCAAAATTAACAATTAAATTAGACTAATAATCTTCAACTTATCAAATACTTAGAAAAGTCGATGTAATTTTTTTGATAAAACAGATATATTTTATCTTTAATATGATTAATTTTATTTTACAGATTATTGTAGGTTTTATGGATTAATGATGTACTGTGCTTACACTTAATGCGTTTGAATCACTTGCGTTTTCGCTATGGTATTAAAAGTTGAAAATAATTTTCTGCAGAAGGAGAACTGATAATTTGACTAACCCAATAAATGTAGATATGGAAAACAATTCTTAGAATTGTCAGATAAGATATATACACATAAAATATAGACAGTTTTATCGAAAATTATGAGTATTAATTAATATCATTATTCCTAACGCAAACCTGACCTTCGCCATTTTAACCAGGCTTAGCAATTGGATTGCAATACATATATAAGGTTTTGTTCACTAATGACAATTTCATATATTCCTAGGCAACAGGGCCTAACACTCTCATGATTATGCAACATTTTTTAATACATGGATAGAAGCTAGTGTCAGAACTACTAAGCCCTCTATTTCCCTTCTTTCCTAAAAGAAATACACTAATTAAGAAGAAGGAAGAAGAGAATTTCTTGAGGAACGCATTAATCAGAGTCTTATAAAGAATAGATGATAATATAAGTCCAAACTTGAATGAAAAAATGATACTAATTAAATTGACTTCGGTGATTTCACCAAAATGAGGATGGACATTGGACTGCTTCTACTTACCAAATGGGAAAATTCCTATGACTCGTCTAATTATTCGATAGAAGATCATATATATATGCCACGTTTCGTAACTACGTATCACGATTAATTGTTAACATATCCCAAGAACATGTAGGTCATGCTCTAAAACGGCAGCTGAATTCAACCTTCAAGCTATTGTTTACTTGAAAATTGTTTCGACAGAAGGTAGGCATTGAAAAGAATAAAAAGACTCTACCTTTCGCGGCCCCGCTCTTCAAAACTTCTGAAAAGCAAAACCTGAATTACCTTGATGGCATAAAATTTGATTTCTTCCCAAATCAATTACATATATAGAATTACCCTTGTAAAAAACATTTCTTTAGAATTTGATAACTTTTGGATCTATTAAAAAAAAGAAAATAATAATAGTGATCGTATTAATCTTGATAATGAAATGAATGTAATTAATGATATTGACCGTAATTTTGATATGGAGTTGAGCTTCTAATTAGGATGAATCTTCTATATCTCTTTATTTGAGGTCCTATCTTATTCACTTTTTTAGATATATATATAATCTAAAAAAGTACATATATATATATATGTATGTATGTATGTATGTATTCTTGATAGAATATAGAGAAGTTTATCATTCAGGTAGAGCAGAACTCCATTATTTAGATAGAGTTTTTGCTTACGACAGTATATTTCTTATTAGAGACTGTAATTTAAAATATAATGAGAATAATGTATTAGTAAGAATATTAAATCGTAAAAAAGATATAATATCTCATTTATGTTGAGTCATTCTCTTTTTGAAATTTTGTACTTTGGACTTAATAATGTCATGTTTGCATTTAGTATATCAAAAATAAATCTTAATTGAACTCATATTGGACATTATTTTTGTTTTCTTTTAGTATGCTAAATTCTTCTAATGGACTTACTTGGGAAGAAATAGATTCCGAATACTAATTAAACTATAATGATTAATGAAAAAAACTAATGTCAAATTAAAACTCTTTGCTTCTTTAAGTAAGTGATATTTGGAAAACAAATTAATAGTTATAATTTATTAGAAATGCTTTATATGCGGTTAATTAAGGACAAAAGGTGTAATATATTCCTTAAATTTATTGTAGTTCAACTCATTTTATGGTCCAACTCGAAATCTTGGATGTTATGACCCAAATAAGATATCACTTGCTCAGTGTTTGGTTACTGTCTCCGTCGGTGGAGATAGATAACAAAACAAAAAAATCCTGTGCCTTGTAGTGTTTGCTTGCTGACACTACTTATTTTTGTTCTAACTACTTCAGATGACAGAAACATAAATTTTTTATTCCTTTAAAAACCGAGGGACAAGAAATCTTGTCCTTGTGATAGAAACAAAATACAATATCAACTTCTAGAAATACCTCTCCCCCCCACCCCACAACGCCGTATGATCATTGCATCTTACAAACCCAACAAATGAACAACTTCTCTCAAACCAGTCTTCTCTCTCGCACGCTGCCTTTCTTCCCTCTGGTTCATCTCGGCAGTCAAAGGTAAGTTTTTTGTTCTATTCATTTTCTCCCCTTCTTTGCCTCTCATGTCGCTGCTTCCTTGCTTTACTTTTATGTCGTTGCGCAAATTTCTACTATGTTAATAATTTGCAGCCTCTATTTGTTTTCTTTTTTGGTCGATTGTCCCTTATCTTTGTGGTTTGTGGCTTTATTGTTGGGGATTTCACTGGGCATGCTAATTCGGGTTGAATCATTGACACACACACCCTTTACTCATACTCTGACACTGTTTCTATCCCTCTCTTGCGAGTTTATGTGCAACGAAAAATTGGCAATGCGTCAAATTTAATAGCCCTTTTAGCTATTTGTACAAGTTTGTTTGCTCTTACGATGATGCAACTTCTCATTGCCTGTAATTATCATGCATAAATATATGTATGTTTTAGTCTTCATACGCAATTTATTGCTTTTTGCATAAGTTCTGATTTATGTAATGCAATTACTTTTTTATGTGAGAGAATGGAAAATGTCATTTATTTATGGATTTGCAGTTGTAGAACTTACTAAATCTGCTCTGGCAAATCAAAATGATTAGCTTTGTAGTCTTAACAACAAATTTGTTTTAGGATGCATTTTCTCTTCAATGGACCATACTATCAACTTCTTTTTCAAGAAATGACAATGTATGTGAAGCCACTTAAGTTTGTTTAAAATCTATCATTAGAAAGAGGAAATAAGAATGGAGCTATGTTTGGTCATAAAAATAATTGTGACCTTTTTTCTTAGTCCACA
>JAOTAY010000008.1:12400622-12422289 GCA_025629805.1 Erythroxylum baracoense
TCTATATGTGAGACCCATTAGGTTCCCAAATATGTTGGCAATGATTATAAATTCTAATTCTAATTCATAATTAGAATCAGATGACTTAAAACTCCTTTTAATTTTTCTTTAATTCTTCAATTAAACAATTTATAATCATAGATCAAGATTAACATCTATCAAATACATCATGACCACCAAAATATTTAGGAATGTCAAAGTGGTTTTGACTAACCTTTTTCCTTGCATGAATTTTCTATACAATTCAATCCTTTCATCAAGCAATGTTCCAATTAGACATAGAGGATTGAATTAATGTCTACTCTATTTTGAGTCCAATCATATTAGTTCTCCTCCATTAGCTATTGATTCAATTAATGATATTTGTAAACTATTTACAAAATGACATTCTACCTTGGCCAAGGATTTCCTGAATCAATATTAATCGAGAACAACGGAACATTCTCCTTAATTACTTTGGGGTGATGAATCATATATTGATCACTCAACTACCTCCATATAGTTCATACTACATCCAATGACTACCGATTAAACGACCCATAATTAAATAGATCATAAGTAGTATCAAAACATAGCAGTCCCCATACACGATAACTTTTGATGACTTCAAGTCAAAGGATCACTTTTACAATAATGACAATGAGAATTTGATAGACATACAAGTAATGTTCCAAATGGATTTCTCATATCGGGTCTGTTAAGTGAACTTGTTCTTTAGCAAGCACCCACACGTTTGTTTAAGTATATCTATACTTTAGCCTATGAGATCGACTACTTCCTTTATAAGGAAAAACAAAACGTGTGCTAGTCTTTTTACATTCTATTAATGTCCAATCTTAATTGAACAATAACTAGGAACGTTGAGGAATAATACATACATGTAATATGAATCTCATAATTATAATCTCATTATAATTTTATTTGCAATGTACAATATCCCATGGACTTTATCATATACATTTAAACATGTACAAGATAAAGAATACCTTTAAATAATTTGTCACTAAACTACAACTAAAGAAATTGACTGTAGGGCATAAACCAACAGATGTATGTGTCTACTTGGCGTGGGACTTAAGTGACGGGTGCTTGAAGTACTAAGGGAGCTTGGAAGATGGGTTGGTGTAATATATGGGTGGTTCCTGTAGAGTTCCTCGGTGCTTGGAAGATAGGTTGGGATGTGTGGGCTGCTAGTGTTTGTGGTTGCTTAGGTCGCTGCTTTGGAGGACGTATACTAAATAGAAGAATGATGAGCTTGGCACTTGTGGCTGCTGGATGTGAGGAATGGTGCGACTATGGATTGGAATGTGTGCGGGTTTCCCATACGGAACATGGTGTAGTTGATGGCGTTGTGGACTACTGGTATGGTTGCTTGGGATGCTACTTTTCACTGCGGATTAAGTAGAATGCTAGCTGCTAGAGGCAGGGACAAAAAGAAAAACAAAAGTTTGGGTTATTGTTTGTTTATTATCCATTTATTTATTTTTTGTTTGTTTTTTAACATAAAAAATAATGTGTTATTATTATATCATCATTTTTATTCTTTTATTTTATTTTTTATTATTATTTTAAAAATTAGAAATTCTTTAAAATAAAACATATTACTAACATCTAAAAGACGTGATCTTGTTTTCTAAATGTTAGTATTCTTGAATTTAAGGGATTTATTCTAGAAAGTTAAATCGCATAAGACGTGATCATGCCTTATAAATTTCAATATTTTATAATTTAAGATGACTGCTACCCTAACTTGAGTTACATAGGATAAAATACCCAAAATTTCATACTACTAAAATCTATAAGATTATCCTAAAAGCTGAATTGTCCTTGTGAATTTTAGTGTTATAAAATTTAAGACCTAATTTTTCACTTACACCAATAAAACACCACACAAAAACAAACATATAAACCTATAAATAATTGAAATGAAACTAACAAAAAATCATCATAATTAGGTTGCCTCCCAAAGAGCACAATTATATAACATTGTTATGGTTAATAGGTCTTTTTCTTTTTATTCTTCTATGCATTGGGAAAGCTCCAAATCAATATCTATCATACTTAAAACCATCACATCCTTATAAAATGGTTTCAATCTATGTTCATTCCCCTTGAAGATTTTTTTGGTATCTAATTGCTTTATTTCCAATGCACCATAAAAATATACATTAGTGACAACAAAGGACCAAGACATCTAAAAGGTAATTTGCCTAGCATAAGCTTGAACCAAGAATTATATAATCCCACCTTAAATTTCTTTGTAGAACAATTGTTCTCTTTGTAAAGTCTTAAATTCTCGTAAGCATCTAATCTTAATTCCTCAAGTTCTTGTAATTGCAATTTTCTTATTTCTCCAACTTTTGTCAAATTCATGTTGGAACATTACACCCCCAATAAGCTTTATGTTTAATCTTCATTGATAAATTATAAGTTTTACCAAAAACCAGTTGATGAGAAGACATTCTTATTAGTGTTTTGCAGGTTGTATAGTAAGCCTAAAGAGCGTCGTTTAGAGATAAACTCAAATCCTTTCTTCTCAGGTTTATCTTCTTTTCCAAAACGGATTTCACATATCTATTCAATACTTTTGTTTATCCACTCATTTTTGGATGATATGAAATGACCATTCAATGATTCACTCCATAATTTTAAAATAAAGTTGCCACTATCTTTTTGCATTTTCCTTCTTGTCCTTTATTCAACCTTTTTAAGATAATTAGAAGTAGTAACTCTCCTTAACCTAAATAGATATATTTTAGGTGATCAAATAAGACTTTCAATTTTATCTTTAGAGCCTACATAGCAAAAGGCAACATTTTCTTATGAATTATAGTAATTTCATCATTTAAAGTTTTTGAATTTATTAGCACTATTGATAATGAGTCTATAACTTCACAAGTTCCATTACCTCTCTCATCCACTTCCTATTTAGAATTAAACTCTGACTCATCAACAACATTTTTTCTATAAAAATATCATACACAATTGAAACCACAATATCCATATGATAAACAGAGTGAAAATTATTAGGGTACTTCATTGCTTTGAAAATATTAAACTTCACTATCTCTCCATCAAACTCAACGGAATATTTTTTAGTTATCTTCATGAATGGTCTTCCTAAAAAAATCAAAGCTGAATATTCTACACTATCTCCGTCCATTTTTAAGATGTAAAAATCTATTGAAAATACTAAACCATTAACCTAAATAAAACATCCTTTACGCTAATAGAATGAATATAAAAAAAATCATCTAGCTAAATAATCCTAATAGAATGAATATAAAAAAATCATCTAGCTGAATAATCATACTAGTTTCTTGCAGATAATTCATATTTAAAGCTTAGTAAATTCACTAGGATATGACATTGATAAATATAGCTAAGTTTAGCATGGAACGCTCAATTTTTTATCACTAATGACACAAGGAAGTGTAAATATACCTGGATTTTTGCATTTTTTGGTTATTTTATAATTATCACAGTTGATATGTTGTTACCCAAAATTATTATCTCCTTATCCTTCAGCTTCCTTTTATTTATGCATAGTCCTTTCAAAAACTTTACATATTTTGAAATTTGTTGGATGGCTACTAAAAGTGGTATATTAATTTCTATCTTTCTAAAGGTCTCTAAGATCTCTCTTTCATATTCCTCTTCTTTTGATTTAACCAGTCTGCAAGGAAAATGAGGCACATTTGTATTAGATGATATGGGTAAAGAAAAATCAAAATTTACCTTAGTTGTATCTTGGGTTGGAACTTTATCTTTCTTCTCTTCTTCTTCGTGCTTTTCTACCTCCATCGGTAAGGAAGATTCAAATTGAATTTCCTTCTCACTTCTTAATTTCATTACACTCACATTCTGTTTAAGATTCGCCACCATTTTTTAAACAATTTTCTTATGCTTCTACTTCCAATTTACTAATTGAGGTGGCTAATTAAGTGATCTAAGTTCTTAAATTCTGAAGGCTTGCTCTAGTTTCCTATTAAAATTATTGAGTATCAGTAGCAAGTGTCTTAACTATTTCATCCAAAGACATAATTGAATTTGAAGAATGAGATTGAGCATCTCTAAGTGCTTGATGTTATCTATTGAAATTGTGAGGTTAGTATCTTTGTTGCTCTCCTTGATTTCCATAGCTAAAGTTCAGATGATCCCTTCATTCTAGATTATAATGATTGAAATAAGGTTCAGATTTTTGTTGAGGTTGACTAGGAAATCCTCCTATTGCTTTAGCTTCTTGAAGGGAGTCTTGTTGCAATTTAGGGCTCATATTCGTAAGATGAGGGAATGAGCATATTCTACACATTTGTCCTGATTATAGTTTACCAATAACCATTTTACAAATTAGAGAAGTTAAATTCAAAATGTATCCTTAAGGTTAGTTACATACCTCATTCACATGTTTAATAGGTCTATCCATCCTTGTCCTGAATTGTTAAGAATTTTTGGCCATGGTTGAAATCAATTGCCTGGCCACTTCTAATGTTTTGTTTACTTAAGCACCTCTACTAGTTGTATCTATCATGCTCCTATCCATTGGAAACAACCATCTATAAAAGTATTAAAACAAAATTTGGTCATGAATTTAATAGTGTGGGCAGCTAGCACATAACTCCTTAAACTTCTCTCAATATTCATATAATGTTTCTCTGGTAAATTTTCTTATCCCACATATCTCCTTTCTGATATTCGTTACTTATGATATATGAAAGAACTTTTCTACGAACAACCTTTCCATTTCATTCCATATTGTCACTGAGCCAGATGGAAGATTATATAGTCAATCATTTGCCTTATCTTTCAATGAGAATAGAAAGGCTTTAAGATTAATTTACTTTTCTATCACTCTTTGTGACTTTATTCTATAGTAAACAAAATAAAATTCTTTCAAGAGCATATATGGATCTTCAACTGCAAGACCACCAGAAATAGGAAATAAGTGAATCAAACTAGATTTCAAATCTATCTCAACCTCTGAAAACCTTGTACATAAAGGTTATTGGTTCAAATTTGGTGCCACTGACTCCCTCATTGTTCCAATGCTAGGATTTGTCATCTTTTCTTCAACTTCTTGGAAATTAGAATCTTCACCAATTATCAAGTGTATCTCAACTTCCACTTATAGAGGTGAATTTGCTTAGTCTCTTTTCTTAAAGAACGTATTGTCTTCTCAATTTCTGGATTTTATTATAATCACCTGTCTGAGAAGAATGAGTCATACAAGACAAGAGATTAGCAGTAAACTATAAAAAACTAGGAAAATAAAATAGTTCCCTGTCAATGATGCCAAAATTTTGAAAAGGTTATCAAAACCCTCAAAATTAATTCTTATTCACTAAACTCTTATAATAATCATAAAACTAAGTTGAATCCCAAGAGAACATAAAACTAGTTTATTAATTTTAATTGACAAAACAAAGTGGAAGTTTATGATTAATTAACTAATAAGCTAAATTTAACAAGGAATCAAAATAAATCAACTAACCATTAAAGTGAGAAATTCAATGGTACTTAATTTTGATTTAAGGGAAGGATCTCATCCAATTATAACTTTGATGATGGGTCTAAAATGAATAATTTTCATAACTCAAGCAGTTAATATGAAATACATTAGGATAACTATAATAAGTCTCAATTTTTCCTAAATTAATTATTTCAAACCTAACATTCAAACTAAAACTTACTATGAATTGATTGGGTATGATAACATTCCGTATTAATTAAATGATAATAGTAAGCTTAGTGAAAAAGACTAAGCCTTAAATTAAATAATTGAGATAGCTATACCTATTTAATTTAATTTTTTGTTTCTTATAAATATTTATAAATAACCTATTTGCTACTTGTACCAATAATTTATGACAATTATAGATCATTGAATTCATGGATAGCTGTAGAATAATCAACATTAAATTAAATTTTCAAATCTGTCAATATTACTTATTCATAAAATATGAAAAAACAAAGCGCAAAATACTTGAATTAAATTAAAATCTAGTTTTAGAACAAAATTTCACAAGGTAACAACTACTTGAATTAAAATAAAATATAAGTTTACAACAAAATCTCACAAGGTTAAAATTAGAATTTTGAATCCTCTTAAATTAAAATATTTGAAATTAGTAACTCATGGTTTTAGTTCCACCAAAAAAAATAAAAGAAAAGATGAAAGATGAAGACAAAATGCAAAAAAAAAAACAGAGAGAGAGAATTATAGAGAGAGTATATATGACATTTTTTTCTCTTTCCTACCCAAAAGCTAACTTCTTTCAATATTCTCGAGATTCTCTTCCAAACAAATCAAAATTCCTATATAATAGGTTTAGGAATAAATCTCCTAATTGAACTGAAACTCTTTGAGTGAATCTAGCTTTAGGTATGATCTTGCCTTATCAAC
This sequence comes from Erythroxylum baracoense, assembly GCA_025629805.1. Classification (NCBI taxonomy): domain Eukaryota; kingdom Viridiplantae; phylum Streptophyta; class Magnoliopsida; order Malpighiales; family Erythroxylaceae; genus Erythroxylum; species Erythroxylum baracoense. The sequence goes on from JAOTAY010000008.1 coordinate 12,407,026, forward strand.
TGCAACAATGTATCATCTTTTTTATTTAAATTTGTGACTTTGAAAAATAGTGCTCCAATTTGATGCAAATATTAATTTCACTAATTAAGTACCAAAATCAATTCAAAACAAAAGAGAGAACTCCAATTAACATAACCAAATCATATCTTATCAAGGGTTTGTTAGCAGAATGTCTCTTTATAAATTTGACGTTGTGAAATTTAACACTTCGAATGATTTCACTGTATAAAAGGCAAAGATTAGGGCACTTTTTGTTTAGTAAAGGATGTGCAACAACATTAAAGAAGAAGAAAAGCTAACAAAAAGCTGGAGAATAGAGAGATTATATAAAAGGTGCATAGTGTTGTACTACTGGGTTTGGAAGATAAAGTCTTGAGAGAGGTGGTTGATGAAACAAATACTAAATCATTATGGAAATGACTTAAAAGTAAGTATTTGAAGAAATCTTCTAATAAATCATTTATGTCAAAAGTAGGATATGTATACTTTGAGGATGATATAGAGTATATTGGTATAATATTACACTGATAATTTTAATCAAATCATTTTAGTTTTACATGATAATGAGATTAAAATTAAAGATGAGGATCATGTAATAATTATGTTGTGTTCCCTGTCTAATTTATATGAAATCTCCATTAACACCATGTTATATGGTAGAGAGACTATTTCCGTTAATAATATGAAGGATGTTATGTAGTCTATGAAATTGAAGAAAAAGTCTTTAACATATATGAAAATAAATCATATTTTGGTCTAATTATTAGCAGAGGTAGGAATAAAGAAAGGGATATTAGAAGAGAAATAAGTGACGATCTAAAAAGAAGCCTAAAGTTTTTTAATATTTTATTATAAAGAAAATGACACTTTGGAAAGGACTACCAAAAGCAAAATAAGGGAAACCAAAAAAAGGAAACAATAAGGTGTACATTAGTTTATCCTATCATATGACTTTAAATAAAGACTAGTTCTGTTCTTTTAAAGAATGAAATTTTATTGTCAAATTAGGTGATGATAGAAAACATACTTTCAAAGGCAGTGATTCAGTTAAAATCCAAATGTATGATGAAATTATTAGAGCATTGGATGGCTAGTATACTTTTGAGCTTAAAAAAATCTGATTTTAATATATACTCTTGAATGTTAAAGGTATAAGTTTTTTTTATGGTGATGGGCAGCTCAAAGTGTTAAAGAGTGTGATAAATATGATGAAAAGAAGATTACAATATGAAAACATAGAAAATAGTAACATAATCAATAGTTATCTTCCAATTTTTAGGACATAATAATGATAGTACATATTTATGGTATCACAAATTATGTCACGTAAGTGAGTAGAGACTTTAAATATTGAGTAGGAAAGGATTGTTAGATGGATTTGTCACTAGGAAGATGAAATTTGTGAGTCTTACATTCTTAACAAACAGCACAGGGTCAAATTTAGTTCTAATAAAGTACACTTTAATAGACATTCTTAATTATATTAATTCAGATTTATGAATTCTTACTCCAGTTTAATCCCTTAGAGGATGTATTTACTTTGATTCCTTTATTGATGATTATTATAGAAAAGTTTGGGTATATTTTTTTAAGTTAAAGAATGAAGTATTTGGAAATTTTAAGAAGTGAAAGACTATGATTGAAAAATGTTACAAAAAATAAGTCAAAACACCCATAATAGAAAATATATTAAAATTTTGTAATAAACCATTTCATGAGTTTTGCAAGCATTTTAGCCTGAGGTAGTTAATATTGTTGCTTATCTAGTAAATAGACATCCATTAACTATAATTGATTTTCAATCTTTCAGAGGTAAGGTACAATGCTCCCTCTAATTGTAATAGTCTTTATAAATGGTTGTCTTACTTATGTTCATATTAATGATGAAACATTGGATTTTAGAGTAATAAAATGCATATTTCTAAGGAAAATTATTAGAATTAAAGGGTATAGATTATAATGGACAAAAAAGAATAGAAATGTAGATTTTATTGTTAGCAGAGATGTTATTTTTGATGAATTTACTATTATTGGTTAAAGAGAGGAGATTGATGATCTTGTAAGTAAAAAGGATCAAAGTGGTAGCTAAAAGGTAGAGTTTCACATTAAAACTCCAAATAAGATAGTTAAAAATCAATTCGTAGATATATAAAAGGAATAACCACAAAATATAGCAGTGAAGAGAACAAAGAGAGAAATCAGAAAACCTACCAAGTATTTAGCTTATAATGATTTTTTTAAAATTGATCATTGTTGCATATGTCATATTATTAGTAAAGAATATAGACTTTGATGAACCACATACTTATAGAAAGATAGTGGATAATGAAAAAGTATCATAATGCTTGATTTCCATGAATAAGTAGATGCAATCTTAATACAAAAATGAGATGTAGGAACTCATAACATTACCAAAGGGTACAAAGCTAGTGGAATGCAAATAGGACCGTAATAAAAAAGAAAGTGTTCACATAGTTTGGCCAGATATGTCTAAAGCACGATTAGTGACACATGATTTTTTACAATAAAAAAATGGAATTGATTACTAAGTTCTACTGATTATGAAGCATAAGATCATTCAAGTGCATAGATGTCTATTCACTATGGTAAGTGCACTCAATTTGAAGTTGGAACAACTTGATGTGAAAACTACATCTTTAAATAAGAATATAGAAGAATATATTGGTTTTCTTGACTTTGAGAAAAAGGACTTGGTAGTAGTACATGAGGTTTGATGCATTTATGTTTTCTCAAGATTTTGTTCATAATCAATTTAATAATTGTGTTTACTTTAGAAAGGTTTCATATTATTCACATATTTGTTTGTTTCTATATATTGATGATATGTTAATTGCAGTTAACAATAAGGTTGAAATTAAAAATCTAAACGCCTTGTTGAGTAATGAGTTCAAGATAAAAGATTTGGGTGCAACTCAAAAAATTTTAGACATTGAGCTTTGTGGGGATAAAAAATTAAGATTATTATACTTATTACAATAAAAGTACATAAAAAAGGTGTTATAGTCTTTTTAAACAAATTAATCTAAGCCTATTTGTACTCTCTTATAACACATTTTAAATTTGATGCTAATGCATTACCTAATTTAGACACAAAGAAAGGTTACATGAAGTAAATTCCTTACCAGAACGTAATTGAGGGTTTGATGTATGTCATGGTATACATAAGACTATATTTAGTACATGTTATTAGTATGGTAAGCATATTTATGAGTAATTTTAGGAAAGCTTATTGAGAAGTTGTTAAGTGGATTATATGATACTTGAAAGGCAAGAGTTATATTTGCTTAGATTATGGTTTTGATGATTCTACTAGTGGTATTGTCGACTATTCTAATTTTGATTATGGTGGAGATATCTTCACAAGGAAATCCTTGACATGTTCTATCTTTAACCTCTTTGATTATACAACAGTTAGAAAGCAACACTTCATTCTACAGTTGCCATCTCTAAAATAGAAGTACAATAAATTTCATTGACAAAATGGATTTAAAAAGTTATATGGTTGTATGATTTTGTTGATAGTTCAGGTGTGTATATATATGTGTGTGTGTGTGTGTGTGTGTGTGTGTACTTTTTTAGATTATATATATAGGAATTGTGAGATATAACTTGAATTTACAATAGCCTAAACCTATTTATGACCCAACCCAAAATCTTGAGTTCTATAACCAGAATAGGATATTGCTTGAGAAATCAGAGAAAAACTAGCACCAGTATGGACATCTAACTGGCACTAGACATATATGGATTAAAAAGTCATAAGTGCGTTAGGCACTAAACTCATGACCTGAAATCCAAAGATGCAAGGAAGTATAATTTCACAAACCTTAAGTATATTACATGTAACCTTAAACTATAAATAATTTGATTAGCATTTATATTGTGGGTGTCATGTCATATTCTTAACATTGCATCATGCTTTTACAATAATAAGAAATCTATCTCCCTGCTATATATGGAGGTCATATTGATTGAACATATAAACTTTGTGTTTTTTATTCGTTTATTTTTCTTCCAATATCTTTCATTTACATTACAAAATGACTACAAATAGAACTTATCATTTGGTCCTTAATATTTACTTGATTCCAAGCCATAGCTAGAAAGTGGCCTTAGGTATATAGGTTTAAACCAAATTAAAGATTGTCAAGATTAATTAAGAGTTAATTCTTTAAATATATTTAGGGTACTTTTATTGTTGAAAGGATGAGAAGCATTGGCTAACCAAAGAAATTTATCTTCACATAAGATATTATAATTGTAACTTAGTAAATTATTTCATATTATATTAGGGATTATAGACTTATGATTTGGCTAGAATTATGAGTTAGAGATAAGGACCTCATTTACTTTTGAATGCCTTTATAACTCCTCAAGATGGGTTTTGAGTGGAATTAAGTTTTCTAATAGACTAATTTGAGATCAGTTATTATACCAAAAGTGTTTATTCCTTCCATTTCCAGTTTTGTGCTTGATATAAAATCTGATAATATCCATTAACTTTAATACTTTCCTCTAATGCTAGGAAGCATTTGAAGCTAACTTCAATTACTAAAAGTGTCGGGGGTTTTGGGAATGAGTTTTAATATGTGAAGAGCTATCATATTCTCTTAGAGAGTGGCATCTTACTTATCACCTTGACTAGGGTAATGTCAAGTCCTCCTTTTCATTTTGTCTTGCTAATATCTTTTTATTTCACTTTGGCTTTTAGATGATAGCCATTAATTCCACACCATAAGAAGTTCTTAATGATTCTTTTTATATGTTTAAAAACTCTAGCAAGGAGAAGCAAATATGTTTACTAAAATATATGGAGGCTATTAAGGATTATTTTAATTAGTTGAATATGTTTACTAAAATATGTGGAGGCTATTAAGGATTATTTTAATTAGTTAAACATGTGTAGCATAAGCAAGTGACTGCATAGTCCATGAATTAACTCTATTTTCAATAAATGGATGAGTGGTGGGAATTCTTTAAAGGTGAGATTAGATGAAAATTATAGGATTACTAGGTACTTAATTGAAAGGTTTGTAAGATTAAACCATGTGATTTTGAAAAGGCTCTATGTTAGATTTTAATACCTTATTGAAATAAAGAGGAAGCTATGGTCTCTATTAATTGATAAACTACAAAGAGCTTTACACTTAACTACTATTTTAATGAAGACCTTAATTAAGCAAGCATCAACAAATGAGAAAATAAGTAAGTCATTTGCAAAAGTTAGATTGACAAAATTACATTCAAATCACTTACGATGATATTTAAATTTTGATTTTTTGAACTTAGACTTTTCTAATTAGAAAATGAAAAAAATTTAAGTAAAGGATAAAGAGGTGAGGTGATAGCATTCTTGGATGCTAGGTTCACTATTAACTATAATAAAGAAATATAGTATGGAGATACATTAGAGTATACAAGTTCAAAAGAGAAACCATAAACTTTCAAGGCTACAATTGCTAAATTTCATTGGTTAAGGTCATAAGCTTTTCTTAAATTAACTTTGAAAATGCATATTTTGTTTAAATTTTTTCTTTAACAATCTTAAGGATTTTTCAGAAAACAAGAGTTATGTTGCTAATGCTTATGCGTTATGAAGATTGTATAGATTTCACCTACTAGTGTTGATATGATCCATTTAACTTTTAAACATCTTGACCATAAATTTATAGAGAATGTTTTAGCTTAAACTTGCCCTATATTCTTATATAAAAGAAGCATTAAAAGAGTTAAGAATTAAAAAAATAAGTTATTAAGCCTTTTATGATTTTTTTATAAGGTGAAGAAATCAAAAATCACATTAATGATATCATTCCCATTAAGATGCCACACTTTGTAGTAAAAAGGGCTATTGAATTCATAAGAACCTAAACACATAAAGGGGTTTAATTTGAAGAGAGCAACTCCCACATCATCTATATGGAATGATTTAAAAAGTTCATCCATTTAGAGAGGGCTAAATTGTTTTGGTTAGATGGAGTTAAGGTTAGAGGGTTCAATATGGCTTAATCTTTTAGTTCTTATGATTCCTTTAAAGTGGAGATAGGGAAGGTAAGCAAGATTCTTAAACTCTTTGGTTCTACTATTTACATTAATAAACAACTTCAAATTAATCTTTGAATATTTAAAAAAGGTAACAAAACATATGTAAAATAAAATATTTATTTTTGTACAATATATCCAACTATATGGTTATCACTTTAGTTATTTTCATGTCCATCAAGTCAATAATAATTAAAGCATGCTTACACATCAAACGTATGGTTTAATGTAAGTAGAGATAATTTGATTTTAATGACCATAAGAAATAATTTAACATTAAGAAAAATATCTACATACAAAATTTATATAAAATGTCTAATGGATTTTAAAAAAATGGATTGAAAAGAGTTGACAAAAAATGTAAAAAAATAATATATGTTAATAAGTATAGAATGAGAGTGTAGTTATAATATGACTTAACTAAAGATTAGCTTGAAAAATGTTTAACAATGACATTATTTTCATATAGTAATCACTAAAATCAAATTGGTTATAAAGAAATATAGGTATTAATATTACTCTTGGAGTTTAAAAATAAAATTCAAAGTTATATTGAATTATCAAGACTAATTTTATAATTTATCTCTCCCAAAAATGAAATTGATACTTCAACAATTTATCCAATTTTATAAATTTTAAGTACTTTCTTTTTGTAAAATTTTAAAGTTTTAAGATAAAAATAAATAATTGTAATTGTAAAGACTTAGCTTATATTAAATTATGATTTATTATAGTTATAAATTTAGATTATAGCTTAAATAATAATTTCTAGTTAAACCTATAGAGAGAGAATTTCTTCATCCCTCTCTCTAAATTTTCTTTGGATGCCCCTTTTTTACCTCTCTTCCCTCTTTTATATTGATTAAACTAGATTTGACTTTCCTTGTTTGGGTAATAGTCCTTAGAGGAACCTTTTCTACCTAAGATTTATCTAGTCCTTTTCCAATTAAGGAAATGGAATCAAACCTTCTCTCTTTGACAATACAACCCCTTTTAAGTCACAAAGAGAAGGTTCTTCCCTAATTAGTCACTGTTTTTTTCCTTCTACATCTCTCTCATCTATCATTTCTTTCTTATTACATTTCTTTATTTGTTCCTACCTGATTCTTCTCATACTCTCATTTTCTTCCTAGACCGTTTTCCCCTCTCCTCTTTCATCCTTAGTGGCTTTAAACTCTTTTGCTACTCAATTCTCAAGCTCTCTCAATTTAGTTATGAATCACTTAGCTGACTCTCCTCTTACCTCAGTCAATCTCCTTACCTCAACTTCTAACCTATTGAAGAAAGCCTAGTGGCAAGTAATTGAGACTCTAATCCTAGCCACAAGATCAAATATTTTCCCATAAAATCTGGTAAAATAATGTAGTTTCATTTCTTATTAAGGTTTTAAAGATTGAAGTTGCACAATGAAAGCCCTTATCATAGGATTCTTTAAGGACAAAATACCCTCTTTCCTTCATATGCATGGGCAGAATATAAATGGAAGAAGTTAGAGATGGAGAACACACTAATTAATAAAGAGGACTACTTTATATTCAAGTTTAACAATAAGACAAATATGACAAAAGCACTAAAATTAAGTTCATAGTATGTAAATGGCAAGCCTATATTCTTAAAATGTTAGAAACCAGGTGTAGTGCTTAACAATATACATATGAAATATATCCCCTTTCAAATGATTTTATACAATATACCCTTATAATATTGATCTGCTTGTGACTTAGCTACCTCGCTAGTTTCATAAAAAGGCTAATTTTTTATTGATGAGAATATAAATAGCTTAAAAACGATAAATTATTTTAAAGTCTATGCTAAATTGGATACTAATAAAGACTTACCTATAACCTTGAAATTGAAAAGATAAGATGAGGATGGGATATGTAAAATTTCTTTTTTTTAATAGAAGCCTATTAAACCACCCAAAAATATATAAATATATTGGTAAGATATTTGTTACAAATAGCTATAAGGAAATAATGGACATTCAACTAATGAATCATATATTCCCACATCCCTATTAAGGTTACCTTTAATAGAGAAACTAAAGATCCAATGGTTGCAAAGGTAGCAAAAGTTGTAGTTACACATATTATAAAAGATGGTGCAATAGTCACAGAAGATGGGCAATAGTCAGAGAAGATGTTGTAGAATCTGAAGAACTTACAGAAAATTTGATATCAATCCTTTTAGTTCATAAAGAGGCAAATCTATATCATATATTAACTCAAAACAATCAAACAGAGAATAGGTTACAGACTAAGACTAGCCTAAATGATAATCAGGAACCAAAGATGAATACAGAACACTCATTAAACTAAGAGAAAATTTTAATACCAACTAAACAAGGACTTTTCTTTTTAGAAGATGAAACTTCTATATATGTAAGTTTTAGGAAAGCTAGAAAAAGGAGACTAGGAAGTAAGCCAAAGAAAATGAATAATAACAACCCCTTAACTCATCCATAATGATTATTTCTTTGAATGTAAAAGGTTAATTATCCCAATAAGTAAAAGGTCATCAAGGATTATCTCAATTCTAAGAAACCTTTTATGTTAGGTTTAATAGAGACTAAGATAAAGCTTAATAGTCTTTAAGAAAGATTTTGATTTTTAGAAAAAATTTGGACTATTCAACCACTAGGCGTACTTCAATGGTAAAATATTGATGGCCTATGATCTTAATAAAATCTAGGTTTTGAATACTTAACATTCAGATTAATGCCTCCATTTACAAATGATTATTTCTGACTCATCTTCCTATATTAGTATCACTCTTATGTATATGGCTAAAATTGCTTGTCAAAGGCTCCAACTTTGAAAAGATCTTATTTTCTTTGTACTTTACAACATACCTTTGCTCATTTTTGGGGACTTCAACTATACACTTATTCGAAATTTTACTTTACTTAGAACAATAACCACAATAATGAGATATTCATATGAGAAAAGCTAGATAGTGAAGTAAATCACATGTTAGTATAGACTTTACGTACAAGAAACTCGATACACAAAAAAGGGGGTTGAATGGTGTATCCTTTTTGTGAATATAAAATCTTGCTAAGAACTTCTCTTTCTTGTTAAAAAGATATCACAAAATTTATACGAAAATTATTACGTAGTTAAATCGCAAATAACTTCTATATAATTGTTTAATAACAAGATAAACTGAAGTAAAGAATAGAGAATAGACTCTGCAATTTTTATACTGATTCACCCCAAACTGTGGGCTACGTCCAGTCCTTAGAGTTTGTCTGAGTGTTTCACTATACTACAAACGATTACAAGTATTCTTTCTTCCCTTCCAGAGCCTCTTCAGGTCTCTTACAAAGTATTATTTAAGTTATCTAAGCCTTTCTAGGCTATTAGCCTTTTCTTTCTCTCACTAGAAAAATATTGTGAGCTTTTGTTACAGTAGGATTAGCTCTCTTCGTATCGCACTACAGAATTTCTCTTTTCTAAGTAATCACTAAACGCTCAAAGATCACTGATTTCTGAATAGTAAGATTTGTCAGAAATTCTCTAAGATTGTAACATCTTCGACTACGACTAGTATTTATAGCCTTCGTCTCTAACTACTTCTTGATCTTTGATAATCGCTTCTTGATTCTTGACAACCGTCATTTAGTTGAGTTCTGTAAACTAACTCTAACTAAATAACTGTTCTGACTTGCTAATGTATCTTCATGGTATCTTCTATGTCTTTTTTGCATCTGTATTGTCTTTGTGTCCGTGTTTGTGTTTTGACGTCAGGTCTGCGTCTGTGTTTTGACTTCGCGTCTGCGTCTGTGTTTTGATTTTGTGTCTGCGTTTACGTTTTGATTTCGCGTCTGCATTTGTATTTTGACTTCGCGTCTATGTGATCTTTGCGTCTGTGTTTCCTTCTGCGTCTGTGTTCTGTACTTTGTCAGCACACTTAACACACTTGTCAAAAACGTTCATTTGTTTCTAACATTATTATTATTTGATTGTCATCAAAATTAATCATCGTAAAGTCCTCTTGACTTAATAATTAATAGTAATGCTTTATACTTACTTGCTTAGCTTTAATGTCTTCAAACCACACTTAACCCTAGCTTCTTAAGCACCATTCATTTATCACCATTCAAAGGTGGTAGGGTTAGGTCTTGTTGTGATAATGAAGAAGACAACCAAAAATGAGAGTAGGAAGTGAAGGGTTAGAGAAAGCTTCAATGTTGATGGGGTGAGACGTGAGGATCGTGGAAGTGAAGAAGAGAAGAAATAGAGAAGGTCTAAAAGAGAAGAAGAAAGCAAGAATAAGGAACAAATCAATTGGTATTTCATTAGTGAAAAATATTATGGGTTAAGACATGGTGTGGCAAGTGACACTTGTCACTTGCCATATGTCCATTTTCTATGGTTCTCACCTGGTCCTCTTTAATAACCAGTCCATTTATCTCCAATTTCTACTCCAATTGTCTCCCAATTTTTAATTACTCTTGTCATTAAATCTTAATGTCTCTTATCAATAATTTCTACTGCTATTTGGCACTTAATTCTATTATCATTTATTAATTGTCCTGCCGCTTGGCATCTTTCCTAGTCCAAAAATAACCAAAAATTTGGAATTTTCCTAAATTTTCAAAAAAATTCTAAATCAATACTTATACTCACCAAATAAATTTTCAAGACAATATTGGCACCATTCACATCATAATCACATAAATAATCAATTATACCTGAAAATGTCAAATGAGTGCATGAACAGTCATCATAGCGTGTACAAAACAATCAAATTCACATGTGTGTAGACTAATTTTATGCATGAGTATGAAATGCATTATTCTAATCTCTCATTGCTATTTCTCGTTTAAAGAAATTTGGGGTTATAAACCTTAATATGGAAACGAGATGATACATTTAGCGTTTCCATTATTTCAGTTCAATAGATGTTTAATCTTCTAGGATTTGTTTTTGTTTCATCTAACGTCTAGGGTTGTAGGATTATATTGTTGAAAAATAGAACACAACTTTTTGTATTTGTGTTTCATCATCATTTGTACTTAGAATTTTCTATAGTTCTTATTATTTGATAAAAAAATTCATGATATGTGTTTTTACTTTTTAGAGTTTGGATGATTTGGCTTTTGTAGCATTCTTGGGTCCAAACAACAAAACACAAGGATGTTAAGAAGGCCATTCCAACAGAGCATTCAACGGGGTTTCTAATAGTCCATAGTTTGCATCTCCTACATCCATATACGTCCTTGTTTTCCTTTTCTTTTTAATCATAAAACAAAACTATTACATTTGAGTATGGAATAATTGATTTTAAGAAAAGGAAACCAAAATAAGAGATGCTATTTTTTAAAAAATTAAATAAATTGTTTTAAAAAAGATTCAGGAAGACATACAATTAGTTCCAACTAAATCAAGTATGTTTACTCCTACCACTAGTACACAATCATTGTTGTCTGAGGGTATCCATATCGAGCTTCTCAATTTACTTTACCATAGTGATCGTAAAGCAACATAGTGTAAATTCTTTTCTAGTAAAGGATCTCTCGGTAGGGTATATCTTGTTGTTGGAGTGATGCTAAAATATTCACTTGTTTCTTTCCTTCTAAATTTCTTATTATAACCTACCAAATAAGAGCTTGGAAAGGTTTTCCAACTTATAGTCACTCCATCTCTTTAGCAACATCCAGTCAACAATCCCTATCATGGATGAGGTTAGATAAGTTAAGGAAAGAATCTCCTCTATAGGTATTTTGTGAACTCACAACCAAAGAACAAGTAATCATGTGTCTCAATTAAGGAGTTGCATAGAGAAAATTTTATAACGGGGATGGAACTAGATATTCTATCTTTGTTTGATAGCTTCTCATTGATTGGAACCATAAAATAAAACTTTTTTTTGGAATAGCTTTAGGGTATTATAGAAGTTTATACTAAGGAACTGTCTGATTTCTCTCTCAAGACATCCCTATAGGATCTGTTTTTAAATACCTAGAAGGAGTCTTTGGCCTATATCATGCAATCACTTAAAGAAAAGGCTCTTAATTTCCATTGTAATGGCACTGTCAAGCTTCCTATGATCTGCTGATCAAGATTAAAACTATTATGCATAATCACTTTCTTGATTATAACATGCATATGAATAAGGTTCCTTAGATGAAGAAACCTATCAAATCTAATAATTGGTACCAAGTTACCCCAAAAATTAGTCTAGAATTTAGTGTTGGATCCATTTTCCAATCTAATTTTGAATCAGTCCGTCACCTAAGCTCTTAGTCTCAACAAATGAATTATTACATAAGCATTTTGCTTAGGCTCACAAGTCTAAAAATCGGTTGATTCAAATGATAAGAAAGCATCCACCTAACCCAAAAGGAGTCTTTATTAGTTAACAATCTTTAAATCTTCTTAATAAGAAGAATTATGTTAGTTAACTTTAAATAAATTACTTGTACGCCACCCTTTTTTCTTTAGGAAGCAAATTATTTTCCAAACTATTTTGGCTATGTAAAAGGAGGTAAAGTTGCCAGCCCATATGAAGTTTCTTAAGATCCTTAAATTGAACCCTACCTTCAAAGATAATGCTTTATTGCACCAATTGTTTATTATCCTCTTCACCTTTATAATTAGGGGTAGGATTTTAGCAAATGAGGGTCTCTTATGCGAGATAGGAATTATAAAGTAATTAAATGAGATATTCTTTTCTTTTAAACCAATGAGGGTAGAAAGTCAATTTTCATATATACAGTTGATGAAGAAACAAATAAGCAACTTTTCTTCTTACTCATAGACAAACTTAAAATGGTTTTAAAAGTGTACAAGGCATTTATTAGTGCCTTAACTGAGTGTGGGTCAGCTTTAGCAAAGATCAATAGGTCATCAGAAAATGTTAAGCTATAAATACCCAACTTCCTCCATAAATTAAACTTTATTTCTACACTGATACAATGTCTGATTAGCCTTGAGGGAACCTTTATACAAAGGTAAAAAGGTAGGGGATATAGGGTCCCCTTACCTAATGCCCTTAGATGCTTTGGTCAGTTTAGTAGGAGAGCCATTTATCAAGATGCGATAATAAACATTAGAAGTACATTGATGCATCGAAGCAACATACCTTGCTGGAAACACAAAGGCTTATAGGGTGTGAGTTAGAAAGGACAATTAACATCATTAAAGACTTTTCTAAAATCCACCTTGATTTCAAAGACTTTTCCCCTTTGTAATTTTTGGAAAATTCATAAACCAGTAGTATGTTATATCCTATGTTTGTCCTTTGAATATAAGCTACATATGTCTCATTAACTAATGGTTTAATAACATTCTTTAATCTTGTAGTAAGGAGCGTAGACGTCAACTTATGAGTGAAAATGTATCTTGAGATTAGCCTGAAGTCTACCAATGAGAAAAGGTTTGATGCTTTTGGAATGAGGATAATAAAGGTCTTATTGAATTCTTTTAATAGGTGACCTCAATTAAAGAAGCTCATAACTTCATCTATAACTATAATCTTTCTATGTTCTTAAGAATTGTCAAAGAACAATCCATTAAGTCCGTCAAGTTTAAGTGCTTATTAGGTTTTAAACATAAAACAGAACTATGACACTTGAGTATGGGATAATTGATTTTAAGAAAGGGAAACAAAAATAAGAGATGTTATTTAAAATAATAATAATAAATTGTGTTAAAAAGATACAGGAAGACATACAATTAGTTCCAACTAAATCAAGTACGTTTACGATTAGTTATCTTTCGTTGGTTGTGGAAGTACCTTTAAGTCTTAGATTATTGACGACGAGAATAAAATGAAAAAAAGGGCTCGTCTATAAAAGAATCTTATTTATTTACTAAGCTTTGTGAGATCCTTAAATGTCAGATCCTTCCAAAATCCTTATCCTATCCTTACATATTATTTTAATTCAAAATATAAAAATATCTAATATAATATTAATCAAAATTACTAAAAACAACAATAAAATGTTTAAAGTTTCAATTGGTTACAAAATATAGCCATTCGTTACTTCTATAGTTATTAATACTAAGATGACACTCTATGAAAGTAAACCTATTTGACACGTGACCAATACGTGACTAATAAAAAACCAAAAATATTTATGAACCTAACCCTAAAATTGTCTGCCAATAGCCAATTATCTAAACTTGACTTAGTTAGTTGTCGTCCAACTCTTCTTTCTTCGCCTCAAGTACTCTTCGGAATTGTTTCCCAATAACCAATTATGCCAACCCTAAAATCATTAATCTTTTTATAGCCACCAACAAAGCACATTTATGTAGTGCCTACTTTTCTTTTAATTATTTTTACAAGGCACATAATTTTCTAAGCACTGGACATATTACACAGTGAAACGTCAAGAGGTTCTCCTCACTTTTAAGTGAATTGTTATCTATTATGGAGCAATAAAAATGCTTGAAAAAGAGAGGATGTGTGCAACACAATTAATTACCTTTAAAAAAAGGAATGTTAGTTAATTATGGATACATATAAGTCTAGGTAGAAATCACATGATATACATATTATGGCATATGGATGAACTCATGAATGACAAAAACGAAAAACCTTGAAACTTTTATAAGTTTTTTTATGCTTCTAATATGGTATAAGGTGCTAATGTTTTATCAGAATTACTTTTTAGAATTGTCAACTGGGTTGGACCAAAGAATGTTGTGCATTTTGTTAAAGATAATGCAACTAATTATGTATCAGTTGGGTAATTGTTACATTCAAAATATGAACATACTTATTAGTCTCCGTGCGTTTCATTGTACAAATCTTATTTTAAAAGATATTAGCGAACAATATTTCTATTCTTGAGATTGTGCGTCCTACTATTACTAGATTTGCAACTATATTTTTTACTTTGAAAAGTGTTATGAATATAAACAATTTCAAAATTTAGTGACAAGTGAACATTTTTTAAGTCATAAGTTATCAAAGAGTGTGAAAGTAAAAGAAATTTGTGTTATTATTCTAGATAATAAATTTTGGGATGCTTGTTTGATCATTGTAAAAATTATAGCTCCGCTTATAAAGTTATTAAGGATTGTTGACTCAGATGAGAAGCTGTCTTTGAAGTATATATATGATAGTATATATAGAGCTCACAAAATAATTATAATTAAAGGAAAGGATAAATTGTAACATCCCGTTTCCGTATAACGGGTTGAATTATAGAAACGGGTACACGTGAGAAATTAGGAAAACACATCT
>JAOTAY010000008.1:12427855-12438128 GCA_025629805.1 Erythroxylum baracoense
TTAAATATATATTATTAATAAAATTGTAAGACGATTATAATTTAAATATAATAGAAATATATATTTTTAAAAAAATTTAATACAAAATTTTACCGACGGATCTATACAACATTTCCGTCGGTAATTCTCAATTATCATACCGACGGAACATATTTTTCGTCGGTAATATTGACTTATTTATCGACGGAAAATCTTACCGTCGGTACGTTTGCCGACTATATTAGAAACATTCCGATGCTAAATTTACATACGAGTATGTCACCGGTCGGTAACTTTAGCGACGGAACATATCAGACGGTCGGTAACATTTCCGTTGATTTTACCGAAGGTTAACCTTTGCAGTCGGTAATGTTACCGACGGTATGGACAAGGTCCGTCGGTGAAGTTAGCTACAGTCGAATCACCAACGTTTTGGACCGTCGGTTTCTTCCGTCAGTAATTTGGTATACCGACGGCATATTTGTTGTTTCCGTTGGTAATTTCCGTCTGCAATTCACTATTTTCTTGTAGTGTAAACTCATATTAGATGAGTTAACTCCCTATAAGGAAAGATTATTTCAGCTTACCCTTTTGCTCTAATCATACCCATATTAAACTCTCATTGTTAACTACATCAATTAGTAAAATCACTTCTTTTGTATCTTTCAATCACCTATCTTACCTACCTGAATTTAAGGAGTCAATAATAAGAGGGCTATAAGTTAATGAAAGTGGATTTAAATCTTTCAAATGTATTAGGAAGTTGCAAGGAATGAAAAGGAAATTGCAAGCTCTTAATAATCACAAATATAAAGACCAAATTATCAAGGATGATAAAATTAATCTCCTACAAGCCCAAGAGAACCTTTATGTTAAATTAGATAATGAGTTGCTCGATTAAAAAGAGAATCAAGCATTGATCAACTAATTAAATGCTTTAGAGGTCTAATAAGAAGGCTAGAGAGATGCTTTAGAGGTCTAATTAAATGCTTTAGAGGTCAAGAAAAAAATAAAAAAAATCTTATGACTAAGGGATAGAGAGATGAACACAAAATACTTGCACAATTTCATCCTAAATAAGAGAAACATAAGCAAAATAGTCTCACTTGTTTATGAATCTAGAAATATCTATAGTTCTCAAAATAACCCCAAAGAGATGACTCACAATACTACTTAAACACCTT
The DNA here is from genome assembly GCA_025629805.1 of Erythroxylum baracoense. Classification (NCBI taxonomy): domain Eukaryota; kingdom Viridiplantae; phylum Streptophyta; class Magnoliopsida; order Malpighiales; family Erythroxylaceae; genus Erythroxylum; species Erythroxylum baracoense. Next base: position 12,429,019 of record JAOTAY010000008.1, read on the forward strand.
AGGAAATTCTTCTAATAATGCTTCTTTTTTATAGTATATCATCATTTTTATTCAACACTCTGTCGACCAAGACAAAGTAAGCATATTGGTCAAACCTTTTATAAGGGCCAACATTAAAAGAACACTCTTTATAATGAATCCCAATAAGGCACTAAGCTCATATAGATTAAACTCTTTCTTCTTTCAAAAAATGGCACCTAATTGGAGATATATCTTCTAAGATAATAATGGAATTGTTCATATATATATAATCACTTAAGGAAATGAGCAAGACTCACATCTGTTGCATTCCAAAAATTTTCTAACTTTATATTATACTACCAGACTATACGCCTATAACATGTTGTAATTTCATCTATAAGATCACATCTAAAATAATATCTACAAGAATGAAGCCTATCGTAAAGACACTTATCATCACTAGCTAGAGGGCTTTCATGAATATAACAAGTATAGATAATAACATCTTGATTGCACAAAATTTGTTTAAAAGTTACCATAGACAGAAAGAGATCAAGAATTCTTCATTAAAGATTTAACTTCGATAAGGCTTTTTGACTCCATCAATTGAGAATTCATCTTCTACACCCTAAAGGCAATTGGTTTCTCCTAACCAATTCATCAACTCGATAGAATAATACGTAAATACTATCTTTTATAGCATCTTAATAAATGGTGAACCAATTAAGAGATTTTATAGAGGAAAAGGATTAAGGAAAAGTTACCTATTATCCCTTCATTTTTTCGCAATTTGTATTGAAGTGTTCTATAAGATAATTTCAACGAAAAATGAGTAATAAAGGAATACTATTAAAGATGCAAGAAACAAAAATTATTCAATCTCACTTTTTTGTTAATTTATTATTATTTTATAAAGCTAACCTATTTAATATATATGATAATAAAGTTAGTGAAGCTATTTCAAAATAATTTAGGGCTATTAGTCAATCCTAAACCAACATCATAATCTTTATCGATTACCCCAACAAATAGAGTAATTTCTCCAAGCCTCAAGATTCAAACTTTAGAATCCACCTTTAAAGTATTTAGGAATACCAATTTTAGTTGAATAGTTATCACACAAGGATTGTCAACCTTTAATTAAGTCATTACTAAAGAGAATAAAGCACTAGAACAACAAGCATCTATCATTTGCTAGAAAACTCCAACTAATGAATGTTATTTTATGCAACCTATACATCTATTAGAACTCATGTTTATTCCCACCCCAAAATCTGGTTAAGGATTCTCAAGAACTTTTTATTAACAGGAACTACTAGTAATTCCTGGGGCAAAGAAAAAGTGTTTAGGAATAATTTCAATAAGACTAGTGAATAGGATGTTCTTGACAAAAAGATTACTGAAACTATTAAAAAACTAAGAGCCTTTATGTGTCAAATGAATCCATATTCAATTATTAAATAAAATAAAGTTTAACACATCACGATCACTCATACAAATTCAAAGTATTAGGGATATAATCAATACAACAACAACAATAACAACAACAACAACACTCATTATAAATACCGCTGAGACGCGCGATTTGGAGAAGTCTTGTAGTACTTAGCCTTACCCGTAACTGGTAAAGAAGTTGTTTCTAAATAACCCACATGTATGAATGAAAATTAAACATAAAAAGACTACACAAAATACAAAGAATACAAAAAATATAAATAAATAAATAAACAACCATAAAATTAGAAAAGAAAGGAAAGAAAAATAAATAATAAAATAATAAAAATGAAATAAAATAAAAATACTAGGGAAAAATAAGTAAATAGACAAAAGCAAATATAAATAATATACAATACCATACTAAAAGAAATAAATGAGATACAATCAATAATGAGTTAAAATATTTGGAAACGACAAAGGCATGTAGTTATTGTATGATAGCTAGAACAATCTAAAACTACTGTACAAACTTTCAAACTTAAATACGTTGAAATCAAGTATAGATAAGAGCCCTAAAGTAGCAAAAATTCATATAAGGTGGCTTATGGAAATGGCCTTTGGTTAATTCCAAAAGATTTGCCAACATTTAAAGTAATATCCTAAATTATAACCACAACTCAAGAAAGGAAGACAATAATTATATAACCAAGATATCCCTCTAAATCCTTCACCATCCAATCTACTTGGACATCTTCACAACACCTCTTCATCCTACTAGGTTTAGTTTGGCATGGTTTTCCAATAACCCATTTAATGCCTCTTTTATACTATGGTTAGCTATTAAGCAAATGCTCAATACTAAAGATATAGTAAAATTCACAATCACAAGCTCTAGTCTTTATAATCTCTACGATTAGGAAACTGAGACAATCATTCATCTCCTTTTCAATTGTCAATTCTCTGTAATGGTTTAAAATAAGTTCTAAAGACCTATAAAAACCATTAAGAGCAGAACTCGCCCCAAGTAATTGAACGGGCTAGCAATAAAAGATTTAATACCAAGGTAGATCAAACAATTTTTTAGACTTAGTTTTAGCTGCATCATCAATGCACTCTGGAGGGAAAAGAGTCAAAGAAAAAATAGAAATGCATATTATGAAGTTCAAGCATTAAGCAATCACACATTTTCATATATCAAGAAAATCATTATTGTAAAAGAGATCACCAAGCTAAGCCTAACATAACATCAAGATAGAACATCCCTTAGAATAGTTAAACTTCTTAATTAGCTCTTGTAGGTTTTAGATATGAATGTGCTAGAGCTTAAATCCTTAGGTATCTCATTATTCTTCGAGTATAAGATTCACAGGCTTTTTCTGCCAATACTTGGTCCTTTTTGAAAAAAAGGTCAAGAACATGTCTCTTTTATACTGCAATAGGACAACATTTGGCTTTCTAGATTAGCCTTTTTGCAAATGCCCCTTTTGGAGTTCTCTTGTTGTATATTTTCTTCGACCTTATACTTTCTTTTTAGGGTTCTTCATTAATTAATTCATTTTTATTTTAAAAAATTGGCTACTTTTGAGATCTAAATGAAATCCAAAAGAATTTGGCATTCATTTTCGTTGCAAAAAAAAGGTATAGGGACTTGACCTTTTTATTTTTTGTGATTTCACGTATTTTAAAAATATTTTTAATGTTTAAAATTATTTAAAATAACTTTTGATGGATTACATATTCTAAAACAAGAATTTTTGTTTGACGTTTTCGTATTATTTTAATAAATATTATGTTGTAAAATTGACTCAACTTATCCTGAAGTAGAGTTGATTATAGAAAGGTGTTCAAAGTCAATTATCCTTTAATTAGATAACATGTCCATTTCACTAATAAATCATAATTTTATATATTTTATTTAATTTTAATAATAATTTTATTATAGTGACACAACATACATTTGATAAGAAGTCCTTTTTAAAAAATTAACAACAAATATATTTATTAAGTATTTTAGAATAGTAAAGTATTTTTTGAAATAAGTAAAATGGTAAAAAAAAAAAGGTATCTTTTACATAAAAGGAAAACAAATTTGAGGTCGAGAATTGTGCCTCCAATCAAGTTGACGTTGAAAAATTGTCAGGCCTGCTTGGTATGATATACCACTTTTGGGCCTAAAATGTTACATCAGAGGAGAGATTTATGGGCCGAAATAACAATCTAATGCTCGGTGCTCATAACCATTGCCTAACACTTAACAACCCTAAACATCACTCAGAGTCAAACCATCTGTCCATTGTCATGTAAGACGACGTGCAGTAGTGGAAGACTGGAGGTGCCTCATTTGTCGCTGTATCATGTTCAAGCCGCCATACAATCGTTCCTGACTAGATATCAATTTGTCGGATTAGCTTAAAGAGCTGAAGCTGTAAAATCCTTGAATGGAATAAATTTGGTCAATGGTATTCTCGTCTTTTAATCGGTTTATAAGGATTTCATTGCTTAATTTTCAAGTCTTGTTAAAAAGGCAAATGAATAGTACGTATAACAGTAGACCCAATACATGATTATTCATTAAAGCATCTCTCTCTCTGACATTTGTAATAATTAACAGTGCAAGTCTGGAAGGTCAAAATTTCAGTAATTGAGTAATGCTGTGTAATGAACTCAGGAGGAGCTTGAATTGAGGGTTACGAAGATGTGCCCTTCAAGTAGGCGTGGCAGCCAATTTTGGTGCGTGATGTAACAGAAGTTGAATATTTTCAGGTACATTGTCTTCCTTATTTTAATCAATTGTCCTTTTGACACAGGCTGGGTTCTTACAACCACAACTAATTGTAGCTCGTGAGTCAATTATACAGTTTCAAGGTCTCGATCAAAATACACAGTTACCTGGGCATGTGAATTTGTACCAATAGGTTTCCAGTTCTGGGCCAGACATTTGGGCTCTTTTACCCCTTCTGCTTCACATGCTATCATATCCATTTCTATTTTGGGTACGGATGACCACGAAATCCTGCACCTTGCCTTTCGGGCTCGTATAGGCAGCATTATCGCACAAAGGCAGGAAGTTCTGATAAATTATTTCACGGCATTTTTTGTAACTCTGATCAGATAGCTCTTGATTTTGAAATTTCTTCTCCTTTAAAATAAAAGCAATTGCAAGCATCTAGATATCTTTAAAAGTAAGCAGAAAAAAGGAATAGTGAAAGCAACAACTGAATCATTTTTGGTCGCTTATACGAGTAAACAACTAAAGCATCATAAACTGCAAGATTATAAGAATTAGACATCCAAGTTGGCGTTTTGTGGCCAATTTGCAGCATTTTTACGGTCTACTTGTCCAGAAATCTCCGATTCACAAAACCACAGAAGAAGATTACAAGGCATATGGGCTGATAATTGTTGGACCACAGAGTAAAGTGCATTAAACTTTATGCTGGAGATCAGTTTTTGTGGTCCTTACTTGACTTACCTCTTCCCTTATCTTGAAGATAGTGTTGAAGCACGGGTGAGGATTTTAAATTATTAATTTTTTTAATTGCATTTACCACTATATAATATGAGCATCTGCAATTTTGCATCTTTTTAATTGTACTAAATAATTTGGTCCCAGCAAAGCTCTTGTCAGCTATACATATCTAATATTCATCAAAAACATGGTCATGACTTCTTGTTTTGAATTTGAGCTAAATTACAAGGAAAATAGGGTGGCGGTTGTCAAGACTTTCTATAGGTATGCCCCGATATATTTGCAACACTAATTCAAGACGAGTAAGTAACTCCTACTAAGCACAATTTAAGTGTGTAAAGCATGTTGAGAAAGAAGAGAAGCACAAGAAGTGGAAACCGGAGATAGCAACTAATCTGTGATTTGGGTAAATTTTGATTGAGGGGGAAAAGATCACAAATGAGGATGATCAACAAGTGGGCTATGCTTTTGCTAGATTGGCATAGAGATTCGTTCGCCACTTAGTAGGTTATGTCGTTGAATGTGATGGTACTCTCTTTTCCTTTTTAAATGCCCACTCTGCATTGCATTGCATGCGTCTCTATGGACCTGCTCCAAATATACTTTCAAGGAAAGCCCCCCATCTAATTAGGAAGATCCATCATGCCGTGCCTTTTTCTCATGTTAAAACATTTCCATTTTCAGTTTAATCATCATTTCAACTTTTATATTGAGAGATGATAGATCCACAAAATTAGATACCCCAATGGAGAAAAAAAATGTCATTAAGTTGAAACTTTTATATAAACATAGAAATGATCAATGAAAATTAAGTGGATCAATTACATACATACCCTTCATTGATATCAACTTCGTTTTCTTGAACCTACTTAAGTTAACCATGCGTGGCTTCGCCATTGCCTCTATAAACTTGTACTTCGAATTAACATTCTTCTCCTCTAATCAGTCTTGTTTAATATAATATGTTCCAAGAAAAAACGTAAATACAATTTACTTTATTCGAGTTTATTGTTTTTCTTTTTTTTTGTAACTGTTAAGTTAATCATAGTAGCTGATGCGATCATGAGGTCACTAAGAACTTTGAAACTTTTGTTTACTTCTAAGAGCAAAATTTGGAGTCCCTCCCATGTGCAAGCATATGGGAATTTGGTACGGCAATTGGTGCATACGTTACTCCTCCACCAAGAGAGTCTTAATCTGTCCTAAGGACAAAGTGAGTGACATACACCATAACTTCGTGTATGTTAAAGTTTGCGTATCATTTTAACAATTCTCTGAAGGTGAGATAGAAAATAATAAATTATACAAGCATAAAGCATTCATTTACTTGAAGTTGTTGTTGGGAGGTTTTACTGATTTAGGCCATTTTCATTATAGTGTAGGGACACGAACTAGCAAAACAATGATTAAGGAACCACTTCCAGTTGGCTCCCTCCGTAAGCAATTCTTGATGCTTAATTACCACCAACGGAACATCAAGTAACCACACATTAGGTGGATAACCGTTTTAGGACAAATGGCTTAAGCAAACATTCTATATTTTATGATGGGTGATACAAACGCCACACCTTGCCTTCATCTCTTAAGCAAGTTTAGCCGACGACTTGCAGTTGCAGAGCCGAGGAACAATATTTAACTCTTTTATGTTTAAATCTAATAATGAGAAGCTTAGTTTAAAGGTAACATATAATTATATCATGTTCTTAATGATTACATTCCTAATTGACAAGAATAGATCCAAAACCTAACACGTATACTTTTCTGTATATGTATCTGAGCTTTAAAAAGTCCAAAAGAGGTGATCCTCTCCATACCTCACAAACAACTCGCATGCATGGTCTACAAATTTAAGCCTTTCTTTACAGAAAAAGCAAATCAAAGTAAGGCTGCCACGGGATTTTGATACGTATAATTTGGTGTTTTGTTTTTTCCTTCCTGAGTTGGTTGGTAGTCTGTAGACCAATTCTTATATATAACATATACATATACATATACACACACCCATAACATAGCTGGTGTTAGGGTCAAGGACTCTATTAGTATTAAGAGAGATACAGATAGATAGGACCTGACCCATACAGAGGGCAGTTGGACCCGCAAAACTCAACCACAAGACGTGCAGTCGCAAAACAAGATTACTGACTTCATCAATGACCAAACTCAAAACAAACCACCCACCAACAATTCCAGAAGATAGAGAGAGACCCCAGCTAGTTTCATATTATATAGAATCTAGACAAGACACACATCATTCAAGTATTGCTTTTCGCACCATCACCTACCTTATTTAATAATCAGTAATCACCAACTTATGAGATCTCTGCCTCCCTTAAAAGGAAAGTGAAACAACTAATGCGTAGCCGTTATAAGATCTTGGAACCATCCAATTCCATGTATGAGAATGGGGTTTATCATAATTAAGTATTAGGTTTAGGATTCGCATAGTCCAAAAGGCAAAAGCCACTACACATAACGGAAAAATATTGTTAATTATAGTTAACTTCGTTTAATAAAACCACTAGGCCTTTCAGAACTACTTTGTATCCCATGATTGTAGACAACAATACCCAATGAGAAGAACAAAGTTAGAATCCTCGCTAAAATATTCAAAACTGATCATTGAAAAGCTCGCTCATACATTGCTAATCAATTAATTAAACTACACAGCCCATCACACAAGTACACTTTCTAAATCGACTTTATTCCACATCTTACACAAGATTATACGAAAGAATAACAGATAACAAGATATGTTAGAATAATATGTAACCAGAGGAAGCGTATGTGTGACCACTTTTTGCTTCTTTCTATCGGACACGAGATAAAGAATGTATCTCTCTCGCTCTCTCTCAAGCTCATGTTGCTCAATCTATTGAGAATGGATGGAAATCGGAACCTAGCTATCAATCAATAGACAAGAGAAGTTTATGATCCCAAGAAGTAACAGTAACCAAGCGCAGCTACCTCCATATAAAAAGAATTAATAAAATTAATTAGCAGAACAGCCAAGTAAACAGTGCATCCAACCCAAGTAAGTCTAATTAAGTACGTAAAAAGATAGTAATTAGATACGAGGGAACTGAAAACAAAATTGCCTCTGGTTCAACCTCTTCTCTCCCATGTTATCTCAAGCAAGTTGGTAATCACCATTAATTAAACTAAGAAACCAAAAAAAAAGAAAACGAAGAAGAAGAAGATGGAGGTGGGATTGGATGAGGAAGAAAGAACTGGAAATTATGAAAGAAATGAACAACTAAAACCATGCTTACTCTATCTAGCTAAAAACTTATTATAATAGTCATCGTCACCCACCAATTTCTGGCCACCATGCATCCCCATCCCCATCCCCATCCCCAGTTCAAAGATCAGGAAGATGAAGATGAGCCATTAGGCCCAACATGTGCAAGGCTATCATTATCAAGCTGAAGATTGTGGCTATGGTGATTCATGTTCTCAGTGCTGTTATTGTTCATATTGTGGTTGATGTCACTATGGGTGGTCTCCAGATCAGTGGCTGCAATACCATTCCCATTATTATTGTTGTTACTATCCCTCTTGCCAAAGGTGTTCTTGTTGTTATGCATCCATACCTTTAAAACGCCCTTATCGACCCCAATTTCGTTGCAGAACTCCATAACCAAGTCTTCGTCTCTTTTCTGCATCTTCCACCCTACTCTTTGAGCGAACTCAAACATTCTCTCCTTCTGCCTCTGCGTGAACTTTGTCCTGAAACGTTTCCTCGCAGAAGAGGAACCCGGGGGTACGCTCAACGTTGCATTGTCGTTTAAGCCGCCAGAGAGGGCCAAAAGCATGTGGGGGGCGGAGGGATAGTAGGAGGAAGATATGGGTGGGGGAGAGGCGGAGTTGGGGCTCCGATGGGAAAGTGGTGCAGGTGGCGGTGGAGGGTGGTGACGATGGTGTGGTTGATACTCGAGTGTGGTGGTGGTGTTCGCTGGAGGAGGGGAGTCCTCTGGTTCGCGGCGGTGGAAGTTGCGGTGGCACCCGCAAGCAGCGCATGTTAAGGAAGTCGGGTCAGTGTGGGTGGCAGTCGGCGACGGCATGAACTCGCCGCAGCCGTCGAGAGCATGGCCGCCTAAAGAGGCTGCGTGGTTTTTGAGACATTCTTTGTAGCTTATGACAATTGGCTGAGCAATATGGTGGTGGAGGTGGTGAGGGTGGTGACGTTTGAGAACTCCGTTGGTAAAAGATAAGGGCTTCGCCGGCTGGATCCGAGTTGGGGTCT
>JAOTAY010000008.1:12438228-12451480 GCA_025629805.1 Erythroxylum baracoense
GGTCTCGGTGTCTGGCTCCGGGGATTTTCTGGGTGGGGTGGTGGTGGTGGTGGTGGTGGTTGCAGCTGGGGTCAAGTCCATAGCACAAGCTTCAACCTACAAAGTAACGCTAGAAGAGAAATGACAGATTCATTAAGTTTACCAAGTTTAAAGACTGGATATTTTTGCTACAGGAGAGAATGGATTGGGGATTCTGAGTTTTTTCTTCTGTTGCGGTTATGAAATGGAGGTGGTGGCGGAGATGATGGTGGTGGTGATGGCAGAGGAGGAGGAGGGGGAAAAGTTCTTTGTTGGAAGGACAAAGTGATGATAAAAAAATCTGGGTTTTGTGGTTGTCCTTCTTAACCTTAACTCACTTGGGTTTTTTCTAACCCTAAGTTGTAATTCTATGGTTAAGTCCTTTACTCTACATGGGTTAGATTTTTGTGTGTAATAAATGTAGCTCTACTAGTCATCGACCCTAGTTGCAGCAGTATACACGAATACGAGTGTTACTTTTCTTTGTTTTTTAGCTCTAGACAATACAAAGCACCAAAATCCACATAGTTATTGTCCGAGTTAGTCCAAGGAATTACCTTAATTTCTAGGGTAGAGACTCAGTGGTTATGACTGAGTTGACACGAGGAGTTGGTCACAACGTTGAATAGTAATGACGTAGAATCATAGGAGGTGAAACTCTCCTCCACCCGCAGTCTGTCGGAGAATTTCTGTGACCCAAATTAACAATGAGTCGGTCCTGCAAATCGTGTGGACCATTTCCATAAGCATCGTCACTCTAGCTTTTTGCTTTCAGCTACAACCATAATCTAATCAAATTAGAAAAACTACAACAGGTTTTATTAGTAGATCATTAGATGGAATATTTGTTACATGCAACCAAAGAAGCTAATGAAAATTGGTACACTCCCAGTTAAAACTCTTCAATCAGGGTAGATGGGTAAATTAGGTTTATTTAGTCAAGTGTGCAAATGACGCTGCATTTTTAAATTTTAAAAATTAAAGGTATTCTTGTCGACTTGGGAGAATTTTCGGGTGCCACTAGCTACATAAACTCTTTTTTTTTTTTTAACAGGTACCCGAAAAGGTTCACATTTTCTCTCCCTCTGTGTTTCCTTTAAGCTAAACGACACGGATTCGAGTTTTCTTCTGCCCTCCCTTTCTCGGTGTAACCCTGGTGTAGGGTCACAGCGAGACGCCAAACAATCTTTTGGACAAAATTAGCCTCAGTGATGTTAAGAAATAGGTCTCCAGTCTCGACACAACTTCTAAAAGAAATCATCGTAATTAACACGTAAAACAAGATTTCGGAGCTTTAAGATAATAACACGTGTTAACTGTCATTGACACGTGGAGTACCCACGACAGCAAAGTAAAACTCCATAGTCCATACTCCTTTCTTTTCAAAAGTCAAGTTAATTTGTCGAACCTTAGGAAGTAGGAACTAAAATATAGATGAAGAGAGAGATGGTTGCGTACTTGCAGGACTACAATAAAGATGATGAGATCCATGGCACTGATTTTGTTGTGAAGCAAATTATCTGGTAGTGGCAAATCAAAGGGTCGTAACTCGTCAGGAGGAGGCGAAGATGACTGACGTCATCAGACCAATCATGTAGCAGCTAAGGTTTAATCATCGATGTGTGTGTGTACATAACCGTTGCATTGAAACTCACAAACCTGGAATTGAATTTATTATTAGTTTATGTATTTATTGTGTCCACACTTTGAGGCTTTTCACTCTTTTATTTTTATTATTTATTCAATTTCATTTCAAGAATTGATTTATCATCCATTCGGGGGATTTCAACGAGTTACTTTCCTTTAAAGTTTTGCTACCAAAGTAATAAAGTTGAGGTTTTCAATGAGTTACTTCCTTTTTAATTTTGTAACCAAGTAACAAAGTTGAATTAGTAGATCCGGCTATCTGTTTTTATGTAGTTTATGAGAGATTTGGTTGAGCACCGTCTGAACTAGCCCAGTCGACAAGCATTATAGGCGTTTGAATTTGAAAAAAGACAATTTATTTAGCACCCACCTGAAATTGACATGAATTGTTTAGGTACGTGATTACGAGAAGGTACCAATGTACTTCTCCAGACAACTTTTACTGTGCAGCTTAGAATTCCCAAGCTTTCATCTGAAAAGAGAAAATGTCATGATCCAACAGTAAAAAAAATGCCAAACGCACCAATAAAAAGGATTTAAGTATGTATCTCATTTGAGAGGGTGAGTACCTGAGTATTCTTACAGGGTCCCAAAAGTTTACATAATTTGATGGGGCCTGTGGATGGATATGGTGTCTTCTTATACAAGGACAGCGTACCTTGTTGCCCCTAAGACTTTGCACATTTTTAGGTACAAGGATCATGTTTTCTACAGGTCCGTAGGGTATTCATTGACAACTACTTTTGCTCCCTTCTCTATTTTACTTTTCATTCTTTCCATTCTATTAACAGTGGGGTAATCCGTAATTCAGGTTACGAGACTCTGAAGAGCTGTACTTGCTTTGGTTCAGGTTGCGTTGCGTCCACTTAATCAAATTAAGGCTTCAATAAACTCAAGAGAATCTCGCACTTTCATTGATATACGTATCTTTAAATCCGATAAAGGCTAGTGCAAGAATGATCAAATATTTGTTTTGTTCCACTAAAAATTAGAAGAATCATAGCAAGAGATTAGTCACTCTTGTCGACAGTAGATACTCAGGTTCACCTAAAAAAAAATTAGAAGAACCAACGAGTTCTGTTCAGCTGCTTCTTAATTTTAAATTTTCAGGAGAAAGATAAATCATATGCACTACAATTAAAATTAGAAACTGTTTTTTTTCCCTATATTAGAAATATGTAATGTATTCTACGTTCCTGTTAATCCATAAAGCTAAGAAATGGTTAACGATGATGGGCTACTTGGTGCTGTACTTGTCCTCACTCCCATGACTAGCTATCTGGCTTTTGGTCAGGCCTTTTCTTCCCGAGAAAAAAAAGACGATGTCATTCAACTTAGTTCTGTTCATGATGAATCTTAATTACCAAGTTGAATTAATTGGTTCCCCTTACCCTTTTGTTTGAAAGTATAGATTCATGTCGTGTGAGGTTAAAGATGTGTCATGTTCAAACAAGCCGTTGCATTATGGGCAGAGTGTGTGCAGTTAGTGGGCATTATGACATAAAAAGGGGTAAGAGATTGCATGATGCAAATCCATTCCTTTCCGTGTCTCCTTAAAGATTGCATGTATGAGGAGTGACAATCAAGGCAACGACCAGCAAAGCTTTCCTGCAATAATGGGGCTGTTCTCTTCTTCCAAGGTATGCATCGACTGGTTCATTTCTAGTTATATACTGAATCGAACAGAACTGGATATGTGGCTTCTAGTTCAAGCATTCTTAGAAGACAAAAGCATCCATCAAATTGGTTCTAATTATCTCCACCTATTTACCCAGTCATATGGACTTCAAATTATGCCAAAATAGCTTACATTGCAAAAGAAAATACCTTTCTCATCAGTATGAATGTAATAAAAGTTGCATTTTTAATTTTAATACTTTTACTAAAATAATAGTCACACTATATTATTTTAGAGTGTTTAAATTAAAATATAATATTTTCAAAACATTCAATTTAAAATTTAGAGTGTCGAATCCTTTAACTTGATGTATCTCCACCAGTTATATATTATGTCAATGTTGATATAGTATAAACTTTTTATGTTTAAATAATAATATGGGTTTTATTATGTCACATAAAAGTCAAGTAAAGTAATAAAATTTATATATTTTACTTAAAATTAAATAATTTTTTTAATCCTGATAATATATAATAAACTCTACTTAAAATTAATAAATTTAGTTGAGCTAAAATAATCTAAGTTAATATTAATTAACCTAATTTTAATTTAAAATATTAATTATTAAAAACTCTGAATTTGGTTTTTTCATTTCATATGATCTGAAACAGAAAAATTCCTGATTTCGAAAATTTCATATTTGAACCATAATCAAATTATCTTAAAATTGTTGGCCATTTCACTCAATGTAGAAATTGTTGGCCACCAAATCTATTTCACATGACTTCTTCATTTCACATGCTTCCCCATCATCTTCCTCTTTGGTAGACTTCTCCTTATCAACTTATATTTATTATCTCCCTCATCAATCAAACACCGTTCCTTCCTTATATCTGTTGGGTTTGTCATAGTTGCATGCACCACATGCATACGAATGTAGTGGAAGTTTCGGGATCAAGATTCTGACACCATGACAACCCAAAAATCACAGAATCAGGCATACATGCAAGGATATGTAAAAGAACATGAAATATAAAACCTTTTACCTTATATTTCTCCTAGTTTCTTGTTTCTTCTCCTTGTTTGGGTTGTTGCAAATACCAAACTCTTCCTTGATCACCCAAGAACACGCAAAGAAGATGAAGAAACAATGTATAAGGGTGAATTTGTGCACCAAGCTAGATGAGTTCTAGTAGATGCTCAATATGAAAAGATAAATCAAGAATCTTGTTACATACACTTTGATTCATGCAACTCTTGCATAAATTACAAGAACAAGACTCTTGAGTCCTCTCTCTCACTCCAGAACTCTTATAGAGCCCCTATCCTCTCACTTGAGTATGGAAGAAGTGCTAGAACCTTGTGCACATAAGTGAAAAACTCACTTATATACCTATTCGTGCCCTCTGTCACGATCGTGGCCTAGCTCGCCTTCGACCACGATCATGGCCTATAAGTCATGATCTTGGCCTGCTTAAATTTGGCCATACATACTATATTTTTCATCTGATCTTTTATGTATGTGACCTTTAGGTTCCTGGTTATTTTAAGCACTCGGAGTATGGACTATGTGTCAACTCTCACTAGACTGGCTACGTCACATCTAGTCCAAGTGATGTTAGTTATTGTCCTAGGATCTCATTACTCTTATGTGTCATTGAAGACTCTCTTCATAACATATAACTGCTCTGGCCAGAGACAGTAATGATCCCGACAAGAGGCCATGGGTATCATCTTCTTCTATCATAAGTGATGAATCATTTATTGACTACCTAATTACCTTTGAATACTAATACCTGTACCCAATCACTACCTTAAGAGCGACCTCATCATAAGGTAATAAGGAATGATGTCAAAGAACAGGATTAGTATCTAAGATATCCTTGAGTACCTCAAGTCTAAGGATATTTACACCATTGCTATGATGAGATTAATCATTGATATTCGATAGGTCATCCATATGATAATCTCATTGCGGGTTATCCGATGTACTTACTAGTCTTAGTAAGCATCCACATGTTAACTCTAAACAACTCATGCTTACAGTTTGTGAGATCAACTGCTTGGTCAAATCAAGGAGTATAATATGTGCTAGTCTATCTAGATTAATAATAATGTCCTGTCTTATTAATCATATGACTAGGGATTATTTACATACTAACATAGTTGCACATGATAGGAATCTCATTATCATGATCTCATCATGATTTCCTTCATACTATATTTTGTATCATGGACTTCATTAATTCGATTTAAAGATCGACATCAATTCATATATAAATGAATATCAAATTAATGAAAAATACCTTTCGCTTTATTTATCAAAATAATGTTTGTACAAAAGTGCTAAAGGTGATTGCCTTTAGAGCACTACTCCAACAATCTCCTACTTGCACTAAAGCCAATTGCCTTTGTATCTAATACCATAGGCTAGTACATGAGAATAAAATTTTATTTGAGGAAGTGGCTTAATCAAATGATCAATGATGTTCTGATCTATGGGCACTCTCTCTATCTTCACATCACCTCTATCAATTATCTGCCTGATCAGGTGATATCTCCCAAGTACGTGTTTGGACCTTTGATGAGACCTTAGTTCCTTGGCTTGAGTAATAGCCCTATTATTGTCACAGTACAATAGTATTGGGTCTACTATGCTTAAAACCACTTCAAGTTCCATAACGAACTTCTTGATCCAAACAGCTTCTTTTGCCACTTCCGCAGCTGTAATGTACTCTGACTTGCTCGTCGAATCTACAGTTGTCTCTTGTTTGGACCTCTTCCAACTAATTGCTCCACCATTCAGTGTGAAAACATAACCTAACTGGGATTTAGAGTAATCCCATTCAGATTGAAAACTAGCATCTGTATGTCTGCTCACTACGAGATCTCCATTTTCATATATCAAGAATACATCCTCAGTCCTTCTTAAGTACTTTAGGATATTCTTGACAGCTACCCAGTGACACTCATCAGGATCCGATTTATATATGCTCGTAACACTTAAAGCATATGATATTTCAAGTCTTGTACATAACATAGCATACATGATTGACCCTATTGTCAAAGCATACAGGATCATACTCATGTGAGTCCTCTTATCTTGCTTCTTAGGACACATAGATTTCAAAAGTTTTATCCCATGAATCGTGGAAAGAAACCCTCTCTTGGACTACTCCATGCTATATCTATTTAGCACTTTTTCTATGTATGTTGACTGTAAAAGACCTAGCATACACATCCTCAACTAGATTTCTATTTAGGAAAGTCATCTTCACATCCCTTTCCCATATTTCATAATCATAATAAGCAGCAATGGCTAGGAGTATTCTAATGGATTTAAGCATGGCTATGGGCTAAATGTCTCGTCATAGTCAACTCCTTATCTTTAACTATAACCTTTAGCGACTAGCCTCATTTTATAGGTAATCACATTACCATCCATGTTGATTTTCTTCTTGAAAATCCACTTTCACCCTATAGGTTTTAGCCCTTCGAGTGGGTCAAAGAAAGTCCAATACTTGGTTTTCCGACATGGAATCCATTTCGAACTTTATGGCTTAAAGCCATTTTTCAAATTCTGAACTCTTTAGAGCCTCTTCATAGGTTGTAAGCTTATCGTCCTCTATGAGCAATACGTCATTTTGTTCACTTATGAGAAATCCATATCTCTCTGAAACATTGCGTATCCTACTTATCTTATGGACATTTTGTGTGTTAGAAGGTTCAACTGTTGTCTCATCTCTGTTAACAACAATTTCGGGTTCAAACAGTTGATCTGCATCTTTTTGAGCATCATGAACTTCATCAAGTTCAAATTTGCTCCCACTGTCTTTTCTTAGAAGAAAATCTTTCTCTAAAAAGGCGGCATGCTTTGAGACAAAAACCTTTTTCTCTAAAGCATTATAGAATTGATAACCAATTGTTTCCTTAGGAAATCCTATAAATAGACATTTATCAGATTTCGCTTTAAGCTTGTTTAATTAAATATGCTTCATAAGCTGGACAACCCCAGACTTTTATATGAGAAAGGTAGGGCTTTTTGTTAGTCCATATCTCATATGGAGTAACTTCAACTACCTTTGAAGAGACTATGTTTGTCACTTAACAATAGTCTCGAGTGCATAACCCCAAAAAGATTTTGCTAGATTTGCTAAGCCCATCATTGACCTTACCATGTCCTACAAGGTTCAGTTTTTCCTTTCAGCCACACCATTATGTTGCGGTATGTAAGTTGGAGTCCACTGGGATACTATCCCATCATCTCTAAGATAAGTTAGAAACTCCTCATTTAAATATTTACCACCTCAATCTGATCAAAGTGTTTTAATACTTTTGTCGAGTTGTTTCTCTACTTCATGTCTAAATTGTTTGAACATTTCAAATGCTTCAGACTTGTATCTCATAGATACACATACCTATATCGTGAATAATCATCAATAAAGGTAATGAAGTACATAAAACCACATTTGGCATGAATGGACATCAGACCACACACATCAGCATGTATTAGGTTTATTAACCCATTCACTTGTTCACCCTTTCCTTTAAAAGGTAATTTAGTCATCTTACCTAACAAACAAGATTCACATGTGTCATATAGTTAATAATCAAATGACCCTAATTTACCACTCTTGTGTAGCTTAATCATGCATTTCTCACTTATATGGCCAAGTCGACAATGCCATAAGTAAGATGATTTTAAGTTATCTCATTTTTGTCTTTTATTGTCACTGATATTTAAAATTGGATTAAACATATTTAATATGTAAATACCATTGCACAATGTAGCAGTACCATACAACATTTCATTTAACTTAATTGAACAACCATTGCTTAAAAAAGTTAAATGAAATCTCGCTTATTAAGACATGAAACAGATAGAATGTTCTTTGTCACAACGTGTATATAATAGAAATTATCCAAAATTAACTCTAGTCCACTAAGAAGATATAAATCATATGTTCCCACAGCTAATGCATCATCCTTTGCCCCATTTCCCATATGTAGGTCCATCTCTCCCTTTTTAAGTGGTTTACTATCCCTGAGACCCTGCATATCATCACATATGTGTGAGCCACCTCTGGTATCTAATACCCAAATGTTATGATCAGAAGTAGTGTTGACCTCAATGATAAATAACATACCTGAAGTAGATGGTGGCGCATTTAATGCCTTCTTCTGCTTCAGCGACTCCAGGTAAACTTTGCAGTTCCTCTTCCAATGTCCTTCCTTATTGTAATGAAAGTATATCCCCTTTGATGTTGTCTCTTTCGCCTTCTTCTTGGCTACATCTCCTACTGGCTTCTTGGACTTCTTCTTCTTCTTTTGGTTCTTCTTCTGAGAACCAGAAGAAGAGTCCACCAACATCACAGTCTTACTATCTTTCTTGACAGTTTGTTCAGCTATTTTGAGCAGATTAATTAGCTCAGGTATTGATGTGGATATTTGGTTCATCCAATAGTTAAGTACAAACTGCGAATAACTATAGGTCAAACCAGTCATAATTAAGTCTATACTTAATTCATGATCCATTACAAAACCCAAACTGGCTAGCCTCTCAATGTATCCATACATCTTTAGTGCATACTGTACTGAAGATGATCCCTTAGCCATCTTAGAGTGAAAAAGCAACCTCGAGGTCTTGAACCTTTCAAACCGAGCTTGCTCATTAAACCATTCCCTTAGATGGTAGACTATAGTATGAGCATCCATAGCCTTATATTGCTTTTGTAGTTCTAGTGACATAGAGTATAGCTAGCCAGCTCATTATCATCCAGTAGCTTCTTGTAAGCTTTTTGATCCTCATTAGATGCATCGGTAGCAGGGGATAGGGAAGTGTTTCATCTAGGACATATCCTAGTTTCTCATATTAGAGAACAATTCTCAAATTCTATAGCCAATCTAAAAGTTAGGTCCCGTGAGTTTGTTGGAGTCTAATAAAGAACATAGGTTTACACTAGACGAAGACATCGTGGTGATTCAATAACCTAGAAGAATGAGAGAAAGTGTTAGAATGTACACTAATGCATATTTATAAGGACTTTAATCACATGCATTATAGGTCTCACTGTTTCTATTCAAATATATAGCCCTCGCTATGAATTCGAGAAAATTTATAGTTTTCTTAAAGGGTCGATATCTAATATTACCAAGAATGACCTTGGGTTTGCCCAACAAGCCACCTTAGGTCAATCGGTAGGTATCATTCATACCAATTATATTTAGTTATGCAGCTATCGAATTGTGCCATCAATTATCGATTTAGCACACTCATTGTGTTATCAACTCTTGATTTGTATACATCCCATGTATATAACCTAACTTCGTCTCTATCCACATTGACCTTGGGTTTACCCAACAAATCAACGCTTCCAGTTAGGACCAATCCATTAATCCGAAAATCAAATTTCCATGGTTTGAACATATTCATGTAGAGCGGGCTTGGGTTTGCCCAACAACCTAACTCTAAAAGAATTATGGTTCTTGTCATATTAATGGAAGGCGCGAGTCCTAATATTTCAGTTGAGGGATTTGTTCTTTGATCTCATCAATACTTGGATGATATTATATATATATATATATACAGATTATGGATAACTCAATTAAATTGAGCCTACGTCTATAACCACCCTTAAAATGCATCTAATGAACGTATCACACAAAGGAGGTTTAATTTGAGGTTATGACTTGACTATGCATCAAAAGTTAGTGATTCGATTCACCTCTTGAACTGAATCGGGTACTAGAGTTAGTCTCGACTAATTCGAATTATGAGTATGATTCGATTAGGAAGCCTAAAATACAATTATTTTGATGTCCAAATCTAACACTTTAATTCTAGTATATATGCCTTTTTCTAGTCACACTAGAAATGCTATGCTCTACTTGGATTAATTATAAAATTAATCCTTAGGGTTTCCAAATATCCCATACATCAATTAGTCATCTATAATATCCCTAGGTCATCTCAAATTTATCTAAACAATTTCAGCACAAGCCAAAATTATCTTGATAGCCAAAATCATCAAGATAAATAAGTTAACCTATTATACACTAAAAGGATCAATTTGATGTTTGGAAAATTTTCAGAACCTTAATTTCAAGCACATGCACTATGTATGTTACTACCATCAAAATAATACATTTCTTATATCATAAAAACTTTATTAAGGTCTTATAACTGAAACATATACCCAATAAGTCATTAATTAAGTCAACTTGATCAGCTTTCAAAAAGCTGACCAATGTTAACTTTGACTTAATTTATTAATCGAATCAAATTTAATTAATTTTAGAAAAATTCCAGAGTCTTATACACATTCTCAATGTGCATAATAAAAAAATTCTAGAAACTAATTCTTAGGAATTATTTACTAATGAATAGGAATTATCTAGCATATCACAAGTCTATGACACTTGTCATATTACTTCTAACACTATTCATACGTTACATCATGCATGCATAAGATAATCACTTTCACAATAAGTGCCTGTTTGGTTCAGCTTTTGGAGGGTGAAAAAAATACTTTTTTTCACCACAAAAGATATTTTTAGGAAAAATGAGTGTTTGGCCTTAAAATCCAAAAGCACTTTTAAAATAGAAATGACTTTCTTAGAAGCTAAAATACAGCTTTTTAAGAAGCTCAAATTTGGAGCTTTTCAAAAAAGCCCCTCATTTTAGCTTTTTCGGGTAGACTTTTTTTATCGTTTATGTTTGTAATGCAAACCCCTCCGTGTCAGTGTTGGTGAAAAACATTTGAGCTTTGAAGTTGATAATGGCAAAAGGAGAACATGCAGTGACTAGGAAGAAGAACAAAGCGAGAAGAAGGAGAATGAACCAGGACAAATCAAGCGTGTCTGCTCGTGTTGCTTCCATAATCGTCGCCAAGAAGCGTCATCTATCTAGAAAACACCGTAAGTGCCAGGTATACCTATACCATCAATAAAGAAGCAAATTTAAGTATTCCGCTTTATTGGCAATTTGTTTTCTTTAAGAATTCTACTAAGAGACAACCTGTTTTCCATGTCTTTGTATCTGATTTTTTCTGTGTTTTTAATCGTGAGTGAGGGTATAGATGATAAGAGTTTTGAATTTAAGAGAATTTGAGGTGAAGAAGATGGATTTTGTTTTCCTTTTCCTTTTTCTTAATTTGTCTGCATGTATGGTTATTGTTGTGGTTTCCGAGTTTTGTTAGCCTAATATGGAAAGGTGCTTAGCATCTGTTTACATGTGATGAACAGGGGATGTGCTTTAGCCTTCCCACTCTAGAGGATCCGTTTAATGACACGGATGGTAAAAAAGATTTTAGAGGGAGTGAATCAAAAAAGATGCTAAGATCCGAGTGAACGGAAAGGTGAATGTGAAGGGAAAAACAATTGTTCCAAGGAAAGAATTTGTTAGTGGTAATAAGGGAGGGATGAATCACCTAGAGCATAAAGGTAACAAGGCTATGAGCATAAAGGTAACAAAGCTATGAATTTGAGGGTTGAACATAAAACAAGCTTTAATAACCCTACTGATTTGGGAAGCCCAGGTACTCCACTGAATGGAAGGAATGGTGGATGAGATCAATAAAGAAAGGCATCTGAAATCTTGGATTACCTGTCGAGGTTTCTTATTATGTGCTTGAATGAGATAAAAAAGGAATTGCAGGGTGAGGGAAACTATAGTGAGGTGGGATATAGGACTCTGTATGCTGAACCATGGGGAGTGGATTTCCTTCAATGTTACTTAACTGAAGGAGACTTATTGGAGACAAGTGGATCTTAATGTACAATCAAATAAATCGCATGGATGGTTTCTATTGCAGCTGATACAATAGCAAGAAAGGAGAAACAAGGATTATCATTTGCCACTCCATTTCTTCTTTTCCTTGTCCCATCCCAAGAAAAAGTTGCCAAGGTTTGTTATTTCTCTTTTTTATTTTTCCTTTACATAATTTTTAAAAATATCTCCATCTATTTTAATTGTCAATGCAATAGTGTGCATATTTAGTTTTCTCATTCTTTCGCTCCTATATTTTACTAGGTGCATCTGGTGTGCAAACCCCTGAAAGCTTTCGGCATACATACTGTCAGTTTACATGTCGATGCATCCTTAGATTATCAGATTCAAGGATAACTGGGACCATATTCTCCGAATTACTCTCTTTTGCCCTTTCTCACTATATGTGACTGCTTATACTTACACATATTCACCTTTCTGTATAAATTTCTGAATGTTGTGCATGTGGTTGTTTGCATACTTATTTGGATATAAGTAGTAACCATTGGATGAGTGCATTTTGTGAACATGCTATTTTAACTTGTGCAGATAAATATCTGAATTGATATATGTTCTCCTTTATATTTCTCACAAAAAGTTTCTGCCTTCTTTGTAGTTTAAAGAAATGTGAACCTGAGTTTCTTGTCTCTACACCTGAGAGACTTTTGGAGCTTATTCACTTGAAGGCCATTGACATATCCTCAGTTTCCTTCTTGGTAATCTTTTATCATTTTGACTAATACAGACCTTCTCTTAGAATACTCTAGACGTTTTACAAAATGAAGAGCTGCGGATAAGGGGAAAAATCAACTTTAATTCGTCCAAAATTTTTGTAATACCTTATATAAGTTATTTATCCTCTATCATTATTTTCTTTTTAGGAAAAGAACTAAAAATGACTTATTATTGTTGTGTTATGATTATTACTATATTACCTTTTCATACAATAAGCTTATTATTTATTTATTTTTATATATTTTGATACAGATGGCATCTTCTGATAATGATTATGATAATGATTATGAATATAATGAAGAGAATGAAAAAGAAATTTTACAATATGGTTCAAACTGGAGTAGCACTAACCATATACCATTATATTAAATACTATATTAAACAACCATGTAGAACATCCCCTCACACTGGATGGATGTTTGTAATGGAGATGCTTAATGGCCATAGAGATAGATGTCATCAACAAT
>JAOTAY010000008.1:12478337-12500356 GCA_025629805.1 Erythroxylum baracoense
AAGTTAGTTCCTGAAAGACACAATATGAGTCAAAAAATGTAATGGTACAATTAGAGTCACGGGCTAGTTTACTCACAGATAGCAGATTAGACGTTAGTTTTGGAACATGTAGGACATATTTAAGGCAGATATTCGAGGATAGAGTTACTGAACCTTTACCAGCTACTGCAGAAAGTGATCCATCTGCTATATGGATTTTTTCATGACCAGAACAAGGGTCATAAGTATGAAATAAATTAGAGGAACTGGTCATATGGTCAGATGCTCTTGAATCAATGATCCAAGGAGTGAAATTGTATGGAAAGAAACATGATAAGGCATTAAAAACACTACCAGTTTGTGCCACAGAAGCATTAGGAGCACTTGATGATTCAAATTTGGGTTTTAGTAGCTTCAGAATGTAATTAATCTACTCTTGAGAGAGCTGTCCAGCATCCACCTCATGTGCTGATGGGATTTTTTGTGATTCATTGTGAGTTGAAGAATTTTCCTTCAACTTATTAAATTTGCCTTCATGTGATCCCTTCCAATTTGTAGGCTTTTCATGTAGTTTCCAACATGTTTCACGGGTATGCTGTGCTTTATTGCGATAGTCATACCAGACCCGTGACTTTTCCTCAATCTTCTTGGTATGACTAGTAGTATTCTCAGCAACTAATGCTGTGGTTTCAATATTAGGCGTGGGATTTCATTTTCCAAGCATGACACACCGTCTACTCTCTTCACGTCGGACTTATGCAAAGACTTCTCCAATGGTAGGAAGTGATTGTCTTCCAATAATCCTGCCTCTAACTTCATCAAACTCAACATTAAGTCCAATTAAGAACTTAAAAATTTGGTTATTCTCTATTGTTTTTCGAACATAGTTACAGTTATCAGGGGATTTCCATTCATAGTCATTAAACAAATCTAAGTCTTGCCACAAGCGTTTCAGAGAATTAAAAGACTTAGTAACACTATCCTCACCTTGGTGAATCTTACCCAATTTGAGGGTTAGTTCATACACTTGGGACTGGTTTCCCAAATTAGAATACATCTGATTCACGTTGTCCTATAGCTCCTTAGTTGTGTGGTAGCACATATAATTGGAGCTAATATCCTCCTCCATCGAGTTTACTAGTGATGTCATCACCATAGAATTTTTAGCATCCCATATTCCGTGTGTAGGATGATCAGCAGTAGGTTCCCTTTTGTCACCAGTCAAATATCCGATCTTCCCTCTATCCCAGATGTACATTCTAACTGATTGGGACTAGCGAAGAAAATTCTCTCCATTCAGTTGTATAGTAGTGATCTGAATGGAATGAGAATCTAAGGTAGTGTTATGAGTAGGAGGTGTTTGCCGAGATGGGTGGTTAGAAGATTCACCAACGTCGGACATGGTTGACATAGATTAGTAGGTGGCAGCTAGGGTTTAGGACTGTAGATTAGGGATAGTAGGTGATGGCTGGGGTTTAGGACTGTTTAGGTATAGCTCTAATACCAAGTCGAAATACTGAACTGTTTTATTTCTATTTCACTTGATCAATACATAGGTACAAGTATATATAGAACTAGAGAGAGCTATTTTAGGAAACTAATATCTATACATAATATCCTAATATTTGTACATAATATCTGATTTGATACATCATATCGAATCAGATTTGATGACTTTTTAGGAGTCAATACTATTTAGGAAATATCCAATTGTATATTTCCCAACATAAGCTGAAGAAGGCTGGAGAATTTAGTTAGACAGGAGAAATAATAAAAGATTGGATTAGGATAATATTTGGATAAGGATAGTTATCTTTTGAAAGATCCTTTTTGGTTTTTGTTTCTTAATGGAGTTCTACTATAATAGGAGTCCTAGTTAGATGGATTGTTATTTTCCTTTTCCAGCCTATATAACAGCAGAATTATCATTGAATAAAGGTATCGAAATTATTAAAAAAAACATTAGTTACTTTAGTTGTAATTTATTCTGCTAGCTCTGTCAAGAGCTAGCTAACCTTCATTCAACATCGGTTCTTCCTCCAAAGGGAAGAACACCAATAAGGGAAGGAAGTTGAATTTCTCTCTTAATTGTCTAGTGATGAGATCATACAGCCGGTAGCCATGGACGATGCCAATAATTCCACTCCAGAGCTGACAAGCCTATATCAACATGTAGACAATCGTTTTATAGAGATGCATGAAAAGTTCGATGGCCTAGTTCAAATGATAGAGGGGTTCGGCCAGGAGAGGAGTAGGGAAGGACTAAGAGGAGTTGAAAGTGGCAGTAGGGTAGTGCCATCTAGGGGAGAAGAAAGATATAAAGGGAGTTTAGGATCTCACACAGTGCCACGTTATTCCTAGATGGAATTTCCTACATACGATGGGTCTGATGACCTGTTGGGGTGGCTCCATAGATGCAAGCAATTCTTTTTGGCCCAAAGGATTCCAGCAAATGAGAAGGTTAGATTGGCGGCCCTCTACCTAATTGGGCAGGCACAATTGTGGTATTTTCAATTCGAGCAAGAAGAGCCAGTATTACATTGGGACATGTTTAAGAAACATTGTAACTTGAGGTTTGGACCCCATTTGAGCAACAATCCAGTTGGGGAGCTAGCAAATCTGAAACAAATAGGGAATGTGGAGAAGTATCAAAATCAATTTCAGATTTTGTTAGCAAGGACAGTTGGTCTTCCTAAAGATCTTCAGGTTAATTTATTTACAATTGGACTTATTGATGGACTAAGACTTGATGTTGAAATGCAGAATCCTATCAATTTGGGGGCTGCCATGAACTTGGGAAGAGCGTATGAGAGGAAGATGCACTTTACACAAGGCATGGGAAGCAAGAAAACCACCACCTCATGGAACTCTTGGAAGCAGCAAAGCTCCTTTGCTATACTGACAGCCTCCCAAGGAAGCAAGGGCAGTTTGGACAACAAAATATCATCTATAAGTTCCAGTAGCATGACAACACTTCCTGTGAGGAGGCTTACTCGAGCCGAGATGGCAGAAAAAAGGGAGAAAGGCCTATTTTATAATTGTGATGAGCTGTACACAGCAAGACAGGTGCAAAAGGCTATGTTGGACAGAAGTAGTATAGGAAGAGCAAGAAACAAAGGAGGAAGAAGAGGCTGATGCGCCAGAGATTTCACTCCATGTCATGTAAGGAACAAACAACACTTAAACAATGCAAGTTAAGGTTGAAATTGATGAGTGACCCCTGTTGGTACTTGTAGATTCGGGGAGTACCCATAATTTCATAGGTGAAAAGGCGGTTCAGCAACTCGGGTTAGCTTTGGAAGGATGACAAGGGCTGAACGTGGCAATAGCCAACGGAGCAAAAAAACCAAGCCAAGGGATGTGCAAAGGGGTATCCTTTAAGGTTAATAATGAATTATTTTGTGTTGATCTTTATGTTATACCTTTGGCTAGATTTGATGTAGTTTTGGGAATTAAGTGGCTGCAAACACTTGGACTTATCGTATGGGATTTTTCTGCACTTATTATTAGTTTTAATGTGGAAGAGAGAAGCTTTCAATGCAGGGGCAGCTGTAATACACAAAGTCGAGGTTGCACATGGTTTAGGAGTAGCGACTAGAACAAGTCGAATTGCACCAACTTCTAGAGGAAAATTCTACCTTGTTTCAAGACCCCAACTGGCCTCACTCTTGTTTGGACTTGTGACCATTGAATCACTTTGATAGAACTAGATGAAAATAAATAATATGCTTTGGGAAGGAAAAATACGCTGGTTTATTAAATGCAAATAAACTGATGTAGAGAGTACTGGAGAATCTCACAGATAACCACACCAGTAACAAAAGACAATTCGAGTTGCCTAAACTCCAAGAATATATTAAAAATAGAAAGATACGCACACCCCACTAGCAATTACTATAGTCCTACTTATAGACTTGACTCCTAGAGACCTAATTGTAGATAACAACAAGTAATCCACTTCTACTAAAAATCTAAAAATTAGTAACCCACTTCTACTAAAAATCTGAAATTAACAACTCTTGCTATTTTTCCGCTAATAACTGCCAACTAATTAATTACATTATTTGCTCTTGACTTAGTCTTCTTACGAAAGTATGTCTTTAGTGGTCTATCAGTACCGCTCCCTTGGAAAGTCACCTTGTCCTTAAGGTGAAAATAGGGATATCGTTGTTGTAATAGGTAATATGATTCCCAGCTGGCATCTTCAGAAGGACGGTTCTGCCATAAGATGAGCAATTCTAGATCTAATTCATCACCATGCTTAATCCAACGGTGAGCCAACACTTTTTGAGGTTCCACATCAAACTCCCAATTGGAATTCAAAGACAATGGAGCTAGCGGATTGGTGGAGAGTTGTCCCTTAGCTTCTTTAAATAGTGAGACATGAAAAATAGGATGCACCTTGGCGTTAGCAGGTAGCTCTAGTTCATACACTATTGGACCCCAACGTTTGAGAATCTTATAAGGACCAAAAAACTGAGGCAAAAGCTTCTTATTCATACGCCTAGCTAAAGAATGTTGCCTGTATGGTTGGACTCGTAAGAAGACAAGATCACCAATTTCAAATGATTTTTTTCTACGATTCTTAGCCACACGTGCCTTCATCCGATTTTGAGTTTTGAGTAAATTATCCTTTAAAACCTGTAATATAGCATCCCTTTCATCAAGTTGTTCTTCCAATTTTGCTATTTGAGTATCACCTCGATAATACACTTGTAAGGTGAGACGGTCATGACCATACATAGCATGAAAAGTAGTGTTTGTTGTCGTCTGGAAATTGGTGTTGAAAGAAATTTTGCCCAGCACAAGAAACGACTCCAAATCTTCGGCTTCTCACTTGCAAAGCATTTGAGATAAGCCTCCAAGCAACGATTTACGACTTCCGTTTGTCCATCTGATTGTGAGTGGCAAGTTGTCCCCATCTGCAACCTTGTTTTATTATGCTTAAAAATTTTTGTCCAAAAGGAACTGGTGAAAAATCTGCCCCTATTTGATGGTATGCTTCTTGGGATACCATCTAATCGGACAATTTCCCTGCAAAACACATCAGCAACTATTTTTGCAAAATATGGCTGAGTTAGTGCCACAAAATGGGCATATTTAGATAATCGATCCACCACAACCAAAATAGTATCATATCCATTGGATTTTGACAATCCATTAATGAAGTCCATCTAGATGTCTTCCCATACCCTCTGTGGGATCGGTAGTGGTTGAAGCAAACATGTTGGAGATAATGTCTCATACTTGTTTTGTTGACATACGAAGCAGTTTTGAACATAATGTTTATCATCGTTCCGCATATTTGGCCAATTAGATACTCGTGCTGACTTCCTAGCAAACTCTTGATGGTATTCTTGAACAGTTCTCGTTTGCAGGGTTACACAAAGGTGCTCATCAGGATTGACAAACTCGGTTGGACCAAAATGTTCTTGTAGTATTCTGACTAACTCTTCCCAATCATATATGATTTGGTTACTGTTGATCCATGAAAACACCTCCAAGGCTTCCCCTTCTAAATACATCGAAGCCACATCAACTTTTTGATCTTCCGAGGTTTGGCAATGTCGTAAATATTTTTCTTCTTTCAAAATCCATTCCCGTGGATCTCCATTCTCAAATCTAGGAAAATCCATCTTTGCAAGGATTCTTCGGGGGTAATGATTTTCCCATTCAGCATATGCTTCCTCCCCTTTCGTAATAACATTCTTTTTCTTCGGAGGTAGACTGGATTCTCCACTAAAGGTCTGTCGGCTATTTTGAAACTTATGTTGTGCTAACTCTTCGATTAGATTATCCAACCTCTGCAATTGCGTTGTTAATGAAGCCAATTGTTATGGAAGAGCGCTGAGTTGTTGGAGTACTATTTTGGGAGACTGATTAGTTTCTGTTGAAGTTGTGTTTGGATTGGTTGGTGGTGGAGGTGGTTGTGGCGCAGAAGAAGAGTTGCGGGTACCAACGACCATCGTAGGATTGTATGTCTTTGATACCAAATTGATAGAATTAGAGGGAAATAAAGAATATGCTTTGGGAAGGAAAAATACGATGGTTTATTGAATGCAAATAAACTGATGTAGAGAGTACTGGAGAATCTCATAGACATCCACACCAATAACAAAAGACAATTCGAGCTTCCTAAACTCCAAGAATATATTAAAAATAGAAAGATACGCACACCCCACTAACAATTACTATAGACCTATTTATAGACTTGATTCCTAGAGACTTAATTGTAGATAACAACAAGGAATCCACTTCTACCGAAAATCTAAAACTTAGTAACCCACTTCTACTGAAAATATGAAACTAACAACTCTCGCTATTTTTCCTCTAATAATTGCCAATTAATTAATTACATTATCTGCTCTTGACTTAGTCTTCTTGCGAAAGTATGTCTTTAGTGGTCTATCACACTCTTATTCTAGGGGTAGAACTAGTGGTTGTGAGACCGTATAAGTACCCTTTTTGCAAAAGGAAGAGATTGAAAGATAATGTGATGAGATGTTGAAACAAGGTATCATCTGGCCCAGTAGATCCCCATTCTTCTCACCCGTACTGCTAGTCCAAAAGAAGGAAGGAACATGGAGATTTTGTGTTGACTATCGTGCATTGAATGATCAAACGGTGAAAGACAAATTTCCGATTCTAGTGGTGGACGAGTTTTTGATGAACTACATGGAGTGAAGTTTTTCACTAAGTTAGACTTGAAGTCAGTCTACCATTAGATACGGATGGATAAAGAAGATGTGGAGAAGACCGTGTTCAAAACTCATCCTGGTCACTTTGAGTTCTTGGTTATGCCCTTCGATTTGACTAATGCTCCATCAACCTTTCAAGCTCTTATGAATGAGGTATTTCATTTTTATCTAAGGCGGTTTGTTTTAGTTTTTTTTGATGACATTTTAATCCACGGTCAGACATGGGAAGAACATATGCAGCATATTCGAGTAGTTTTTGATTCACTATTTGCTCACCACTTATTTTTGAAGAGATCAAAGTGTTCATTTGGGGAAAAACAGGTGGCATATTTGGGACATGTAATTCATGGTGCAGGTGTGTCTGCTGATGCTAGCAAGATCCAAGAAGTGGTGGATTGACCTATACCACACTCCGTTAAAGTTGTAAGGGGATTCCTAGGCTTAGCGGGATATTACAGGAAATTTATTCGAGAGTATAGGCTAATAGCAACTCACCTCACAAGCTTTTTGAAGAAGAATTCCTTCCATTGGAATGAGGAAGCCGAGACAGCCTTCAATAATTTGAAGAAGGCTTTAGCAACTGCTCCAGTATTACAACTACCCAACTTTGAAGAGATATTTGTGGTGGAGTGTGATGCTGCTGGATGCAGAATTAGTGCAATACTTTAGCAGAATGGCCATCCTATCACCTTCTTTAACGGCAAATTAGCCCCCACCACTTCAAACTTGCTACATATGAAATGTATTTGAGGTGTTTGAAGTGTTTCGTAGGGAATAGACCGAAATCTTGGGTGGATTGGTTATCGTGGGTAGAGTATTGTTATAATACTTCTTACCATTTTTCACTTTATATGACTCCATTTAAAGTGGCTTACGGCAGGGAATCAGCCCATTTGTTATCTTATGTGGAAGGAAGCACTAGATTCAAGGCAATCGACCAAGCATTGAAGGAGCGAGATGACTTTTGGACTGAAGTTAGGTTGCGTTAGTGCAAGCACAACAAAAAATGAAGCATTATCATGATACTAAGCGATGAGAATTGTCGTTTGAGCTGGGGACTTAGGTGTGGCTTAAGCTCCAACCCTACTGCCAACAAAGTGCTGCAAAATGCAAGTATAACAAGCTTGCTACTAAATTTTGTGGATCCTTCAAGATCTTGGAGAAAATAGGTGCTGTCGCCTATCGGTTGGAATTGCCTTCGAAAAGTCGTATTCATGATGTCTTCCATATCTCTTTGTTGAAGGAGTTCAAAGGTAATCCTCCCACCTCTATTCCCTCCTTACCACTAGTGCAGATGGCAAAATTGTGCCTCATCCACAACAGTTGGTGAAGTCATGGTGGAACAGAGGATGTCAGGAGTTACTAATCCAGTGGGTAGGTTCTTTAGTTGAAGATGCTACTTGGGAGGAGTTAGAGGCTTTTACACAAGCTTATCCCGAATTCGAGCTTGACGGCAAGCTCGATGTCGAGGAGGGGAGTAATGGTAAGGATGCTTTTGTGGGCAGAACTTATCAAAGGAGAGGGAAGAAGTTGGGTAACGACTGATAAGCTGGAGAAGGCTGGAGAATTTACTTAGATAGGAGAAATAATAGAAGATTAGATTAGGATAGTATTTGGATAAGGATAGTTAGCTTTTGAAAGATCCTTTTTGGTTTTGGTTTCTTAATAGAGTTCTACTATAATAGGAGTCCTAGTTAGATGGATTGTTATTTTCCTTTTCTACCTATATAACAACAGAATTATCAATGAATAAAGGTATCGAAATCATTAAAAAAAACATTAGTTACTTTGAATGTAATTTATTCAGCTAGCTATGTCAAGAGCAAGCTAACCTTCATTCAACATCGGTTCTTCCTCCAAAGGGAAGAACACCAATAAGGGAAGGAAGGTGGATTTCTTTTTTAATCGTCCAGTGACGAGATCATATAATAGGGCCTTTACCATACAATCTTCTGTTGTCTGATCACTTTTTGTTGTTGAATTGATTGTCATTGCAGCAAAATATGATGTTGCGATTTCAACAGCTTGTCCTGGACTTGATTACATCGTAGTGGAAACAACTGCTGCAGCCGAAGCATGCGTTGAGCTACTCAGAAGGGACAAACTTGGAGTTGCAACTTTCATGATATTGGTATCAACGATGTCTCATTACTACACTTCAAATTGACCTAAAACTTGAAAATATACCTGATTGATTAGTTAGATGCTAAATAGTTAAATGAATTGTTGATGATGGTAAGAATAGAACTCGGATTAGAGATCCAATTCAAGTTGCAAGTTTTTCATGACCCGATTATGGCATCTTCTAATTATTTACCGAGTTTTTGTCACACTTGAGCCAACCCTGGCAACTGTATATATTAAAGGTGTTCTGATTTAAGTTCTCTAAAAACATGATTTTGAGCTTTGGATTTGATAAAGTTTATATGGTTTGGCATCATGAAGTTTTTCTTTTGTGATGAGATGCTTGAGCTTGGATGCCAAACATTCTTGTGAAATGACTACTGTTATTTGTGTTTAGGAGACCTTGATTCCAGCATTGCATTTTTCTTTTACTAATGCAGGAGAAACAGGTTGCCCTTTTGCCAAAGCTGAAGGAGAACATAAGAACTCCAGAGGGAGTTCCACGTCTCTTTGATCTAGTCAGGGTCCAAGATGAAAGAATGAAGCTTGCTTTCTATGCAGCTTTGAGTAACACCATAGTAGCAGAGGACCTTGAGCAGGTTGATTCTCATTTTATTATATGTTGCATACCTTTGCTCTTTAGCTTTAATCGTGGAAACAAAAATGGACTTGCATTTGTTTTACTTATTTCTCTGCTGAAAACTTGTGGAATAGATTCTTGAACTGATATAGTTCTCCTTGGTCCTCCAAGTTGTGCATCTATAGTTTCCTGAATTGAATACATGGTTACCTAATACTTGGTTACCTGTGTTTCACTGGCAAGATTCTAGGTGAAAAGCACTTGTTTTCAGAGATCTAGAAAGGAATAGGAATGATGTTGCTGAGAAAGTTGAAGTACAGCAGCCCACTCTTTCTGAATTAAAACACTTGTTAACTCTTTATGCTGCAATATCTTGCTATGTTCAGCAATGCACTGGAACAAAATCTGACCTTGGATTTCTGACAAGATGATGTGTGATGAAGTTTGGAACTCCACAATTCCTTGCAATCCCTAGTGTTCATTTGATTATATATTTTTTGCCCTGATGACATCTTTGAAGATATACCGCATTCATGTGCTATATGATTTATATTTCTAACAGCTGTTTGAAGGCTTTCATAGAGGGAAGAAGCTTGATTGTGTGTCCTGTGAATGTACAGGCAACTCGAATTGCATATGGTGGAAACACAGAGTTCCGACGTGTGGTGACGCTTAATGGTGCACTATTTGAGAAATCTGGAACAATGAGTGGTGGTGGCACCAAGCCTCGTGGTGGTAAGATGGGAACCTCTGTTCGACCTGCAAGTGTAACCGGAGAAGCTGTTTTAAATTCTGAGAAAGAGCTTTCTGCCATTGTTGACAAACTAAATGCCATCCGTGAAAGAATGATTAATGCAGTGAAGTGTTATCAGACATCAGAAAAAACAATTGAAAACCTGGAAATGGAATTGGCTAGAAGTCAGAAAGAGGTATTTGTTGTCATGTTTTATCCAAGGTTCCTTTTGTCATTGTGAGTAACAAGGAAAGTCATTCTGTGAATTTTTCCTCGCAACCAGATTGACAGCATGAACTCAGAACATAGTTATCTTGAAAAGCAACTTGGTTCCTTGGAGGCTGCATCGAGACCAAAGAAGGATGAGCTTGATAGGTTGGAGAAGCTCAAGAAAATTATTTGTACCGAAGAAAAAGAGATAGATAGACTCATTCAAGGGTCTGCAATGTTGAAGGAAAAGGTGTGTTAAGTAATTATATCGAGTATCTCCGTATATGTCCCTAACCAATTTTTCTAGGCTCCAAATAATAAAATGGTTTGTGGTGGAGGACCAGTTGTGGTCAGTGTTCTTATTTCCTTTAGATTGCTGTGAATATTCTTTTCCAAGTATAGTTGATTCCAATTTTTCCTACTGGAGAACAAAGTGCCCTTTGCCTTGATGATTCTCTTTGATTGCTTACTACATTTGAGTTCTGCTTTTAGGCTTCGGAGCTTCAGAATAAAATAGAAAATGCAGGCGGTGAAAGGCTGAAGGCTCAGAAGTTAAAGGTCAACAAGATTCAGTCAGTAAGTTATGACTTGTCTTTAAACTGTCAAGCTATTGTCTTGCATTGTCTGCCTTAATCCATGCTGCTGTTCACTGTATAGGATATTAACAAAAATAGCTCGGAGATCAATCGTCACAAAGTTCAAACAGAGATCGGGCAGAAAATGATAAAAAAGTTAACTAAAGGGATCGAAGACTCAAAGAAGGAAAAGGAACGACTAACTGAGCAGAAGGATAAAATGAGAGGGATCTTCAAAGAAATAGAAGAAAAGGCATTTACAGTTCAAGAGAACTACAAGAAAACACAGGAGGTCTGCTTTTTCTACTTTTTCGTTTACCTTTGATCACATGGTTCACTGGTGGGAAATGGGCTGGTAAACTCTTACAGTGTCCGTTGTCTCTAATGCAGTTGACTGATCAACACAAGGAGGTGCTGGATAAAGCAAAGTCGGATTATGAAAATGTTAAGAGGGTCGTCGATGAATTGCGCGCATCAGAGGTACTGTATCCTGGATTATCTTATTATTGTACCTATTGGTTCTTTGCTTTCTCCTTCCCTTATCTTGTAGTGAGTATGTCTTTTTTTTTTCAAGTCGTGTAATATGAGAATTGAATCTTGTTTTGAAGGTTGATAATGATTATAAATTACAAGACATGAAAAAAAGCTACAAAGAGTTGGAATTGAAGGGGAAGGGTTACAAGAAAAAGCTTGATGATTTGCAAACTGCTCTTACGCATCATGTGGAACAGTAAGTTGAGTTTGTGGCAAAATAACTATTAACTCTGCTATGAACGTCAGAATTTGATTCAGATTGTCGACTTTAATTCCGTGGCTTATCTGTCGTTGAAGTTGAAGTTTATATTCCATACCTAATTGCATGGAAATTAGACAGTTATACACCCAGTTTCAGTTGCCAAAGTAGATGAAGAATACTTTTATCTCTAAACAACTCAAAATTTCATTAGTTACAAATTCTGTTAAAGTTGTAATTCTAATTCCATTTCTAGGATCCATAATAGGCGTTAATGTGGACAGAGCATTTTGAAAGAACATTTAAATGTATGCTTTTTTATGGCAGAATTCAGAGGGATCTAGTTGACCCCGAAAAGCTTCAAGCAACGTTTGCAGACGGGACTTTAACCGATGCTTGTGACCTCATAAGGGCACTGGAAATGGTAGCTCTCCTAGAAACACAATTAAAGGAGATGAACCCAAATCTAGATTCGATCTCGGAGTACGAATAATCTTGTTTAACTTGATCTGAAACTATGCATGCGTTTAATTGTATGTTGATATTATCTTATATAACTTTGATAGATATCGGAAAAAAGTTTCATTATACAATGATCGAGTAGGGGAGTTGAACATGATCACTCAACAACGTGACGATATGAAAAAGCAGTATGATGAATGGAGAAAGAAAAGGCAGGCATATCTATTCTTGTTTATGTCCATGTTTTAGGTCTTCATCGTGTCCTAGAGCGCGACTCTGATTTATTGTTTTTTTTTTTTGCAGATTAGATGAGTTTATGACAGGATTTAACACAATATCACTGAAACTGAAGGAAATGTATCAGGTTCGTATATTGTATCTTTTGACTGGTTGTGGGTCAATGGCTAGATGTATTCTTCTGGTTGCGGATTACATATTTCTCCTTTTGTGTCTTTTTTCTCAAGCCAGACCCTAAGTTTGCACGTGGTAATAAAATTTTCACCTGTTTAGTCTCTTTTCCTTATTCTTTTCTCGAGTGAATTAAATTTAGATGATTACACTTGGAGGTGATGCGGAACTTGAGCTAGTAGACTCCTTAGATCCCTTCTCAGAAGGTGTTGTCTTCAGTGTGAGGCCACCAAAGAAAAGCTGGAAGAACATTGCCAATTTATCTGGTGGTGAAAAGGTGATTCAATACATAATTGACTCTTCCATTATTTAGTTGTACATGAAGGAAGCATGAGACACGACAAGAACCTTTTTTATTAGGATAAATGACATTTGTGTGTTTTCCGTCTTCAGACTCTCAGCTCACTAGCTCTTGTCTTTGCGCTTCATCACTACAAGCCTACACCACTCTACGTAATGGATGAAATTGACGCTGCTCTAGGTAATGACTGGAAAAAACTCAATTATCTTCTTGCCATGATTGCTCCTTGTTTTACTTCTCTTTACTCATAATTCACGTTGAATACTAGATTTCAAAAATGTTTCAATTGTGGGACATTACGTGAAGGATAGGACAAAGGATGCTCAATTCATAATTATAAGGTAATGTCATCGAATAGTTGCTTCTATGCTGCAGCTGCTCGTCATAACTCATGTTCTTAATGTTTGTACCGCATACAGCCTTAGAAACAACATGTTTGAGTTGGCTGATCGACTTGTTGGGATCTACAAAACTGACAACTGCACCAAGAGCATTACCATTAACCCTGGAAGCTTTGTGGTATGTGAAAAAGCTGCTTGATGGCGCTGATGGATCTTTTGGGGTCGAATTGTTCCAATGTTGCTGTCATTAATTTTGTATTGCTTCGATTAATTAACTTTCTCCACCATACTTAAAGATATTATAACATATCAATTCGATATTTAAATGTGAATCATTTTGATATATTTGTAACTGAGATAGCTACTGGCATCTTTGGTACAAGTCTAATATACATGAAGGCTAAGGAACCGATTGATACGAAGTTACAAACACATCCGCTCTCCAGGGCCAGGCCCTTTACACAACGTTTAGAGAGTCTTTGGTGCAGAGTTGTTCCTCATGGGCACTCTGTCTACGAACCTTCAGTGGAACAGAACTCGGAGAAGTGAGATGGTCTGGTGTATCTCTTTCTCGTATGAACGTGTAAGAAAATGCTCCGAGCACTGTTCCTGTCACTGGTCCAATGAAATATACCCACAACCCCTTGTAGTACTCACTAGCAACTGCTGGTCCCAGTGTCCTTGCCGGGTTCATGGATCCCCCAGATACTGGCCTGTTGATGACTAAAAGCTCATAAAGAAGGCTCGAAATTGGGCTTTCGACTTCCAATATAAACAAGCAGAGGAGGAAATGTGCCGACTGAATTATGACTTACTGACAAGGATTAGAAAAGAGTTTTGATGTAACTGACTTACCCTGCCAATATGGACGTGATACAGACAGCAGAACCAACTGCTATGCCTGCTAGCTCTCCAACCTGTATGTTAAGAGATAATTGAAATAAGCATGGCATTGGCTTATAACCTTAGATAGAGAGATCCCAATTTCTAGTAAACAATGATGATGTGAGCCCCCTACAGCTTTGTTATCAGTTGCCACCGCCGAAGTGACGAACATCATAGAAAAAGTCACAACAATTTCCATAAGGAGAGCTTGAAAATCTGTTCCAGAAGGAGCAGTTGTACCCAAATGTTTTATGGGGTGAAGTAGCTCTTTCAGTGTAAAGGATGCTGCTATTGCTCCTGTTAACTGAGCTACTGCATAAAGTGGGACCTGCCATAAAAAATTCCAAAGCCATCAATTTTTGTTTTTTCTTTCCACCATTTGAGTTCCCAGTAGGTGCAGAAGAGTTTGGAACTTAGAACTATGACTCTATATCAGTGCCATTGCTAGTGTTTCTTTTTCTTTTAAAAGGATCTTGGCACTATTTTTCTAGTTTAATTAGAAGATATTTTCATTAACTTAAGGTTAATAATTCATGATAAATCTCCTCCTTGCCCATGAGTTAATAGTTATTCTATTGACAGACAAAGTCCATAAAGCTGGGTATTCTATCCATTTTCTTTTTTCTTTTGTTTTTGTTTTGTAGTTTCATCTTGTTGCTATTTTGTTGCATCTTTAAATAAAGGGTTCTTTGAGCTTGAGCCTCTTTTCATGCATTCCCTCCGAATAAGAAATTAAACAATTTTAGTCCACATCTTAGAGGACAATAATTGACAAGTTAGTTTCTTTCTTATAATTTAAAAATTATAAAAGCAATTGGCTGACTGAGTGCGATACCAGAAGGTTATTATTATATATAGACATATATGTATACACGTAGATATGATAATTATAAGCTAATGGGTGGTAGGGAAGTAGAGTTTGGCCTTTAAATGAATATAATGCTAATATAGAACGGGAAGATAAAAATAGAAAGGGAGAAAAGGTCTGGACTTAGGAAAGCCATGCATGTGCTTGTCATAAATATCCATCATCTTGTAACTATCAAATATTTTTTTTCCACACATTCCCTAGTTCCGTTCCCCTCTCTCTCCAATTAGACCTATAGTAGTTGGATAGAGATACCAAACTACTACTGTGGTTGGAAGAAACTGACGAGATCCAGAAACAAGGCCACCTAATGGTCTGTGGGTCTAGTGTCCTACCGCCCTATATGCCACTATGGTCACCTGTGCCTATCACCAGATGTGCATGACATTGTATATTTGTCGATGAAAACTAACCAAGCATTATGCAAACAACCAACATAACCGAACTTAACTATGTACCATAACATAGTAATTTGTGAATAATATTTAGTACCTCTTTCCATGGAAAACGTTTAATAACTGCAAAAGCTGTGGTGACAGCAGGATTCATGTGTGCACCGGAGATGTGCCCTACTGCATAGATCATCACCGTCACGATGAGGCCTCCAGCAACTGAAGCTCCAAGCTTTGGAACCCGGCTTTCATCATCTGCACTAATTGCTGCGGTTCCACACGTCACAAACACCAACAAGTAGGTCGCTATAACCTCTGCCACCACCTGCTCATGCATGATGATTTTTAACTTTTTACAGAAGACGATCACGGAAAACAGTGAAAGAAAAAGTAGTTAAAGAGTTAGATCTAAGCAAACATTGCCTAAACTGTGCCATGCACAAATGGTACCTTTTTGAGAAATCCAGGAGGGTAATTTTCTTCAAACGATTTAGCAACAAAAACAAATGGGTTTAAGGGTTTGGGATTGCCCACTGAAACCAGTTCTCCTCCGGAGGTTAAGTTGTTGGGATTTGGACCTGTTGTCGCCATGTTCTTGGATGACAGAACCTACACAGCAGGGTGTCTGAAGTATGAAGAGACTGTACGTACTGAAAACTGATGTGAAAGAGAGCATGCGTTTATATATATATGTAATTATACCTTCACCGAATACTCTTTTCCTGTATCTTTCTAGTTTGTGTTCGTCTGTGGATGATCAAGCTCAAGGGAATAGCATCAAAGAAGGAAATGACATACAAATTTATGAACAGCTACCAACTAGTTTGCATCCGTATTTTTGTTAATTTTAATGCAAAAGTAGTGGATATCGATATATACAACTTTCATATTGCCAAGTGGAGAATTTCTAACTGCAAATTTACTCAATTTTATAGAAATTTAAAAAATAATACTAAAATACTCAAACTTTTAAGTTTTTACAAAAAATAGACTAACTTTAAATTCTTAGCGTCGATCAAATAATATGCCAGGTCAAATTATTATTTTTGTTATATGACTATCACTTAAGATAATAGTGCCACATATAAAACTTGTTATTTAATAGAATAAAATTATATTAAATTAATAAAAACTTGATATTCAAATAAAAAATTCCACAAACACGATAAGTATCCATCCATCAACATTTGCAAACAGAACATTTAAATTAGTTGTAGCCCTAAAAGGCTTAGTGAATATCTTGTTCATCAATACTTTTAAAATAATAGCTTCCAAGTTAGATAATAAGCCAAACTATGTAAAAGAAAAACCCTAAAAATGAAAGCAAATTCTTACAATAATACAACCTTAAATCCTTATATTCAAAGAGTTATATCTCAATGCGAGCTTTCTGCAATGCAATAAAGAAAATATAAAAAATTAGCGAACTCTATCAAAGAAATGAAATTCAAGAACCAAATAAGAAAAGAACCCATAAAATTAAGGATTTATATTTTGAAGAAACCTTAACATCAGGTTTTTTGCAAAGTGTAGTGACTAGACAGGTGAAAACAAGGAAGATGAAACTTGGGAGGAGGAGGAAGCTATCAAATTATGTTTTCATTAATTTACTATGCTTTTATTTTACTAAATAACAAATTTTATATATGGTACTGTTATTTTACGTGGTAGCCATATGTCAAAAATAATAATTTAACGTGACATGTTAAGTCATCAATGTTAATAAAGAACTTAACTCTGGGCTAGAATTATAAAAAAAATAAAAAGTTGGAGCATTTTAACATTATTTTTTAATATTCGGACTAACATTGCCTGAAGGTTTAGAAAGAGAGATGCTCTGCCTTCTCTCTAACCTCCCATAGCTTTTGACATTTGCTTTCGTTACTCTCCTCTTCTTCTCTTCTCCTTCCCTCACCCTCCCATTCCTTCACCTCCAATACTCCCGATTCCAACCCTGCTTACAATCTCACAGCTATATTCCTCCACCCACTTAAAAGGCACCCTTGTCTTGTCCACTCCTTACATACTTTCCCGTCACTTTACTTTTCCATTTTCAGCAACTATCTTTCTCCTTTCAATATGCAGAACTCACAGAACCCTTCTTTCTTGCCAACTCAAACACCTTACCAGGAGGCTTTTCCACCCTTACCCTCCCCATCTTCCACTCCTGAGCAGCTTTTCAACCCTAACCCTAAACCCACTTTACTAGT
The DNA here is from genome assembly GCA_025629805.1 of Erythroxylum baracoense. NCBI lineage: Eukaryota > Viridiplantae > Streptophyta > Magnoliopsida > Malpighiales > Erythroxylaceae > Erythroxylum > Erythroxylum baracoense. The sequence continues at coordinate 12,495,837 of JAOTAY010000008.1, forward strand.
CACCCTAGCACCTACTTCTACCTTCCCTCCAAAAGAACTTCCTCCTATTTCTGCTAACCTGACTTCTGAGAGGAGAAAATGGAAACAAGTTGTGGGAGGATCTGCAGAACTTGCCCTGCATTTTTGCCCCCCAAAAACTGAAGATGGCAGAAGTATAGTTTATCCTGATAGAGAAATTTTAAAAGAAGGAGTCAAATCTTGGGAAAACTCACTCATAAGGTTTTTTGGGACAAAAGACCAGCATTCCCAATCATCCAAAATTGGGCTTTAATAGTTTGGAAGAATAAAGGTTTCGTGGAAGCAGTAATAGCAGAGGACAAATACATACTATTCAGATGTTTTACAAAGGCTCAAGCTTTGAAGGTGGTAGAAGAAGGGCCATGACATATAGCTAGTTTTCCTTTATTTCTACAGCCTTGGCAACCTGGATTCCAGATTGATTGCAAGGACAAAAGGCCTATTCCAATGTGGGTAAATCTTTTCAATGTTCCTCCAGAATACTGGACCACAAAGGGATTGAGTATGATTGCTAGCTTTCTTAGAAAATATCTATGTTTGTATGATAATACAACAAATAAGAAGAGGATAGGTTATGATAGAATTTGCATCAACATAAATCTTTCTAATTCTTTACCGGATACTATCCCTATCATGATATTGGGACTTGATGACTCACTCTATGAGGACAAGGTTACAGTTCAATGTCCATGGAAGCCGTCCACTACTGTCCAAGATAAAAAATGAGTCCCTACAGGTAAGACCTTCATTAGAGGAGATTATGAGGAGCTGATAGGGTTGGATGTAAGTACTCAAGTAGAACAGAAAGAGGTCATCAGTTCAGCTCAAAAAGTTGAAGGTGGAGAGGACAAAATAGAATCAGATGATATTGATAAAGCTCTAGAAATGGCAGACAAAGAGGGGACAATAGAGAATACAAGAAATGGAATGGAAGTGATCAGTGCTGAAGACAATGGTGATGCTCAAACTGAAGGGGCCACTGTTTACACGGAGGCAGATAAAGAGGGGGGATATGTGAAGGATGATCAACCTTCCATACTGAATCTGTCCTCAAAAGGACAGGAGCATTTTGTAAATCCTGAGTCCCTTACGGAAAATAAGGAGGAGGACCTTACCATTGGAGAATTCTTGGCTGTGGCCAAAAGGACAATTAATAAGAGTAGAATAAAGGGCTCCAAACTTAACCTAGCTTAATTATGAAGATAGTAGCATGGAATGTGAGGGAGATTAATTGCCCTAAAAAGTTGGAGGCTTTAAGGGATTTTGTCTATAACACACAACCATGGATTTTTTCCATTTTGGAAACTAAGGTTAGATATGGAAAACTGAAAGTCTTGAATAAATTGGGCTCAAAATGAAAGTTTGTCTCAAACCACCAAGCTCACAGCTATGGGAGAATTATTGTGGGATATGATCCTAGTTTGGTGGATGTACAAATCCTCTCTACGGATACGCAAGCTATACACCTGAATTGCAAACTATTTCAGGTTAGCAATAACATCAGTATCTCTTTCATCTTTGCCTCTAATCATGCTTTCAGAGGAAAATTCTTTGGGACAGTTTAGTCTGGATTCAAAACTGGGTTAATGGTGTATGGCTTATATGTGGAGATTTCAATGATACTCTATATAACACAGAAGCTGATGGCCACTTCAGTCAAAGAAATCACTTTTCTGAATTCAATGACTGTGTAGAGCAGCTAGGCATTTTTGACCTCAACCATCAAGGTCATTTTTTCACTGGGAGTAACAAGCAGATTGGAAGGTAGGCTCTAAGGAAAAAGCTGGATAGAGCTATGGTGAACAGAGATTGGTTGACACAGTTCCCAAATTGTATTACATCTTTCCTTGATCTCTTATTCTCTGATCACTCTCTTACGCAGATTGAAAATCTATCTCATAATCAAGTTAGAAAGGGACCATTTAGATTTAACAATTTCTTAATTAATGATGAGGGATTTACTGATGCTCTTCGTAAAGGATTGGATAGTAAAGTGGGAGGTACCTTTCAATATATATGTGTGCAAAAACTTAAATCTATCAAAGGGGAGATGAAAACCTTGATCAAAATTCGAACTTCCTCTACTCAGAATGCAGTTAATATAGCTAGAGAGAGTTTGGAAAAGGTGCAGAAACAGATTGATTTGGACCCTTCAAATTTAACACTGTTAAATACTGAAAAGGAGTTGCTGATGACATATCTCTAAAAGGTAAAGGAATATGACAGCCTATTGGAGCAAAGGGCAAAAGTCAATTGGCTAAAAGATGGGGAAAGGTGTTTTAAATTCTTTTTCAATACTATCCTAGCCAGGAGGAATATAAATAGAATTTGATCCCTAAAACAACAAGATGGTGTGGAAATTTCAAACTAAGCTGATCTATTGAAGGAAGCAGAGAGATATTTCAGAAATTTCTATAGTTCCTCTCGGATCTGCCCAACCTTATCCATTCTTGATTCCATTATCCACCATAAAATCTCTCAGGAATAAGCAAAATCTCTCATTGTTCCAGTGACAGAAAAAGAAATAGAAGAGGTTTTGTTTAAGATGAATCCGAATAAGTCTCATGGCCCTAATGGCTTTAATGGCTACTTCTATCAGATCAGAAAATATGGCCAGTAACTGGACCTATGGTCAAGCAAGCAGTGATAGAATTTTTCTCTGGAGGATCCTTATTGAAGGAGGTTAACAAAACACACATTTTTTTGATTCTAAAACCACCTACTCCTCTACTTTGGATGATTATAGACCTATTGCATGTACTAATGTTCTATACAAGATTATTTTAGATATCAAAGAAAGCACAATCCACTGAACTATACCATCAAAGTGGGCTTTAAAAAAGCTTTTGACATTATAGAATGGAAGTTTATTCTTCAGACCCCTAAAACTAATGGGATTTCCAGAGGTTTTTGTTAAGTGGATTGAGGCATGCATAACCACTCCTTCCTATGCCATCCTAGTCAATGTCTCTCTAACTGAAGTTTTTAAGAGTGCTAAGGGCTTACGTCAAGGTGACCCTATCTCCCTTTACCTATTCATTATCTGCATGGAGGTACTCAGTTTATTAATTCAGCAGAGAGTTGGAAACTATAAGTCTTTTAAATTTCATACGAAGTATAAGAAGGTCAGGCTGGTAAATCTATGCTTTATGGATGATCCACTGCTTTTTTCAAAAGCTCGTGGTAAGTCTATTGAGCTACTCATTAAAACCTTGACTGATTTTAGGGACTTAACGGGTCTAGAGATCAATCTGAACAAGAGTCAGTTTGTTTTAACTGAAGGAGTCAATATAATGGAGAACACAATCTCCCAACTAATAGGTATGACCAGAAAATCAGCTCCTTTGACCTTTTTGGGACTTCCTATTACTACCAAAAGAATCCAATACTCAGAATGTCAGCCGTTGGTTGAGAAAATCCAAAGAAGGTTAGGCATGTGGTCAAATAAGGTGCTCTCTTTTAGTGGGAGGGTACAACTAATCAAGGCAGTTTTGAATTCTCTACACATATATTGGTCCTCTAATATCTCTCCAGCAAAAGGAGTGATTAAATCCATTGAAAAACTATTTCGAGGATTCCTATGGGGTAACCTCAATTCAGAAAATCATTTTGTTAAGGTTAAATGGAGAGAGGTGTGCAAGAGGAAAGAGGAAGGGGGCCTTGGATTGATCTCTATTGCCTTTCATAACAAAGCAGCATTGGCAAAGAACCTCTGCAATATCCTACTAGAAAAGAAGTCTCTTTGGATTAGATCGTTACATAGCTACATATTGAAGGGTTCTAGTATCTGGTTCATCACTATCAAACCATCATTTTCATGGCCTTTGATTCAGCTACTGAAACTTAGACCTATAATTGAATCCTTGATCTACTGTAGGGTTGGGAATGGAGAGAAGGTTTTCTTCTGGTTTGACAATTGGACAGGCCATGGTCCCCTCATTAGACACCCTCGGGCTATCCGAATATGGAATGATGTACCCATTCACGAGAAGGTCAAAATCTAACTAACAGGTGATCAGTGGAATTTTCAAGTTGAACTACAATACTTGTCCCCTAATTATCTTCCTAACATCCAAAGAAAGGATGCTTACTATTATCCCAATTTACCAGCTAATACATTCAGTATTGCTAAATTCAGGAAATGGCAGTCTCAAAACAATTCAACACAAGCCTGGTTTCCTGTTGTCTGGCATAAAACTTTAATGCCAAGTCACTCTATCACATTGTGGCTAGCAGTCCTAAATTGATTGAGCACTATGGATAGACTTCACTTTATGTCTATCAATTCTGTTTGTGCCCTTTGTGAGACAGAGATGGAATCAAGGGACCATCTCTTCTTCAGATATTCCTTCTCACAAGATATATGGGACATGATTAAAACTCTCAATCATACTCCTAATGCAGGTTCCACTATTATGAGGTTGTCACACACTCCTAAATCTTCTGAGTGCATTTATGTCATCTCCCTCGCCTCCTCTGTCAAGGAGATATGGCGAGAAAGG
>JAOTAY010000008.1:12503163-12519836 GCA_025629805.1 Erythroxylum baracoense
CGTCTATCTTCTAACCTTTCACTTTATTCTATTTTGTTTTTAGACAAGTATATAGAAGTTATTTGCGATTTAACTACATAACTGTTTTTGTATAATTTTTGTGGTATTCTTTTAACAGTTAGAAAAGTTCTTAACAAGATATATTAAAATTTTTGTATTCACGAAAAGAATACACAATTTATCCCCCCCTTCTTATGTATCTCATATATTGTACGTGAATTCTATATTAACGTGTGATTTACTTCACTATCACCTCAACCTCAGTACAAATGAAAAAAAAATCATATGATTAAAGCATAATTTTGGAAAGTTTACCGAGAAGTCTTACATAAAAATCTTTTAATAAACTGGGTTCAATGGTCGAATCTTGTTTGATTTCCTAAGAACATATGCAAAACATCCTTTATGCATTGATTGACAATTAAAGATAGACTAAGCACCAAAAACATATTATGTTACCGTACATATAGCAATTCCCTCAATGTTCGTTGCAACAGAACACAGAAACCATCAAACACATATTCTTTGGGTGCTATTATACTATTACAGCCTGGAATTAACTTCTGAAGCTTTGCAACTTACAATGTCAGGTGAAGGGTTGAAGGATTGTACTTAGATTATAGAATGAATATACAAGGTTTACTTCAGCTGCCTAACAGACCCACTAACTTTTACAATTGCACTCGGATTTTGTCATATATGTCATGTGAAAGGAAATGAACAAAAGAGTGTTCAAAGATGAACTAATGGTCTCACTTGTCTTTACCGTAGAAGCATTCATGTGAATTAGGGAGTCCCTCCTAACTATATAATTCAATACTAAAATCAGTAAAGACATGACATGAAGATGGAATATGAAATAACCCTATCACCAATCTGCTAGTCAGGCAACCTATTGATCATCTGTTGGGATAACCTCATGACATGATGTCAAACCCCACTACTCTGCACCTTTATTTTAGGCATGCATTATAAGATTTATAGGGCAGACGTGAAAAAAAAAAAAAACTTGTAAATTGTAATATTATACAACAGAGTAGATCTAGCAGATTCATCTAGTTATTTCTTTACAACAATTGCTTTCTTTTTCTTTATAATGGGCTGTAAATCAATCCAACAATTTGAATCTAGATGTAACAGTCTCCCCTACCGATCAACGTCATTTTGGTAGGTACAAGTGCGGATGTATTTCTTTGGATATGGTCGGTACTAGTGGAGATGCAACTATATGAAGATAACCACACTACACCACCTTCACAACTTTTTTCTTTTGCTTTTCTTGTATCCTTAAACACTCACCTTTTCACCATTATCTTTCTCCTATCATTAACAGAGGTGCCTGTAATTTGCAGGCACCAATGTCTTGTGTTCCATTTTTGCTGTCTTAAGTCAAAAGTAATGGGACACTTTTAACGTCGTACTGAAATCAAATGAATGCCATCTCCACTACATAAAGCAAAAGGGATCGAGAATGTGTCAATTATTTTTTTTCTTCAAAATATTTCTTACGGGTTGAATTTAGGATGTCAGTAGCGAGAATATGATGGATGTCGAGGCTGGCAGGTTTCTCAATCAATTTTCAGGGGTATGAACCTAGAGGTCCACAGATTATGGAAATTCAGAGATCCAATGCCCATAAACTTGAAGAGATTATGTGGAGAGCAATTTGAGAATTCACTTACCAATCTCCTCTACAATTTCGTTAACTTCCATTTGCTACAAAATCGAGCTCAAGAGGCCCATTTTGTAAAATGTAAAGCTCATGGAAAATATTATTCTGAAAATAAGTAAAAGATATCAACTTTTCATATACAAAAAACTCTTATATATTTTACATAACCTACTTTGCAGGACGCCAATTCCTCTATAATGACTTGTTATCCGACCTTAAATCCACCGACCCATAAAACTCATTTCTTTTTTATTTCCCCCAATTCAGGTAATCATTCTACTTCTTCTCCGGTTCTCCCACATCTAAAATTTTTATCACCTACAACACCCTACTATAGTGTAGTTTTTATTAGCTTTCACACGTTAGCTCTTATTAGGAACAATTTTTTCTAATTTCCATTTCCATTTCCATTTCCATTTCCTATTCTATTTATTTATGGTAAATTAATTATTCTTGAGCTTTATTTTTCTTCTTTTATCTCATCTCTTTTATCCTTTCTCTAATTTAGTTTTGGCAAATGGTACAATTCATTTCCTAATATTTCACAAGTCTAAGACAACCCTTGTCTTTGATAATAGCTTTTGTCCTGCAAAATGGCACAATTTGCAACCTCAAACATATTTTTTGTTAGGTTTCACCTCCATCATGACACTGTTAAACCGTGATAAGTGGTATATCAACCATGTAATTCTGGTTAAGTGGAAGGTACTGTGGCTATTATGAATTTAGTTTTTAAAATTTTTAATATTAAATTAATTTAAATTTTAAACTAAAACATATTACAATATAATTTTCATAAATTAAACGCAAATTTTCAATAAACCATAAATCAAGTTTCTTGAAATCCAACCCAATCGCTTTATCAAACCCTAAATCTCCTTATAAGCCTCCTACTCTAAGTCCCCAAACATTTTAAGAAATTAAAAAATTTGTAATGATTTCTCGTCCACTTTTTAGAAGTTATCATCTTCAAGAGATTATAAAGGGAGAAAATGGAAAATGACATCAAGGAATTTATGATTATTTGTGCATTAGTTGTAATAGTCGTTAGCGACTATAATACAAAGAAGCCAATGGTGAAAACGGTAAACGTGAAGAAGGATTTTGGAAAAGAGTGGGAATGCAAACAATGATCTATGTAATATTGTAATCAGACCATTTTACACTTCTTATCCTTCTTAATTTTAGTTTAAAACTCAAATTATTTTTGTATTAAAATGAAAAATAAAATTCATAACAATCACATCAATATCTATGTGGCCATAATTGTATAGTTGGCATGTCAGGTTTCACAATTTAATGATCCCATGATGGAGACGTAATAAAAATATATTTGAGTGTATAAGTCATGTTGTTTTATAAATGTTAGAGAGTAAATTTGTATTAGAAATAACCATAAAGGATATCTTATTCCTTTTGTGAAATATTTGTAGCGAACAACACATTTTCCTTAATTTTTGTTTTATTTGTTTCAAAACTTGCTTTGATTCTTTCTCACTAGTTATCAATGAAAAGCTCAAGAGTGGAGGAAAAGATTTTGGGGTCCCAATTGCATTATTCATTAAGACTTCAAGAATTCTATGAAGTATTGAGTGCTTAGAAGTATAAAATATCTTTTAATCGATATTTAGGTTAAGGTCTTAGTTGATTTTTTTTGATTTTTTTTAATTTTGGTATGATTTTAGAATCTTATTATGACATTCTATCTCCAAAATTTTTACATAAAAATTTTTCCTATTATGTAAAAATTGCATAAATCTTAGTGGTGTTATGAATGCTAATTAGTGCATGATTTGGAATTGATTTACATTTGCATTTTATTTGAGCTATGATTTTGGAAACTACCTAAATATTTGCATAAAGTATTTTAATATAGTTGCATTTCAATTGTTGATAAAGCTTATGTATTTAGCATACTTAATTGAGTAAATGTGTTGGATGCTGAGAATATTAGTTGTCATTTGTATCTAAAGATCATCCTAAGTTTAAGGTTTCAAAATTTTTTGCAAATAAAAAAGTTAGGAAATTGATTATAAGAAGAAAAATCATCAAGTTTTGAAATTGTTGCTACTTCAGAACAATATCTATTTTGATTTAGTACACTTTACTTGAGCAAGGTAAGGATGATGTCAAGTCCTTATACCCCTTATGCCCTAAGCAATAACATATGTGGCATAATGGCCAAGACAGCCTTTTATGCGATTTCATAATATTCCTAGAATCAGGGGGACTAATGCCTAATCATTTTCACCAACTTTTTTTTCCTAATGAATATTCTTTTTATTGTTCAATCAAGAAGCTATTCATAAAATAAATTCTTTGATTTTGATTGTTCATTTCCGTATACTAATTTAAAGGTTCTACAAAAAAGAAGAAGTTAGATAATGCTATTCAAAATATATAGGTATGGAAATGAATAATATTCCATTGATATTACTCGATAATAGGGTTATAGAAAATAAAATTATCTAAACTTGCGTTACTTGCCCTTAAAAAGGGTTAAGTAATTAAGCATGACACATTATGTTCAACATCATTGAGTAATATGGTATTAACTATTTACTATGTATTACATGTGTAACATGTCCTTACAATAAATAAAAAAAGGCAAGTTTGAAGTTGTCTATTCACAAACGTGTAAATTGTCAACATAATATCCAAAAATAACTATAATAGTATTTATTGTCCCCTTTTCTCACTTCTTGAACAAGTACTCTTATTTTGGCCAAATTGTTTGCTAACCTTTCATGTCACTTAAAGTCCCCTCTTTATTGCTTTGTATTAACTTAGTTATTCTATTTCTTCCTTTATCATTGCCTTCTTGATTTTGCCAATTTAAATCCTATGTACATTACATATTGTATAATAGCTTTTATGAAATTATCAACTAAATAAAAGAACATCATAACTTGGAACTTAATGTTAACTTAAATACCTTATCTATATAAAACTCAAATAATCTAAGCTTTTCCTTTTTTCCACTATCTGAACCAACTTCCAAACCCTGCTCATTTAATTCATTCATATTTCCCCTTATATGATCCCCCTCATATATTTGGCTTGATAGACTAGAGTTTCCATAACTTTATTCAGTTCAGTTACAACTTTTATTTCAAGAACTTCATCAAAAATATCATCATCATCATCATCATCATCAGTAATAACAATAACAACAACAACATCATCATCATCATCATAATTCAAGTCTTCAAAATAAATTATTTTTTTAATAACATTGCCTTTTGATATGTCGTATGCTTATCATCACCCTCAAAATGCTCTCCCTTAAATCCATTATTTTGATCTATATTAGAATTATATAGTTGCTCTATTTCAGTATTTTTAGTTTATATACCAACTTCTACAAGACATTTGACCAATGGTAAGAGAGCTAAGACTATAAAAAAGAGAGGGATATTTGATGAGATTCAATCCATATGCGAGTATATGAATAGGGGTATATAATTAATACACCCATAATGAGTGTATAGAATCGTCATGACTTATTTACCATAACCCATTACCTTTCTTTATGCTTGTTAGTTTTAGACCCATATAAGATGCCTAATTATCTAAAAATTGAAAGTTAAACCGTGATAAGATTCATCTATATTGTGAGGTAAAATTATAATCAAAGTTTAAGTAAGCTACCTAATAGAAGTAGAACCAAACTCTACTAGAATAGTTAGAGCCCAACTATACTTCTTAAAAGAGTGCATAAGATAGAGAAATCTTATGATAACTTCCCATAATCACTATTAACATCAATTAAACATTTCTCTATATATTTAAACCCCTCATTTTCACTAACTTAAGTGTTGGAGTGTCTTCATCAAAAACACTCTAACATTTAAGTAGTCATTTTTGTAAGTCACAGACCTAGACCTAGCCTAACAAGCCTATCCCAAATTCAAACTAAATTATTTAGGATCGTTTTTAGTAACTTTTGAAATCTTATAATATTAACACTTAATAAAATATAAAATCTATCGAGATATTTCTACCATAATAAATAATTATAAACATTTATAAAAGCCATATGTTCTTTAATATTTTTGGAACAATCAACACCCTTAGAGTTCTTCGGTTCAATAAGCAATTTAAGGAACAAATTGTTAAATGTTAGATGTTGTGAAAACAAGCAAAAGAATTATTACAAGAAAATTAGTATTGGGATAAATCACAATAAACTTACACCTTATGACCATCATTAGAAGGAGATATATAAACCTATACTACTAGAAGATAACATATGAATGGTCCATTGATATTTAACATCCTAATGGAGCCATTGTCCCTTCAGTTTAATATGGGAACTATAGGCACTTACATTGTCATACAAAACAATGCTTATCATATGCATAGGTATATATAGGTTATGGGTCTACATAATGCATTTCCACTATAAGATGTAAGACCTTATCCTCCACCCTGACTAAAGCAACATCGTTTATGGTTAAAACCTTGCTTCTAGATTTAATAGTTATTTTTTAGTAGTTAACTACTACGTCTATATCATACTTCACAATAACAAGTGTAAGAATAAGGACTTAGCCTACTTAATATATGTAACTAAAAGTTATGAAAAAAGCTTAAGAGATTACCTACACCATTTTAACTTTTTAATGCAACCCAAATCTCTAGTGTCAACGCAGGGATTGTAGTAGCAACTATCGCGAATGGACTCAAACCTTATTAACCTTTATAGTACTCATTGGACAATTTAGAAAAAAAACATAAAGGTTCAAAGGCCTCAGGTTCAGAAGAAGTCCTTTTAGCTTCTTAGTTCATAAAGAAAAACATATAGTCCTAAAGGCATTAGATTTAAAAGAAGTCCCTACAGCTTCTTAACTTAGGTAAAAATTTATAGGCCTAAAGATCTCAGATCTAGAAGAAGTCACTCTAGCTCATCTATTTAAGAAACAACATACATACCTAAAAGCCTTATATTTGTAACAATACCCTTAAGTAAAAGAGAACTTATAGGTCTAAAAGTCTCTAAAAGAAGTCACTTGAACTCCCTAAATCAAAATAAAAATATACAAGTCTAAAAGCAACATGTTAAAAAAAGTCTCTTTAGCTTTTTGGTTTAAAGAAAAATTTGTAGGTTTAAGTACCTTAGGTTGAGTCGAAGTCCTTTTAGCTCATAAAAGAAAGATTTGCAGATCGAAAGGCCTCAATTCTAATAAAAATACCTCTAACTCCCTAGTTTCAAAACAAAAACCTAGATGTCTAAAGGTCTCAAGTCTAAGAGAAGTCCCTTTAACTCCTTGTCTAAAAGTAAAAATCCATAGGCCTAAATATCTCGAGTCTTAGAAAATTCCCTTCAAATCCTTGACTCAAAGCAAAAATTTGTAAGTCTAAAAACCTTAAATCTAAGAGAAGTTTCTTTAACTCCTTAGATTATAAATAAAAACCTATACACTAAAAGGCCTCAAGTTTAGGAGAAGTCTTTTATTAAATTTCTAGTAAAAAGAACACATATTTAGGTTTTAGAGTCTTAGGGCCCATAGCAGTTTTCAGGTTATCGAGACTCGAGAACCATTATGAAGCAATAATAGTTAAAAAAATTTTAGGATATCAATTTCAAATTTGATGAGGAAAAAGAATTAGACTCCACAAGCCTATCAAGTTCATTTATTTTTTACTCCAAAAATTGTTAAAGTAAGGGATATATACTCCATAACCCTATTAAATTCATTATAATTTTCTTACAAATTTAATCAGGTAAGGGGTTAAATTCCACATGAATTTTTAAAAAAGTGGGATGAAAAAATTAAAATTATATTGATAAAATAAAAAGGGACTAAACATATTTAACCATTTATACTTCTATACCTTTATATAGATAGGTGAAAATAAAAGAAGAAAAAAACGGTTTAAACATAGGGAGGTGGGCCTTTAGAAAAAGTAGGATTACTATTATCAAGGTTAAGAGAGTCACCTCCTATACGGCCAATGACCTCAACATCATCACCAACACTGTAATACTCATTAAACTCTTCAATCTAAGTTGGTTCAAACTTAACAAAAGTGTCAATAATGTTCATATCTACGAAAGGTAGGCTTCTTCCTTCTTATTTGTAGATCGACCAATTTTTTTAAACCTTCTAATAACCCATGACCACATAAGTAATAATTTGAAAAGAGAAAACATGATATCATTCTTAGGGAAGGATGTTAGAAACTTAATAAGATTTTTAAGCTTAACTTAGAAAGATGAATATAAAAAAATGAGAATGTGTTAGTATTAAAACTATCTCATACTCGTTTCAAAAATTTTAAACAAAGTGTTAGTATTTTTTTAAAGATTAAACTAGAGGAAGAATTGTTCATCTTCCACAGTAAGCTTAACAGGGGATAGGGACAATTAAAGAGGAAAGGGTTGAGAAGGTTAAGACATAGGGTTGTATATAAAGCAAGTAGGCCTCTCTTCTTAGGTACTTTGGCGATCATAAACATCTTTTCATATTTATGTTTGTCACAAGAATAATAGGGATATTAATATGAAATATAAAAATTATATGTGAGATAAAGATAAAGAAAGTAGCCTACATGGATGTTATTCTCTATAAGACTCTCTTGACTTAATCATATTGGGTTCACAAAGTAGAATTGCTTGAGGAAAAAGCATTTATTCTATGTTAACTAAGCTTTATGATAAAAGATTAAAGATTACAATGTCTTTATCTTGTTAGGCAAACCTTCCATTCAATCCCCTCTAAATGACCCTAATATGGATGCCTGAAGGTTGTTGTTTTCTATAATGCCTATAAATAACAAGCCTATTTAGTTTTATTAATTGGTTCTTAATAAACTATTTTGGGTACTTAGCTTGGATGCTTCATATACAAGGTGGTATAGTTGAGTGATTAAAATATAATCCTCAAGTAGCCTAAAAGTTATTTTGATTAAACCAACTTCCCTGCAGAGCTAAGTGTTAAAGGTTTCATTATCGATCTAGGTTTTAAAAGAAAATTGAGTGGAAAATGATACACTCCTATTCAGTATAATCCACCACCTTTATATAAATTCACTAAAAAATCCTAATTATACTATTAAAGGAAGTTCAATCAAGATAGGATTCATCCATAAGATAAGGTAGAATCCTAATCAAAGATCAATTAAGCTATATTGTAGAAGTCATATCCAAACTCACTAAGATAGTTAGATTCTAACTATAGTTATTGAAGGATTATGTTAGTCTCCAAATAGCAAAGGAGAGAGGGGAGAATCATGTATGTTTACGTATGTTTACTTTTTATCCTATTTGAAAGCTAACAAATGAATTTCTTACTTTAATGAATGATTATTATAATTTCATTTAAAATAATCATAAAAATACAATAATAATAAAAGAGAGTAAGGAAAGAGAGACATAATTAATTTATAGTGGTTCAGCCACCCTTGGCCTATATCTAGTCCCAAGTTCCATCTAGAAATTCACTATCCTTTTCCTCTAATGGGTTAAGAGGAACTCTCTATATAATTTTTTTTAACCACAGATGAAGAAAAACACTTACAAATGTATTTATTTTTCATGGGTGAAGAGTAACTTGTTCACTCACAAAATATACTTAAAAGAAATTTTTACAATTGTACAATTATACAACTAAAAGAATCTCTCTTTTTACATAAATAAAAAGCCTTAATATATGTTATACAATGGGCATATGCTTTCTCTTGGCCCTTAAGGCTTTTAAAAATAATTTAGTATGCGTAGGGTTTTTTTTTTCCATAACTCGATTATAGTCTATTTATGCTTAAAAGCAACTTAAATAATTATTACACATATAAACTTGTCATTATAAAAACTATTTTATAAGCATATTAAAATAGTTGGTTAAATACCTTTAGCTGGTCGAATAGTTATTGGTTGGTGTACTAATTAGTCAAACCCCTAGCCAAAAAAAAGGCCCTTTCTTGGTAACTTTTCAAATAGATCATCATTTAGTTAGTAAATAATGCTTTAAACAGTGAACAATAGAACTGATGTACAGTATCTACATAATGAATAATCTAGCCTAAGTATAATGCCAAGCAACACCTATTTATATACTAAGTCAAACAAACTTAATTTTTTAACCTTCCAAGTTATTTCAAAGATTTAAAACTATTTTAAATAATAACTTGGCTTAACAATTTGAAAATTTCCTTAAAAAGTATTATGATGAACAAGAGAATTTTCTTTAGAATGTTCCTAAGTTTCCACTTGATTATGGAAAAGAATATAACCTACCTTACATGTAAATGAACACACGATAATTTAATTTCTAATTTAACCAAGATAAGTTAAAATAAAGATTATAATTATTTGTTATATTTTAAGGTGCTTAATTCCTCTTTTGTTTCATATTCTTTACTTAAATTTCCTTAAAACTTTCTCAAATTACATGTATGCTCCACTTTGCTCATTTGTTTTATCTTTTGATAATTCAATTGATTTAATTGGATCCTTAATTTAATTTTTCCCTTCTATTAGACTTGATATTTCAAATATAGCTTGATTATATTATAACAGAGCTACTAATCTCACCAAAAATAAATAAATTAATAGTAACATAATTTGTTATCATAAAAAAAGTTAAAATCTTATATGGTCTAATAATCTCCCCTTTTTTATAACAAAAATATTGTTTGATATTAAAAAAAAGATATTGAATAGACTCTCACTATATCAAACCGGTAAGCAATGTATGCTCTCCTTTAATTCATGGATTATTAATGATTAAGTTTTAGTATCACCATTCTCTCCCTCTTTTTTCAATATTAAAAAAGTATATATATATATAGCTATAAGGAGTAAAAGGGAACAATAAATAAATTTGTTATCCTTTAAAGAAACTTAAGATTTGGATAAAGAGTACATGTAAATTGCTTTTCAAATAATTAAAGTTTTATTTCCTCATGGTAACTAAAAGAGGGGGAGGGGGTGAATTGGGTTAATTCAATATTTTAACTAAAGTATACTAACCTATAAAAAAATATCTATAAATTACTGCAAATGCAAGAATGAGTAAATGAATTTAATTATGCTTGTAAAAGTAAAGAATAAGGTAAGAGAAATGTAAACTGATTTTTAATGATTTGAGAAATAAACCTAGTCTATATCCACTCTCAAGACTCATCTTGGATTTCCACTGTAATTCTTCTTTCAAGACGAAGAATACCCTTTATACAATATTTGTTTTGGCAAAGAGGAACTTCCTTTTTAATCTTTCTTCAAGTTAAAGATGAACACCAAACCAATTTTAGATAAAACCAATAAAATGATCACAATTCTCAAAAATAGCTTACAACTCAAACCTACACCCTTGGATATTTTAATAATCATAAAAATTCCCACACATTCAAAATAAGACAATGAATGCTTAATAATTAAAAAATACTTAGAAATGTGTATATAGGTCACTTAAATGCTACTTAAAACTAAAAATAATGAGAAAACACTTATTTATAGTGTTTAGGGACCCAAATTAGTTATTAGAGCTAAGAACTAGCCATTATAATGATTATATTTGATGCAGTGGTCAATCATATGCATTTACAGCATTAGATTCACTAGTCAACTTATAAAGGATACTGGTCAACCAATATGATATATTGGTTAACCAGTACGTCAACCAATATTATAACAAACTCTTGGTACTTCAAATTTAATAACTTTAACCTATATTGATCGACCATTAACCCATATAGGTCGACCAATCAACCCAAAAACATGATTTTAACACTTTCAAATGCTCAAAATCAGTTTAATTAATGTTATTATGATTAAAAACACTTCTTAAAAAGTTTTTAAAAGATCATTTGAAAGATCAAGAGGCTTTTATATTTAAAAAAGCTTTAATACCTCTTGTCAAAAGTAAAGGCTCATGTATTGAAGTGAAATAAATTTTTTGTACATGGTGAGTCTTTTAGATTATAAAAGATAATCAAGATGAGCTTACGATAAGTAATACATGAAATAACCTTGAAATATCTTGATCATCTTTTTGACTTGCTATTGATATTGAAGATTGTAAACATCATCTTATCTTTTATAATCCTTTGATATGGTAATATTTTATTCTCATATTCCTTCTTATCAATATTAAACTTGTTGGTAGTACTTATGTTTTGTTAGCATGAAACCTCAACTGTAGCCTCCCTTGGTTCAACAATCTCCCTTTTTTGATAATGAAAAAATATTTGTGATATTAGGAAGTAGTATGAGAATTTAACTCGACAAATAGCAACATATATCAAGATAATAATTAACTCACCCTTAACTTGTGTATAAAACATAAATCAGTATCATAACCACAATTCATTCTTGAGAACAAGATTTACCTAAAATATTCATTATTAACAAATATAACTATTCAACACAGAAATTGGACATAAAGAAATTGTTCTTTATATAAAAACATAAAAATAATAAGTAATAAATACTCCCTCTGAATTATGGAATTTCCATCTAATATCGTAAAATTATTTTCCTTTTTTAGAAAAATAAAAATTATTCAATTAGTTGGAGGAGGAAATCATGACTCGACTAGACTTTATATGTCATCTAGCTGATGCACTATGATATCTCATAAAGAATCAAAATCTCCTTATAACATGGTGAGCTGATACTTAACGGCCGTTAGATGAGCTCCTAGTGGAGAGTGATGATGTGGTTATGGATTGGTAGCCTCTTCGTTAGCAGTTAACTTAATAATGTGGCTCAAAAGAAACTCATAAGAATTATTACTATATGTCAGAGCCTCATTTACAGGTGATGGTTACTAAGGGTGGAGCTACTACCACTGATATGGTTTAGTCTTTAACCATTGATCAACTGATATCCTATATGGCTAAGGGAAGTAGAGTTAAAGAAGAAATCAAAGTCGATATCATCACCAATAGGAGGACTATGAAAGTGTTAAAAGATGAGACTAAGAATTAGGGCGTATGGAATGTTTTATTTCTTCTTTTTGGTTAATAAAAGTGGACCATGTTAAGCAAAAGAAAGAGACCAACATGAAGAGGGTTTCCTAGCATAAGAGTAGATAAGAATCACAGATTTGTCCTAAAACTGTAAAATAAATAGCAAAAAACTAAAGATTATATTTAATGAAAATATAGTGGAAGTAAGGAATATCGTTTAGACCATAAACATCTTTAAATTTTCTGTGGATATCTATATCAAGGCGCTCAAAGATAATTTTGACCATATTAGGGATAGAATATGGGCAAATGGTATATTAGTGAGATAATTATAATAAGAAGGGCGTTCAAGAATGGGGATGCCTATGATCTCATTTATAAGATCAGATGTGAGAACAATGTCAATGTCACAAATGGTAAAGAAGTTTTCGGTGTCATCTTGAATTATTTTCGGATTAATATTCATATAAAAATACCTAATATTGGTGGGACTGATCATATAAGTCTTGGTAAGAAGCGATTCTCACCTTTGATCAATGAAGTAACATATAAGACCATAATATTTGAATTGTTCTATACTAGAAGGAGATATAACACAGTTCTCAAAAAGATCACAGGAGGCATAATCTTGATACTAAGTCAAATCAATGTCAAAGTAATCATTCTCATTAAGTTCGGGTATGGGAGGAGAAGGGGCTGATGATCTTTCTTACATCATATGAGTCTTAGAGAGTGTACAAGTAGCCCTACCTTAAGTGACAGTCCTAGGTGTGGAATTAGGGTTTCAGCTAGTTCTGGCCATAACAAAGAGGAAGAGGGTAAGTTATGAGAATGAATCTTTAATTTTAAGAATTGATGCATGAATAAGAAATGATGTGAACACAACCATGGTACTTTGTGGGAGAAGTGAAACCAAAGATGAGCTAGTAATGTCAGAGGGACCAATAACAAGATCAAGAGCTAAGAAGTTCAATAAAGCGCTTCAATCCTACATGGGCTGAATTATATATGGCATGGAATCTTAGGAGACAATGAGTGCTAATGACATCATAACTAATCAAGTTGGGCAGAATGTGCAAGAAGACTTTTATTTTTGTTTAATTAATTATTTTACGATGGAAGAATAATTTTCAGAAGCCCACTACTTGTGTCTTGGGCTTGTTTAAATCTTTTAGGTTTAATGGGTTGTATTTTAGAAATATTAGTTTAGGCTTTAATTATTTTGGTGGGACGTCCATGTTTAAAGGTCTTTTTCATAGTTAAGGTTTCTATCTTTCAAGGGGTATAAAATACATCATAATAAAAGGCCTTTTTCTAGTGTGAAAAGAACAAAAAAACCAATTGCTAGTATAAAGCTAAAAATGACAAAAAAAATGATTTGGTCATATCTTAGGTTAGGAAAATTAGCTAGAAAAGCCAACTAACATAAATTTCATCTTTGGGGTTTGCGTAATTATACTATTTTCTTTTGTTAGCGTCCTATTTTGTTTAGTGTCTTTACATCTTTGCATCCAAGTTGACTTTTCCACCAAGGAATTTCAATTTCTGCATTCATGTATTAGTTTCTTCATTTTCATTCATTCTAAGAATATATATATATATATATATATATATATATATAATACCGATACTAAGGCACACAATATTAATATTGAACAATTGACTGAACATAACTATAATCTTATAGGAAAAGCAATAGATAAAGATGAAATTATTTATGGATATGAATCAGATAATGATGTTTTTACTGATCTTATTTTTGTTTCCATTTACACCATAATTAACAAATCGATTCTTCTTAATTTAAATTATATATTTTTGGACAGCTTAATCCTTTCCTCTTGTGTGCCTAAATACATAATTTAAATTAACAAGAATCGATTTTTTAATTATGGTGTAAATGGAAACTATATATATATATATATACATAATTTAAATTAACAAAAATCGATTTGTTAATTATGGTGTAAATGGAAACCAAATATATATATATATATATATATATATTGTTTCCTCTTGTGTGCTAATTTTGCCTTCATTTATTTTAGTATACTTGTTTCTAGTTTTGTGCCCATAGTCTTTCTTAGGTGTTTTCATTGCACTAAATCTTAATTTGTTGTTTGTGAATTACCTTGACTGGAAATTGAATTCTAAAGTGCAATTGAGGATAACAAGCTTGAGCGGAAAAAGGCTTTAGTGTATAAGCTTAAAAGAGGGTAAAAGCCAAATTTGAGTGAAACATGAGTGGAGTGCCATCTTTTGAGTAAAACACGTAAGGGAGTGAATTATGAGGTTATCTTTTTATTGATAACCAAATTTCTTATAGCTTTTTGTTATACGAATGGGCAATAGAAGAGATAAAAAAGGAAACATTACATAAGGAGGATGAAGATGTGCCTGATTTGAAAGTGATGTATAAGGCATTCATGAATGAGTTCAAGAAGTTATCTACTAGGATGGATAGGATGGATGGGAGAATTAATGAAATCAATAAAATCCAAAACCATAGTAGATCAATTGATAGTCATAGGAACCGAAAGGAACAATTGGAAAGAATGTATGACGAGTATAAAGGTGAAGTGCAATCCGTGAGGGGTAGAGTAAGAAGGGAAGAAATAGTGGAGAGAAAAGATACTGACATTAATTCCATCAAGAAGAAAATTCCATCCTTTAAAGGTAGGAATGATGTTAAAATGTACTTGGAATGGGAAAGAAAGATGGGCATGATTTTTCCTTGTCACAACTATTTTGAAGATATGAAAGATTGGTAGCAGTGGAATTCTCCTATTATGCATTAGTTTGGTAGGATGAATTGGTAAAGAATAGGAGGAGGAATAGGTAACCACCTATATCCACTTGGGAAGAGATGAAAAGAGTAATGAAGAAGAGGTTTGCAACATCCCACTACCATAGGGTACATACCCAAACTTTCAGGAACATAAACTATGATAATGGTATGTTAGAGCAAAACAATTCCAACTTATACATGGCATCAACTAACATCATTTAAAAGTCAGCAAATTTTAAAAACCATTCATTACTTTAATCCACAAAAATTTACACTATTTCCTTTAGACAAATATTTACATAATCTTATACAGGTTCTAACAAAAATAACAAAATACAAGACACACAACTCCTGAAGTCAGCTGACTGACTTTTGAGCCATAATAAAATCCGAACGGTCCTTTAGTCTTGTCTAAAGAACTAGGTATCATGTCTCGTACCTAAAAAATTACATTGCAATTTTTATGAATGTTGCGAACTAAATGAGTGAACCATCATTGATGATTTCACCAGATCACATACATATAATACATATTTTACAGACACTCATTCAGATCATAAACACATTCTAGATGTTTACACATGGTATATCATAAGATCACACAGTTCACATTGCTAAGCATAGCAAATAAATTACATCAATTTATCACTCATTCAACTTTGCAAATCATTTAATTAATTTTAGTCTTATAATGTTATATGCATGAGACACATTCTTTTTTATTGTTGTGACCGAGTACCTATCACAAACTTATACAAATATCGACCCATAGGGTTCAGTCAAACGGAATTACAAAGCATAGCTCTACGTGCAAAATCAGAAATCACGGAGCAAAGCTCTACGTGGAAGCGCTTCATACTGACAACACAAGTCACAACGTCTTTATCTGAACATGCATTTTATAAAATGCAACAATTTCTGAATATCTCATATATTACAATCTTATATAAATGCTCAGACAAGATTTCACAGTCATCGGACCTAAGTTCGACATTCAACTTTCGTTGAGAATCAAATGTCAAATTCATATCCAATCAAAACACTCCCAATACATGCCCAACTATTAAACTCCTCGGACCTCAGGTCCAGAATCTAGAAACAACTCACAAACAATTCAAAAATATTGGAAGTTTAACAAATCAAATTAAATTCAAATCGAATTAATCCTAAGAAATCATCTAGGTCGATTCATAGTACGTTCCAAGAAGCTATTGCCTAGATGATCCGGCAATGTTCGACTGGCATCCGATGTGCTCGTCTAAAACATGCACAACACATTCACAAATATCACATTTTTTT
>JAOTAY010000008.1:12541812-12552651 GCA_025629805.1 Erythroxylum baracoense
CCCTGGTGGGGAATCCCTCCCCCGCGAGCCTCCGGTCCGGATGTCACGCAGGATGTCGGGCCCGTGGGACCCGCCCGAGGAGGGGTTCCAGCAAAAACGACGTCATTTAGATCGTCTTCAACCTCCAACGATGTTGTAACTAGGGTTTTCGGGGACAGTGACCTTTGGCGGCGCGTGTAGGCTCGTGGAGCGTCTTCAAACCACAAATTTGCATCGATGTGATCTGCAGATGATGAGGAAGAATTTCGTGTATAGAACGTCATTTTTGGAGCAGATTTCTGAACCCAGAATGTAAGAGCAGAATAGTTGAGAGAAAAAAAATTCTAAAATTTTGACTCGTTTTGTTACAAACGAGGCTCTAATACCATGTAGAAACAGAGAATGACAAAAGGAATTTGAGAAAAAGTCTGTATATTTCGTACATTAGAAAAGGCCTACATCCTCCTATTTATACATTGTAAATATCTCTGAGTAAAGCAATAAATTAACATAATAAAATATATTATTAATGTACATAATCTTAGGCAAAAATAAAGGCTAATTTATAGGGATTGGGTTGAGTAGGCGATATTGTGTGATTATACGTTAATAGTGTTAATATTCAAAACTAGCCTTTACATTTTAATAAATGTTGTTATTGCACTTTCCAGAAACTTTTTGAAGAAGTCACATTGTGATTTGGAAGTTTACAAACGAGTGTGTCGCTGGAAAGTCAGAAATCAAGTACTGCATCCTGCGTAGTGATCTGTTACTGGATTACATCATGTTTCTTGGCTCTATGAATTTACATGATAATTTAAGTTTGATATGTACCACCTAGATTTTCGGACACAAAAGTTAATTGCAAGAATTTTATGGCGCAAGTGGTGCAATCCTGGTAAAACGTGTTGGGTTAATTATCGCTTGTGTAAGAAGAGAGATAGACATTGACATGTTTAACGGTAGGCTAGGTAGATAAAATTATCGGTAATAGGTTACTGCTGGAGGATCTCGCTGGACCCTCTCCATTAGTAGTCTTCTTTGATTCTCTTCATTGTACTTAAAAAAAAAATATTGACTTGTTTTATTATTATTTATCCATTTAATTAATAATTAGTGATGTAAGATGGCAAACGATGCATGGTCTCCTGGGTGCTGTAGATTTATACACCATACGGCGGCCTGACCCCATTTGAGTTTGATAATACTTTGCTTTTCGTCCTTACTTTTAATATATAAATTTTAGAGAAAATGTTAATTTAAATTTATTCTGCACCCCTATTCTTAAATTTATATAAGTAGATTTGGATTAAAATCTAAATAATTCATCCAAAATCAAATATAGTATCACCGGCTTTCAATTATAGGAAATATTGAATAAACACTATAGTTTTTGTTTTTTTTTAGGTTTAAAAATTAAGAATTCATACATATATAAATTAATAATCCTTTTTAAATTAGTTAAAGATGAATTGAGAGAATTAGATGAATAATTAAACTTGAAGGTAGCTAAATATATTCATTTTATTATAAATTTGAGTAATTAAAGTCTTCAACTCAAATGATGATCAATCTGAAGAATTTATCTATTTTATTCATATAATATCTAATTCATTATTTTCGTTATTGATAATAGGGAGTTAATTTAAAAGTTTCTATTGCTCTCTAATACGAATTTAAGCAACAAGCTACCGTAAGACTCCTCCGTTAGCATTTTTGGAGGCACTTCCTAATTGACATCTTTCCATAAATATCTTAGATATAACTAACCACCCACTTATTTTTTAACTAGAATCAATTTGTCATCATTGAAGAAGAAAGTTCAGACTTGAAGTCTTAAACGAGAAATAGTGTTTTTAAGTAGATAGGATTGGTCCCAATAAGGTTTTAACAGTTTATTTTTGAGACATGAGCTCAAGGTTGGGGAGAATTGCCGAGGTATATTTTAAGGCAAGTCTAGTCTGCCTCGGAAAAAATGTGAAAAACTCCACAACTAATCAAATCCTCCGTGACCCCCTAGTAACCATATTTAATGACAGGGAAGTTAGAACTCCTAACATTGGTCCTGCTTGGTAGGTTCAATGGATAATGACCTTATTAATGTGTAAACTACTCAACTAGTTAATTAGTGTATGGTTCCCACTTCCCATGCTTTTCCCTTAATATGTATTGCGTGTAAAAACTGACTAGTTAAGAGAACTAAACTAAAGCTTGCTCCGCCCAAAAGGTTGCTTCCCAAGTGAGAGGCTTGCGGTAGTAGACACCAATCACAGAATTATGGCCGTACTTGCTTCCTGTTGGTTTATTGTTCAATCCGTTGTAATCCCTGATGGTTTTGTTAAATGGGTTTATTTGGGTTTCTATATCCATCCCATTTTTCTCTTTTCTTGCCAGATTTATCTTTGGCTCAAGTTGCCGCAAGATTGGCTTGTTTTTTTACTCTTCATTCCTCTTAAAATCATTTGGTATCATGGATCGTATGTCCTTACTTTTTTCAGAACCTGTACCGTGAATATGTTCATTTTTACTAGGCCAACCCAGAAAAAGCCAGAAGAGGAGGTCGAAATTTTTGTGGATATTGATGGTAGTTTTCATAACTCAATTGTTACCTCACGTAGTTACTCGAACGTGTCAGTATCACGACCATGGCAGCTGATCGAGGTAACCAGTACTCAGAAAGTTGGATTCCGGGATCAGGACAGCATTTTGTTGGATAGTATTGGAGCTAGCACATGCAAAGAAAACTCTGAAGAAACAGGTTTTTGGCTTCAGGAAGATTCAAGGAAAAGTGATTCATCTCTCACTTCCAGCCCTCAATTGTCCCTCGATAGTGCAAATTCTGATGGCCAACTATCGTGCAGCTTCAATTTCAACTCTCTCTCTGAACACATGGACATAAGCAGCGAATATCCAGTTTCAGTTTGTACCTCTAATTTGGTGTCAATGGAAAGCCAAGAAGCTAGAGATGGTTACAGAGATGAGGAGCTAGATGCATTTTACAGAAAGTACACTGAAAGAATGAGGTGGTTTGATGTGCTCAATCAGGATCGAACATATGGGATAAGCAGATGTTGGATCTTTTTTCCTGCTGGTTCTCGCGCATTTGAGTTGATAATAATTTGTAATTTTATTTTTTTATTTTTAAGATTAATTTCTTAATCAAAGAAACGATATGAGAAAATTCAGCATTATGGCTCCTACCCTACAATTTGTCAACTACCATATGGGGGATGTCGCCAATTCAATGTGCTGACAGTTAATTTTGGTTTTTTACAGGTTCTATCCTGAACAAGGAAGCATGCATTCGCTCCCCTTGTTCATTTAACAGCGGTGTTGAATCTCTTGAGTTGGTCCCTTCCGTTTCATGGGGAAATTTGACAAAAAAGAGACTGTTGAAAAGCTTGGAGGGTGACTTGGAACTAATATATGTGGCTCACTCATGCTTGTCATGGGAGGCCCTCCATTTTGTATATAGAAAGGCTGAGGATCTTGCCTCGTATCCCTCTCATAATAGAGAAATATTCAACAGTAGTCTCGTCAATGAATTCCAAAACTTTCAGATACTTTTGGAGAGATTCATGGAAGATGAGAGATGCCAAGGCAAAAGGCCATACAATTACGCAAGACGAAGGTTTTCTCTTAGGCGTCTTCTCCAAGTTCCAAGTATGATCCGTACTGAATTCTTGTTTCTTAATACAATTTGGAATCAAATGCTTATCGATAGGTGATTTTTTTTCTCTTCTTGATATTTGCAAAACGTAAAATGTCTTGAATTCAACTTATTTAAGCGAATGTTGAATCGTCAACCTATGAATACGAGGGTAAGAGCTAGTGCGTGCATATCAATTAGCCCAACAGTATCTTTCCAACTAGATATAAATATAACTTTTAAGGACCATAGGGGTTTAATATATATATATATATATATACAAATATAAAAAGACCCTTTTACTGACCATGTTTCCACTCCTAATTAGCCATGGCCTTGTCGATTCTGACCACTACTTCAAAATAATCTTCAAGTTTCCACCATCAGAAAAAGTTTTTGAAAGGTTCTCCATTTTCTTTATAGTGATCATTTTCAACTGTATCTTTCGTGTACTTCCCATGAGTATACAAACCAATCACAACTCCACCCAAGCAAGATGGGTATACATGTTGTTGGTGTGTAGACTTGTGGGCATTTTTACGATGGTACACAAAATCTTTAGCTAAATTGGTCTAGTATGTACTAGGCATCATATCTCGTTAACTGCTTTTTGTAAGTGCTACTACGAAGTTAATTACTCGAATTTGCATCGGTCTGCAAAGGCATTTTTGGGCAGGAAGAAGAGCACACGAAAGGGGAAGTCATAAATGTAAAGGAAGTGTTGATGGCCATATATAGGTGCATAGAGGCATTTTGGCGGTTCGTAAACGCTGACGGCAAAAGGTCTTGGTGGAAATTGAGAAGCTCCTTGGGGACCGTTTCACCTGTAGAGGACCCCAAAGATTTGGAACTACTGCAAGGCCTCACTAGAAATCTCCAAAGGGTAAATCTCCTAATACCAAACTAGGCAGACATATATACTTAGAGAGGCATAAAAAATTTAATTGATATGTTGGTTTTGCCAATTTGCAGAAGGGACTTTGGTTAAAAGATTTACAAGGAAAGCAAAGGTGTTGGGTTAAGAGAGAAGTGAGGCAACTGGAGGAGTACCAGAAAAAAGAGATGTTATTTGCAATGATTGATATGAAACTAGTTGCAAGAGTGCTCAAAATGCCTGTAGTCTCCAATTTGCAACTCAAATGGTGCCAAGAAAAGCTGAATAACATAGACTTCAAAGAAGGGAAGATCATCAGAGCTTCCAGTTACTGTGCCTTGTTTCCACATTGATACGAATCCAAGTTTTAAACTTTCTCAATTAACCTACTTGTGCTCTACATAGTACATACTTAGAGGACCAGAAAGTAACAACAACAGCACGGGAGAGCGAAAGAGACATGGGACGATGGGTGAAGAAATTGTTACTTATTAGTGATCCCAGGCTTGTTAATTAGCTTAACAACCATGCCAACATGGATTTTTCCTTTACAGATCAATTGCAGGTTAAGTTTTAGGATTTATCTTCTCAATCTGAAGATTTATAGTTGAAAAAAGACATAAACTATCGTAACGAGTTTCATTGAATAATGGATATTTTCTCGTTCTCATTTACTGTACCAATTAATAAGGTAGGACAGTCTCATCTTTAAAAATTCATTTGTATTGGAACCAAATCAAACTTTCTCTGACAAATAGTACAACTCTCCCGATCGACACACAAACATCCTCAAGTCTGTTCCAACAGACATAAATTGAAGATTAACAATCATTCACGACAAAATACTC
The DNA here is from genome assembly GCA_025629805.1 of Erythroxylum baracoense. Taxonomy (NCBI): domain Eukaryota; kingdom Viridiplantae; phylum Streptophyta; class Magnoliopsida; order Malpighiales; family Erythroxylaceae; genus Erythroxylum; species Erythroxylum baracoense. Next base: position 12,547,163 of record JAOTAY010000008.1, read on the forward strand.
TTCAAAGTACTTTACAGAGAAATGGACAAAGTCCCCCAATGTGTTCCATAATAGCAGGGCGATATACCCACGCGGTCCTAGAAAATGTGGGCGCAAATTTATACGACAACCTCAAGCCAATATATTCTTTTACACTCGAAATGTACATTTCTTTGCAGCTGCTACTCAGTTCTACGTATAAGAAACTCTTCTTTCCCGATCGAGCTGCAAATAAGAAGGAGACGAGAAAAGACCTGCAAATCCCTTAGACAAGCAACCTTCAACTGCACATGGAGATTTGGTGCACCCCAGTGGAGGGCTCTGTTTAGTGATATCCATGCTGTCACCACTTGAATTGACTGGAGGATTATCCTCCCAGCTCAATGGCATATGATCTATCAGCTTATTGCGCTTAAAACTTAATATGAGATCTAATGTATCTGAAGCATCCATTTCATCTTTCTGAAAGCTAGACAACTTCCTTTTCAATCCAGGAGTGATTCTTAATCCTGCATCAGAAAACAAAGTTAGTGGAAACACAGATTATGTCAAACAACTTGAGTGGAGGAAGAATAAATGGGTAGAAACTGAAACTGGAATAAAATTATTACCAGGAAGAGAGTCGTCAAATGTGCAAGACTGAAACTCTGTATCACCACAGGTACAATATGAAACACAGTCCTTGTTCGATCCCGAGATCCTACAAGACAAAAATCATTCACCCAAGGTGTCTAAGATAAATGATGTAGAAGAAAGATTGGAATGCTCGAGTTCAAATATATGAAAAGACCAACTTCTTATATTGCTCATTCTGCTAAATGAAAAAAAACTACTTCAGCTTTCACAGAACCTAATTCTTAAACCCAAATGCATTTGAACCGAGTCTGCATCAAACATTTCTCTTTTTCCAAGCAAGATTTTGGATAAAACTCTCTAAGAAGATAACTTCCCTTCCTTCACCACCAAATAAAAGAAACTGAACTACACCTCCCTTCCTCAGCAATTCCCACTAGCTATTTAGTATCCCAAACAGAATCCTGGTGGATGTTCTGGATCCACGTCAGGATTTTAAAAGCAAAATAGAGTAAAAGAGATGGATCACAATTCACAAAATCAATAATTCTTCCCTCCTATACTGCTGAATATTTAGACTCTTCAACCATACTTCACGCATAGGAAAAATGACTTTGATTCTGGTGTATGTGTCCTATTAACACCAAAGCAAACATATTTTTACTAAGTCGTATGGAGTGCAACAACTATCCAACTCTTCAAGTAGATGTTCTTAATGACGCCCAACAAATTAGAGTTTTGATACGAAACTGTAATATAAGATTCGTCTGTAAGATTTTTAGCCAAGAAAGGCCTTAGCATAAAAACAAATCTCAATTTTCTTGCCAAAACAAAATTGGCAATTGATACCACTACATCTTGGAACTTTTTACCAAAGCCAAGTAGCTAATGAACAACAGGTACTATTTTCCTTGAAGATATCAATTATAAATTCATATTCCATCATCCAATGCACAGTGACCAGATTAATCCAGCATAGGACTACAACTTTTAGCATTTGCTTAAGAGTAGTAATAGAAAGTTGATCAATTTTGGGTAAATATTGTAATACAAAACACGACATGGTACAATAGATCCTCAAATTTCTTAGACTACAAACCTGTACATATGCTCAACAAAGTCGTCAATTAGGACAGGCCATGCACCTGCAAATAAGCATTACAAATGATCATTAATTTGAGTCATAATAAGCAGGACAAGTCTTGCGATGCATTACAAGTAACTGAACCAGAGATGCTATTGTAGCAAGTATATGGAAAAAAAAGGGGAGAAAAATATGGTGGAAGCTTTGCAAGTAATTAGTAGGTCAAATGACGGTTTCCAATTGATATGTTATGATCCATTTCAATATCTCTTGTAGTTAAAATCCTCTGGAAACCTCCCATGCTTACACTTGCATAGTGTTGGAGCAAAAATTGCTGAAGTCAGATTCAAATCAGAGCTAGAAAAAGAGGATAAGGTCAGAACCCCATGACTCCAATTGCTTCATAGAATGGTGCAACACAGGAAAACAGACAAGACAAACTGATGAAAATCAGAACAGTGATTTAGAAGAAATTATTTCCTAATCATAAAATAGGAAACAAGATGATATCATGGATATTTACTTTAAGAAATTGCTGTAAATAGGAGATATTGCTGTAAATAGGAAATATTTTAGTTACCTAAATTAAGCTAGGAGTGTATATATTCAAAGGGCATTTGTGCAAAATAAGAAAAAAGATTACTACTTTCTTCATGGTATTAGAGCCCAGGACGCTGTAACTCCTGGTTTCTTTTTTTTTCTGACACTTACTTGGCCTTCATGGCCAATAGTGCCTTCTGGAAAAAAGATGGCTGAATCTATTACCAGCAAAAACCCAACGTGGAGGTCTCTTGCTCCTCTGAAATCTCCTCTGTTGGCAATCCCAAATTGTACACCCCTACCCATATTGGTGAATTAGAAACCTTGTTTCCATCTTACCAGCTCAATGGTAAAAACTAACTCCACTGGTCACAAATGGTTAAGACTTTCCTTAAGGGCAAGGGAAAGCGTTGTCATCTATTAGGAACTGCTCCTGCTGTTTCGGATCCTAAGTTTGAGGCTTGGGATGTAGAGGATTCCTTTATCATGTCATGGCTTTGGAATTCTATGGAACCAGACATTAGAGGCGCTTACATGTTCCTCTCATCTGCTAAGGAGATATGGGATGCTGTTACTCAAATCTTATTCTAAAGTAAATGATGCCTCTTTAATTTATGAGATGAAGACCAGAATCACATCTATCAAGCAAGGTATGCACTCTGTCACTGAATGTTACAATCTAATGAAGACTCTTTGGCTTGAGTTGGATCATTATCAGAATTTTAAAATGCAATGCAGTGATGACAGTGTCAAATTACAAAAGTTTGTAGAAAGGGAAAGAATTTTTGAATTCTTAGCAGATCTTAATGTTGAATTTGACCCATTTCAGGTTCAAATACCAGGTAAAGACCCTTTACCGTCTTTGAATGAGGCCTTTTCACTCATCCGGGCAGAAGAGAGTCGGAGAATTGTGATGTTGGAATCCAAATCTGCTGACAGCTCAGCATTCATGTCTATGAAAACCAACAAAGAAGCCCTTAACCACCAGCAACAGAATCCTCAAAATTAAGGAAGCTGTCTAGTGCAGTTTTTGTAAGAAGCCTCGTCACAGTAGAGAGACCTGCTGGAAGTTATATGGGAAGCCACAGAAAGCACTGAAAGAAGGGGGAAACAAGGATGGACAGGCCAAAGCCCACTTCACTGAACCTACATACTCTGGAGATTCTGATCAAGCTATATCAGAACCAAAAGTACTTAACAAGAAGAGATTGAGCGCTTAAAGAGCATTCTGAATTCCCTGGAAGGTGCTGGTGCATCATGTTCATTAGCCCAATCAAGTGATCTTTCTAATTCTCATGCTTTTAGTGCCTCATTAATGTCTCCTAGGAATTCTTGGGTCATAGATTCAGGTGCTACAAACCATATGACTACCTATCATCGTTCTTTTATTTCTTATAACCCCTATCCTAGTAACAGAAAAGTTAAAGTTGCAGAGGGCTCTCTTACTACTGTTGCAGGTCAAGGAACAATTCCTTTGTCCCCTAATCTTCCCTTGAAAAGGGTACTACATGTTCCCAAACTTTTGCTTTCGTCCATTAAAAGATTTACCAGACTTGAATTGCTTTGCCATCTTTGATCCTAATTATTGTGTATTTCAGGATCAGGAAACGGGGAAGATGATTGGGCATGCTAAGGAAAAGGATGGACTCTCCCTTTTGGCGTCTAATAGTGGAGACAAAACCTCACATCCCTCCTTGACTTTCATGACCAGAGATACTCTTAACCCTATTTGGCTTCACCATTATCGTTTAGGTCATCCTTCTTTTAGTTTATTGAGAACCATGTTTCCTAACTTGTTTAAAAACAGTGATCCTAACAGTTTCCATTATGATGTGTGTGAGTTTGCCAAACATTGTCGTACTTCCTTTCCTTTGAGCAATAATAAATCTGAATTTCCTTTTACATTGATTCATTATGATATATGATTCATTCTGATATATGGGGACCTTCAAGGATACCTAATGTGTCAGGAGCTAATTGGTTTGTTACCTTTATTGATGATTACACAAGGGTCATGTGGGTCTTTCTCGTGAAAAACAAATCAGAGGTCAGTGAGATTTTTCTTAATTTCTTTCATATGATAAAAAACCAATTTGGGGTGAGCATAAAAGGGGTCAGGAGTGATAATGCCCAAGAATACTTTAATCAAACCTTATCTTCTTTCTTTCAACGTGAAGACATTATCCATTTTTCATCTTGTATTGACACACCTCAACAAAATGGCGTGGCTGAGCGTAAAAATAGACATTTACTTGAAATCACTAGAGCATTATTATATCAAATGAATGTCCTAAACACTATTAGGGAGAGGCTGTTTTAACTGGAATTCACTTGATAAACAGATTGCCTTCACGACCTCTAGAGTTCAAAACACCGGTAGAAATGCTCCATAATTTCTTCCCCAGCTTTAATATAAATAGTCTAACTCCAAGGGTGTTTGGATGTGTTGGTTTTGTTCATATTCATGTAGTTTTGTTCATATTCATGCTCACAATAGGGGAAAACTTAACCCACGAGCCCTAAAGTGCATCTTTGTTGGCTACTCTCCTACACAAAAAAGGTATAAATGTTTTCATCCTCCCTCATATAAATCCTTCATTTCCAAGGACATGTCATTTGTTGAGAGTCAATCTTTCTTCCCTAATACTTAATCTTCAGGAGGAGATGGGGAATTATGCGGAAGATAAGTATAGGGAGACTAACTTCTTACTTGATTTATCTTTCCCAAATACACAAACTGAGTCACTACTATCCCTACACCACCTAACCAATCTGACCAAAATAAGGCAGAAAGTGCCCATCCAGATACCTCAAAAAATACTGCACCTATCCCTAACAAGCCTCTCTTAGTCTACTCACGAAGGGATACTGTCCAGACCTTACCAGAGCAGGCTCAAGGATCTAACCCAGAATCAGGTCTTGAAATACAAAACCCTGAACTTGACGATTTGTATGTCCCTATAGCTCTTAGGAAAGGCACATGAACATGCACTAAATACCCAATTTCACACTACACTTCAGTTGACAAATGTTCTCCAAGCCATAAATGTTTTCTTACGAAAATAAATTCAAATCCACACCACAAACTCTTGATGAGGCACTTAGGGATAGGAATTGGCAAAATGCCATGGATGATGAGATGAATGCATTAATTAAGAATCAAACACGGGAAATAGTGGATTCACCAAAAGGAAAAAAACCAGTAGGATGTAAATGTGTATTCACGATTAGCAGATGGTTCATTGGAAAGATATAAAGCAAGGCTGGTAGCTAAGGGGTATACTCAAACTTATGGGGTTGATTATCTTGAAAC
>JAOTAY010000008.1:12553955-12565234 GCA_025629805.1 Erythroxylum baracoense
GAAAATCAGAACAGTGATTTAGGAGAAATTATTTCCTAATCATAAAATAGGAAACAAGAGGATATCATGGATATTTAATTTAGGAAATTGCTATAAATAGGGGATGTTGCTGGTAAATAGAAAATATTTTAGTTACCTAAATTAAGCTAGGACTTGTGTATATATTCAAAGGCACTTGTGCAAAATAAGAGAAAAGATTACTTCTTTCTTCACAAACACCAACAGCGCATACAAAGGAAAACAAACAAAACTGGATATACAAAATCCATCTGCAAATATTTCAGCAAGTTGTCAAAGTCACTTCAGTTTCATAACCTTAAAGTCTTCAAAAGCACACATCTTGTCAGAACAATAAAGATTTGTTGTTACAATCATATAAAGCCAACAAAAAAAATATCTTCGACATCAAACATGCGTCGAAAAGAAATACAAACAAAGAGACTGTGAAAGGACAGGGGGAGGGAAAGAAAACTTGTTAACCTTGAATCTCACTTTATTTTAAAATAAAGAATTAAAATCTGTACCTTCGGGATCATATCCCTTGAGATTCTCATGTACACACCGAGAAAAGGCTAAAACTTGCTGCCAAGTATCCTCAGAGATATTATGTCTCTGATTTTCCTGAGATAAATCCAAGGGATGCTTTATTTGGTCAAAACTAGACAATTCTTGTGACCTCAATTCTAACCAATTCTTGCACTCATAGTAAATAACACATGCCAATCTTAAAAGAGAAGCCTATTACTGTAAGGAAAAGGACACAACTAAATATCATAAATTACACATGATAGGTCAGTTTGATAGCATTGGCACCTCAACAAATTCACACCATTGCTTTAGTAATCGAAACCTCCCAGCTAAAACTAATTTCCACGCCATAACTGCCTTGCTTACAGCTGCAAAATATTGGAACAAAGGGGGATTGGGGGAAAGAAGGAAAAGGAGTGTAGAAAATGTGAATGTAAAATCAAAATGTAACTTGTAACAGTTACAAAGCCATACAGTGAGAAGTAACAAGACCATAACAACTTACTAATGTTCTTTTGTCCGTTTTCACGACACATAAAGAAAACAAAGTCATAGAATCGTGCAAATTCATAGAAATCCACCTAAAACACAATAAAGAATAATGATGAATACAACAGTTCATTCACTATGCAATTATAACTTGTTCAGAAAAAATATTTCATTATTTTAGGATGCCAAATTCCAAGGAAACGTACCATATACCCCAGCTTTGACATTAGTTTAAAAAGTTCATCAAAAACCGAAATCCTGTCCAAGGAAAAAAATATCACTCTTATCAGGACAACTGAGAAACAGGAATGGCAATAAGCTAATGCGCAACGATTAGCTATAAAGGATACTTTCTTCAGCATCAACATGGCATTTAAAATCAAATTCAACGGGTTTAAAATGGTCAGACAAAAACTTCAACAGGTCTTGGAAGATTTGATTGATAGACGAGCAATACCTGGGGATTGGTTAAATCAATTACAGAAATATTGCGTACCCTGCATGCATTCCAACTAGCACATACTGTGCTATTAACAAGACAATCTACGATATACACAGAAACAACTCAAAAATCAGCCAATTAAGAGATTAACTTGTTCAAATCCTGAAGACAACTTGTATGAACCTATTAATACCCCAATTAATTGTTGTCCTCCTTCATTGAGAAAATTGACAAAGAAGATTAAGACACCCATCATTCCGCATTATAAGGACTCCGATAACTTTTTACAACCTTAATCCATAAAAACCATATTATCAATCCACGACAAAAGCACTGAAGGGAAGTTTAATTGGTTCAAGAAAGTGTACTTTAAAGTCTTCTTAAAAGCATTTGAAATTCCACCAGTTTGTATGATCATTTATGAATGAATACCTTGTATGAACCTTTAACTCAACAAACTTCAAAAGTTGCACTAATGCATCCCTTGAAAATTTACTCCTTTGTGCTTCATCACCTTGACCATTGCTTGCCTCTTCATATGCTTTCCCTGATCTAATATCTGCAATAAAAGTTTGGAATTAACAACAGGAACTAATAAGAAGATGTGAAAATCCATGGAAACACATAAAATAGGCATTAAACTGTGTCACGCCAGAAAACTCTGCTATATTAATTTCGATTATGTCTATAAGTAACAAACAAATGCGAAATGTAAAAGGCTGATGCGGTTAAAATTGAGTTATTGTCTTCTAACTTGACTGATTCGTAATTGCGTCAAGAAATCAAGAAAGAAGAAGGGAAAAAAATAAGAAAGAAAGAAAGAAAGAAAAGGTAGAGGTAGAGGAAGAAGAACAAGAAGAAGAAGTTTCAGCGAGCAAGAAAACAAGAAGCAGTACGTAGGCTGGAGCCCGGAGAAAGAAGTAGATCATTTAATATGTTATTCGACTGGACCTAAAAGCTTTGGTTACAACCGCCTATAAGGACTAAAGAACCTGATAACATTAACCAATTTAAACCAAAATCCACCTTTCCTTCTTATGGGAGACATCATGGAGTTGAAATTTGCTTACAACTGGTCAAATTAAACTATGCAAGTTATAAATTACAGCATACTTTATAATCAAACTATGCAAAAAGCCAACAACCAGAAAGTAATAAAATTTGCGTCTTTCACGTGAAGAAACAAACTTTAGGCCACATCAACTTAAACCCAGCTGAAGGTTAGATTTTCACACTAACCCCATTTCATCAAAAAGCCAGAAACCAATCTAAAAGCCTAGAACAAATTCCGCAATGAAGGGTTCAACAAGTTACCGCAATATTTCTGGTAAATCTCGAAGATGTCGACCCGATACGAATCTGGCAAATCCATTGTCAATCTCCAGGCGAGGTAACAAGTAAAAGGTCGGCGTGGAGAAAGAGGAATTTGGAATCAATGAGACCTTTAAAACTCGAGAAAGAATATTTGTATAATATATGCCCACACGCAGACGAAAGACTTTGTTTCTCTCTCCACCGTGTATCTGCGTTTGTTTCTGTGTTTCTTGCGGGCAGTGACGGAGATTTTGAGAATTTTGTTCTGCTTATATCGAACCGGATCTTAGGACCATTGTCATGCTGGTTTCGTCTTGCATTTCTTTTGCGGCCTGTTCGGTTGTTACACTTATTTTTTTTCTACAATATTTTATTAAATTATAATTTCTCATATAAAATTAAACCTTAATTCTTATCCTTCTTTTCGATTTCGAATTGCGAGTAAAAATATTTACGGCCTTTTTAAATATTTATACAGCATACTCATTCACTAACCTATTGTAGGTTTATGTGGCGTGTTACGTAGAATCATGTATGTTCCGTTGAGTAAAAGCTACTGCTTGCTTGACTCGTACGTCCCTCTTAAGGGTATGAGCGGAAGCATATGCACACAAAGTAACTGATAAACCTTGAGGAAATAACAATAGACATTGGACCTCCTTCGCTGGATTTGGAGAGTAAGGAAGTTAACCCGGAAGAAGTACATGGGCCTTGGTCTCCGCAGGTTTCCGATTAAGGTTGCTTTATTCATGAGAAAAAACTTGTGCAGGGGCCGTGTCCAATTTATCGGTTCTTGATGCCCAATGACGGCCTACGGAGAAGAGTTATTTCAATGGTCTACTCTATACAGTTCCTCTTGGTTTTAACGACATAAGAACAACGCCAGCAATAAGATGAAGATAGTTGTAGATATTTTGAGAATTCTTTTGTTCTTTAATTTTACAGCAGCAATCTTGTGATTTATGTTGCTTTCTCCTTTCTAGCGGTTTGGTTTAAAATCAGCGTTGTTAAGGTAAATGTCTTTCTTAGGTAGTAAAAGCAAATTTGAATCATAAAAAAATGATAACAACGGGGCACGAGAAAGAATTATCACTTACTGTCACCAAAAGTGAGGAAAGGGAAGAGTAAGGCAAAGGTAGCCTCTCGTTGTGGGGTGGAGAAACTCATGCGCTAAACTCGATTAGAATTGGTGGTAGAAAAGAAATCATCTAAAATATATAATTTATGTTGACTAGATTTTAGTTTACCGGTTTACAAAATGTTCCTGCATTCGGAAATCACCAAAAACTATGGACAACATAGACAAGGGATACCACTTTTGGGATAATATAATTTTGACCGGCATCGTGGATTCGTACATCAAAGGTTAAAGCATTTGGCATCATTAGTGAAAAAAGTGAATGGGTCAGATGAAAAAATTGGTAATAATAATAAGAATAAATATGGTAAAAAATATAAATAAATATTATTATTATAATTATGATGATTAGTTAAGAAGAAGAAATGATTATTATTATCATTAACAATGGTTGGCTTGTAAAAAATATTAACAAATAAAAATTTATTATATTTTAATTATTTAATTAATTATATTTTAATTAATTATATTGTAATTAATCACAATATATTGATTAATTAAAGAATGAATTATATTTTAATTAATTATATTGTAACTAATTATTTAATTATATTTTATTTTATTAATTAACTAATTAATAATATTTTAATTAATAATATTGTAATTTATTATATTTTAATTAATTAATATTGTAATTAATAATAATAATAATATATTTTAATTAGTTATATTGTAATTACTTATGTTTTAATTAATTAATTAAAATATTTTGATTAATTATATTGTAATTAATTAATTATATTTTAATTAATTATAATGTAATTAATTATAATGTAATTAATTAATTATATTATTTTAATTAATTATATCGTAATTAATTAATTATATTATTTTAATTAATTATATCGTAATTAATTATATTGTAATTATTTAATTAATTAGTTAATTGTATTTAATTAATTAATATTAAAATATTTTTAAAAAAATCACTACTAAAAAATGAGTTTTATTTCTCTAATAAATAGAAGTTACGAAAAATTCTTTAAAAATAAGATGTCAAATTATTACTTTTATAATAATAATTAATAATTAATCACTAACTTTTCATTATTTACCGATTAACTCCTCGAATTCATCAACCGAACACCTCTTAAATGTTTCAGATGTTGCTGAAATGCTACTGGTAGTAACATGGCACGGGTGAAAATTCTTAGACCCGCCTCTATGGCACATAATTGAATGCAGAGGTTGGGAAATCAAGCTTGACTGGAATATTCTAAATCGAATACAATGCGGAGTTGCAGACCACTGGTTAACAACGCCCCTAATATATTCCACTGCAAGCTCGCCGTACATATATACACACGCACACACTTATATAAATACATAGATATGCGAACTGGACTGAAAATCCTGTCAAGTACAGAACCTACATTTATGAATCGCAAAACAGAGTACTTAGCACAGATCCATCAAGTTCACTTTCTAGAGGGTTCCTGTGTGGGGAGATCTACCTAAGCACAAAAAAGGAATGTTGTCAAATATCAGAAATCGATAAAGAAAAAAAGTTTGTAATGCCCATTGAACCAATGCACGGAGAATTCCATTTGGTCAAAATCCTCTACCATCCTGGTTTAGGTTTAGAATCAGTGACCGAATGAATTTCAGTTTGCAACTCCCCGAGAAGAACATAATTTAGCAAAAAGAAAAAATTAAGAGTAAGAACAAAGTCATGAAAATATAGATCGGTAGACTTGTAACGAGTGTGCAAGTTCTTAGATTATATTTAGTTAAATGTAAGGTTTTTAATAAGATGAAATAAAATTGAAAGATTTATAATTGGATAGAATGTAAATAAATGTAATATTAAAAAATGACTATTTGGAAATGATGAAAAAATTCGTAATATAATATAGTAAAATATTGATTGGATAAAAAGATTATAATGTAATAATTATTTACCATTTTATATTTCATCATAAACTCTTTAAATTGGAAAATTTTTATTTTTAACGTTTATGATAGAATATGATATAATATAAAATTTTCATTTTCCGTCTCATTCTATTCTATTATAAATCGTTATCTTAAATGAAAGAATAATATTACATTTTATTTCATTTCATTAATAAGACATAGCTTTAGAGAAGAGAAATAAGTTAAATAATTCAACTCCCTCATTCTCAATGTTGTCTACCAATAAAACCAAATTATGAAGGCATTCAACTTGTTTTGAAGCAAATACACAAACATAAGTTGGATGTATGACTTGTAAACAAGTGTAAGAAAGGGAGTTGAAAAGATGAGCTTCGAGTGAGATATAATTCGGGCTATCAAGAGAGGGACCAAGTTTATGCTTCTCGCTAGCCAGTATCATGATTAAACCTCAAAAATAGTACAAAAACATATTTAATATAAACAATGGGACATGATCCTCAGATTTGTAAGATATGCATACTTCACCTTAAGGAGGCAATTGCAATGCCCTCGTACCAGAAGTTGGCAAGCTAATAAATTGGATATATAACAAAGTTCAGTAACTTTAACCTTCGCAAATGCTCAGACTATTCATAATGCGCAATTTATTTGGTTGTTCGTTGAAGACTTAACCTAAAAATCAAATTTCCAATTTCCTGTCAGTGAGAGCACTAGTTAACTATCTCATATTAACTAAATAAGATCATATTAAAAAGTTTACAAGTAGTAAAAGTCAATTATTTAAATAATTAGTTCTAATCATTTTAGTAATGATTGGCTTAAATTCAATTTTTATTAATGAGCTCTATACCTCTATCTATATTAAAAATTCTAATATAATATCAGAGTCGGTTTATGACCTGTTGTATTAGTGAAAACGCTAAATCCTAAGAGAGATAGATTGTGAAATCCCACATTAATTAAAGAAGAAAATGATATACGCTTTATAAAAGTACGAATATCTCTTCCTCATAAACGAGTTTTTTCGAGTAAAAAAAGAGCAAAATCATAAAGGCCTTATTCCGTTGAGTAACTCAAAATGGACAATATCTATAAACAAATAATCAGGACTATTACAAATAGTAAATACGGCAGCATAATTAGTGCCGACTAGTTTCCTGAAGAAATCATTACTCTACCGAATCAAAGCATTATCTCTTGTAATGAACCTAAAACCATGTGAAAAGCTTAACGATATGCAACCAACTGAAAAATCTTTAATCATCAGAAAGGGATTAACTGCAAATGCTCAATTCCTAGTTGAAGATAAAATGCTGTAGTCATCCCTATGACCAAATTCTTACCTTGCAATATGCGAGCACTAAAGAATCAAATATGTGGACATTGCACAGCAACCAGAACGTTCTATAGCGTAGCCACACGTAATAAACTCCGTGAAGGATATAAAAGCAAGAAGAAAAGAGCCTAAGACAGGACTCCTAAGGTAGAAACTACATTTATGCCAAATAAAGTTGACGAACGTAAGGATTCTTAAATTCTCCACTATAACAAAATGTATATATAACCTTACAACTTATTTCCATGAGATGATTTAAAGATAAAGTAGCTTTTTGAGGAGATTGGCTGAGAAGAATTCCTCTCTACCTTATGATTCCACTCCTGTATTGGTATATCTCTCTATAAAGTTAAAAACTCTATCGGATCCTACTTCTTGATCTTCTTTGGCTTCTTGGCACCTGGGACTTCCAATCTCCCAACAGAACAGCCACACCTCGCCCGGAACACAAGAACTGCTCTTCCATTTGGTGGTGCCATCTTCTTGAGTTCAGCCTCCAGTTCACGATGGTGATCACGAGGCAATTCGAATAGACCCTTTTTAACTCCATCTTTGACCAGAACACCATTAGAATTCTTCACACACTCCTCAGTCTCCAACTGAATATCAAATTCTGCCGCCTTTCTCAGGCCCTTACAATTTGGATTTCCACATTTCCTGGTTGTACATACAAGCACTATCCAGGCAACTATTGTAAAACACAAAGTACTAATCCCTATAGATCCATATAGCATTGGATTTCTCAAGACCTCCTCCTTAACCACATAATGGATGGCACCGATAAATTCAATGATAAGCTTGATGTAAGGAAACAACAAGAACCCACAAGCACAAATAACAGCAATCAAGATCACAAGATCAATAACAGCCAATCGAGAACGGTCACAGACGGGAATGCTAAAACAATTAGAACAATTGGTAGTTTTCCTATTCTTGTACACATGATTGTTGTTCTGCCTTGATTTCAGACACAGTTCATTGGAATTCACAGAATTTGCCATGACTGCTGTCGATTGGTCAACGGAGTTGCAGACCGAGATGGAGCTATGGAAATAGACCATTTCAAATCAAACCCAGAAAAAGATTGAATCAAATTCAATCCCAAATCAGACCCACCAATACTTCCTAATCCCAGTCACAAAATCAAATCAAACCCACCAATCTAGACCCAAAATCAGATCGAGCCACCTCGTGAAATAGCGCAAAAAGTGAAAACTTTCCTTCACTTATAGACTAAATGCAAAAACTTTCGTTGCCCAGACGGATAAACAATTCAGCTACCATATAATTCAATCAAAACCAGATCGAGTTCAGAAGAAGAACAATGAAAGGAGAGATCTTTGCACGATCCTGGGATTGATTTAATGGAATTATATCAAAAGGCCGGCTGAGAAGGAGCCAACCTAGAGAGCCAGCAGAGAGGACAGGAAGAGTCATTCAACTGGTTTTCTTCCTTTCCATTTTGATTATTTGTATCACAATCTTGTAAACTTTTCGGCCGTATGAGTTATGGTACGCAAAAAGAAGCCTTGTGTGGGCTAAGATGAAGTGGGCTTTGAACAAATGCCGTGTGAGTGATTTGGTGGGGTAGCATTTACCTCAAGGCTTGGACCCCTTGTGTAACTTTACAAATAATTGATAGCTTTATAACGTCATTGTCATCTAATGGCCTAAATGGCATATTGAAATGTTGCTTTCCTTTCTAATTCAATATAGGCAATTAATTTGAAAACCACCGTTACTTGCAACTTGCAAGGGACATGGGAATTGTAATGAATAATAACCTCCCGTACAGTTTTCACGTGCTTTTTACCTTAATTTCGTGCAACCGTTTTAAAGTTTTTAGTATATGTGAAAAGGATAATAACTTTAAAAGTGTTTAATCTTTTTATGATTATTTTTAATTTATCACTCAAATTTTTAAAAATTAATTTAATGACTAAATTGTATAATTCAAAATAAAACGTAGCATTTTTTAGTTTTTGATTGAATATCACGTAAGTGTGTGTTATTAAAAATAATATTTTAACTTGAGTATAACAGGTTAATTACTAAAATTTTAAACTTAAAAGTTATTTAAAATATTAAACATTTTTAAATTTATTACCTCATATAAAAATTTTAATAAATTCATAATATTTGTTTGCAAATAGTATTAATTAATTTGATGCATGGAAGGCCCTTGAAGATTTAAAAGTAACTTTAAAAAGAAATTCTTAAGCTATTTGGTTAATTTTTTGGAATTATGGTAGAGAAGTACCTTCTCCAAAACTAAAGTCGTTTTAAAAAATACTTCTCAAATCATGTTTGGAGAACAAATTAGTTTTAAAATGAATTACAATGAATTTTCTAATTTTAATAAAATTTTATTTTTCACTATATATCTAATGATTGTTTCGTAATTAATAATTCACCAAACACAAAAACTTTTTATTCAAAGAAATTCTAAAAAAATTAATTTTATTTACAATGTATCTAAAAACATTAAGCTTTTTAACATTAATTTTGAGGAGAGTGTTCTTAAATTTATTAAAGAAATATTTTGGTTCCTGTTGAAAGTTGATTGTTACCAAAATCTAGCGACTTCCATTAATAGTCTGTAAATAAATATTAAATTCTTTGTTTTTGTAATATCAAGACGTTAACTGAACTCTTAAGAAATGAACTGGGCATTTTAAAGTATTATGATTTGATTAGACTTATATGAATATATTTATAATATATATATATATATATATATATATATATATTGTTGACGTCTACTAGTAGGTCTTATTAGGCTAGCTGGGTTTTATTTAATAAACTGCATGTATATAAACTTACATAAACTTCTTCTGTATATAGCTGGGTTCTTCTGTGTAGTACGTAACAATAACTGTTAGTTAGTTAGATTATCGTTAGCTAGTTGTTAGTTTTCTCTGTATATAAGTAGACTAGCAGACTCATGTTAAATGAAGATAGAGAATTTTAATACAAATTTGACTCCAAAATTTCGGAGTTTCTTCATAGTATCAGAGCGGTTATCAAGCTAGTTTCTAGAGCTTTCTTCTTTTTGTGCTGGCCAACATGCAGCGTAGTCATGATGGTGAAAGGAACGAACCTGAACGATCTTCTTCTATTTACAATGGCGATCCTCTGTATCTACAGACCTCTGATAATCCAGGTATGGTTTTAGTGTCTACACCTTTATCCGGAAATAACTATATGTCTTGGAGTCGATCTATGAAGATTGCTTTAGGTGCTAAGGTTAAGCTTGGGTTTATCAATGGCAAATATCCTCGACCTGATGAGGACTCTGAATTTTTGAACAATGGACCAAAGTTGATTGTATGGTCCAATCATAGTTGCTTAGCTCCATTTCTAAAGACATTGTTGAGGCTTTTCTGTATACCTCATCTGCTAGAGATCTGTGGATAGAACTCGAGGAACGTTTTGGTGAATGTAATGGACAATTACTATATCAATTGCAGAGGGAGATAGGATCTATTTCACAGGGAAATCAGTCTGTTTCTCAATACTTTACAAAATTAAAAAAGTTTTGGGATGAGTGTGCTTGCAACCTTTTCCTCAATGTACGTGTGGTGCAGCCAAGCAGATGAATGACTATGCTTCTTCTGGAAAACTGATTCAGTTTCTTATGGGATTAACTGATAGTTATGATCACATTCGAAATCAAATCCTTGTTATGGATCCTCTTCCTAATATTAAGCATATTCAATGATTTTGCGTGTTGAAAAACAACGAAAAGTTCATACTGTCTTTGGTGAGCCTGTGAAAAATAGTGCGATGATGGCTAATCATGGAAAAGTTGGGAGACAGTTTCAGTCTGGTAATACGCAATCTAATGAAGGAAGTAAAGGAAGTTATGGAAATAAATCCGAAGGAAGTAAGAAAATTGACAAATCTACTCTTGTCTGTTCATACTGTCAATTTACAGGACATACTAGAGACACATGCTTTAAACTACATGGAACCCCAGACTGGTACAAAGATTTACTGGAGGCACGATCAAAAGAAAAAAATCAACAGAAACATATGGCTCATTTGGCTGAGGCTGAGACACCTATTGATACACAATTAAGTAAGGATTTTTCCTTTACTAATGATCTGAACCAAAGGTTGCAGGAATTCATAAACCAAGAGGTTAATAAAAT
>JAOTAY010000008.1:12568176-12579195 GCA_025629805.1 Erythroxylum baracoense
CTGTTGATACATTCCTTCTTTGGCATAAACGCATGGGACATGCCTCCCCAAATGTACTTCGTCATTTACATTTTCTTAATAAGTCAATACCCACTGATTTACCACAGTATGAAGTTTGTCCTTTTGCCAAACAGAGTCGTTTCCCTTTTCTTTCCAGCAATACTACTTCTGATGTTATATTTCAGTTAGTTCATGTCGATATATGGGGGCCATATCATCAGAAATCCTTAATAGGAGCTCAGTTCTTTCTTACCATTGTTGATGATTATAGCAAAGGGACTTGGACTTACTTGCTAGCTCATATATATATATATATATATTTGAAATATATTTTAATTTACTTTCTCTAAAAGCTATTTGGTTTGAAGATAGTTAAAACTTATAAAATTTTTAAATAACAAGATTTTAGACAAAATTGAGTTACATTTTTTATTTTATGATAATCAAAATTTAACTTATGTTTTTACCTTTCTTATTCCGGTGAAAAATTCAAAATTTAACATTTTAGATTATATTATCGAAAAGAACCCTCTAAATGTGTTTTAAATGTTCATTTTTTAAAGCTAAGCACTATAATATCCAATCAAAATCCTTGTTTGAGGAATGTAATCTACCTTCTCACATATTTGTAAATTTATCATTTATCTACAAATTAATATCTTTAGAAATGGTCAAATTTGTCTTACGTTAAGCTTTCTTACTATTACTAAAATTTACCACTTTTCTATTTATGTTTAATTAAAAAAATTACTCAAGTATCCAATTAATAATTGTTAGATTAAATGAGCTCCAAACCCATTATTTTAATGGTAAGAAAATATATTATTACTAATAAATTTGTATTTGATGATATTAATAGCTCTATTAGAAGCAAATTAAACACTAACCAAAAGGTGGAGTTTAATAGAAGGAGAAAGTGAACAAATGAATTGATTGAACATATAAAGCAATCAAAAGACAGAGAAAACGAGCAAAATAGTACACATATTCAACTTGAGAGAGTTTTAAGAAAATTTAAGTGAAGAATTAAAAACGGGAATGAATCAAGCACACAATTTAATCTTTCTTATAACATTATCTTAGTTGCTTCGATGAATCAAGGGTTCAATCATTGTATAAATATTTGTATATTGGAAGTACTGCTTAAATTATTTCATAATTAAGAGGAATTTAGTTTTGATATTTAAATAAAATCTCTTAATCTTCAAGCAAACTTTTCTGGTAGTTTTTATCAAACAATGAATTCTATCTTTGAAAAGATTTAAGGGTTGGAGTTTTTAACTTAGTTTATCAAAAGGTTCGACTAGCCTAAGGCTATGCTTGTTTGGACGTAAGGTTTTTAATGGAATGAAATATAAATTGAAGTAATATTAAAAAATTGATGTGTTGAGAGAGAAGGAATCGCTTATAATGCAATATAGTGAAATGTTGTTTATCATTTTACATTCTATTCTAAACCCTTAAATTGAAGGTAGCTTATTTTTACTGTTTAGGATAGAATGAGATGTAATGTGAAACTCTCTCCTTCTATCTTATTCTATTCCATTTTATTATAAACCCTTAGTTAAAAAGATGAAATAATATTACATTTCATTTCATTCCTTTAATAACCACCCAACCAAATATAGTCCAAACGTTAGGATAAGTTGAGTGGACTAAGGAACAAAAGGTTTTAAAATAAGTGTTGTCTATTAGCCTAAAGAATAAGCTAGCTAAACTCTTAACCAAACAAACATAGGCTAGCCAAATGTGGCTAGATAAACATGCCCAAAATTTAGCCTTTTTAATAATTAAATTGTGTGTTTAACAACTATTTAAGTGGTTTCAAGTATAAATAGACAATAATTAAGATAAAAAAGTTGTTAAAAGTTTAAAAAGTGCATTACATAATATATATCAAAGCTTTATTTATTAGTGTAAGAAAGGAATGTTTTGAGTTGTATAATTATACTATTATTTCAATTGAAAAAATTGCTTGAATTACACTTTTGTGAGAGTTTTCCTCAATCTTGAACATAACAAGGTATTCTTCTCTTGTAATAAAATAAAACGACTGTAAAAGTTTTTCTTTAACCATGACAAAGAAGATGTTGTGCGGAGAGTTCCTCTTCATATATAAAGGGAGAAGATGACGAATTCTCAAGTGGACCTTAATAATTGGAGACTAAGGGTTATTTGGTTGAACTATTATAAGTTGATTTGTATCTCTTTTCTTACTCTCTTTAATAACTATATGATTGTTCTACAATTATTATATATAATTTATCATAATTATTTATTAGAGTAAACAATTCATTACTACGTAAAATCAATTCTTACTTAGCATTTGCTTGCTAAGTCCTTTAAGAATTTTCTTTCACTATGTTTTATTTTTTGAAGAAGATCATTTGCAGTCGTAAAAGTTTAAGTTTAAGATATAATTTAAAAGTTTTATAAAACAAGATTCACCATTTAAGAAATAAATTAGAACCAAATTTTAATATTTATTCTTAAAATTAAAAATTAAAAACAAACTAATTACATATAAAAAATTAGAAAGAGAACTTGAAAGAAAATTAAGGTGATATGCAATTAAAGGATCATACAACAACTAACGATTAATTTAACCAAAAACCAAAATATTAAAAGAGTTTATCGCTCGCATTCAAATGTAAGAATCCATTTGCCATTGCGAAATATTGAGAGGTTATCTCATACTTGGCCCTTATGTTTTCATTTACTGAAATCTAATTGTTAATGCCACAATCATATTACAGTATACTTTCTAAACTAAGGAAACGCTTCCTAAACACTCCACTTGGAGGTTGGCGTCTTGATCATTTTGACATATGTACGTAAACAAAAGATAGAATCCTGCAAGAAGACAATTCTGAATTGATATTACAACTGACTGTTACTTATAATCAATTTACACCGACATCTATGGATTTTTGTCTACCGCATGTTTAAGTTCGTACCTTGAGTAAAGGTATCGATCATCAACTTTTTGAACCCATTACGCGTCGTCCATGACTTATCATGTAGGTTTATCTCCTACAGTCAATTGTTTTGGTTATAGTTTAGTGACAAATTATTTAAAGGTAT
Source organism: Erythroxylum baracoense (assembly GCA_025629805.1). Lineage (NCBI taxonomy): Eukaryota > Viridiplantae > Streptophyta > Magnoliopsida > Malpighiales > Erythroxylaceae > Erythroxylum > Erythroxylum baracoense. The sequence continues at coordinate 12,571,261 of JAOTAY010000008.1, forward strand.
TATTTATCTTGTTCATGTTTAGATATACATGATAAAGTTCATGGAATAATTGTACCTTGCAAATGAAATTATAATGAGATTATAATTATGAGATTCATATTGCATTTATGTATTATTCCTAAATGTTCCTAATCACTGTTCTATTAAGATTGGACATTAATAGAACATAAAAAGACTAAACATGTGGGTGCTTGTTAGATAACAAGTTCACTGAATAGACTCGATATGAGAAATTTATTTGAAACAATACTTGTACGTCTATGAAATTCTCATTGTGATGATTGTATAAGTAATCCTTTGACTTAAGGTCATCAAAGTTATCTTGTATGGGGATTGCTATGTTTTGATACTCCTTATGATCTATTTAATCATGACTCGTTTAATCGATAGTCATTGATGTAGCATGAACTATATGGAGGTAGTTGAGTGCTCAAGATAGGATTCATCACCCTAAAGTAATTAGGGAGAATGTTTCGTTGTTCTCAATTATAATTCCAAAAATCCTTGGCCAAGGTGAAATGATAATTTGTAAATAGTTTACAAATGTCATTAATTGAATCGATAGTTAATGGCTGAGAACTAATGTGATTAGACTCAAAATATAGTAGACATTAATTTCATGTTCTATGTCTAATTGAAACATTGTATGATAAAATGATTAAATTATACAGAAAAATCATGCACGGAAAGATTAGTCAAAACCACTTTGACATTCCTAAATATTTGGGTGGTCATAATGCATTGCTAGACACCAATCTTAATCTATGATTATAAATAATTTAATTAAAGAATTAAAGATAAATTAAAAGAAGTTTTAATTTATCCAATTTTAATTATAAATTAGAATTATAATTTATAATCATTACCAACATATTTGGGAACCTAATGGGTCTCACATATAGAATGAGTTGAAGAGAGCAAAGTTAATTTAATCAAGTTAGACTTGATTGTAAAGTTTGAGAAACTTTATAATTAAATATAAGATATTTAATAAATACGGATCAATATGAGATATTGAATCTTATATGGGCATAATTGGTATTTAATTAGAATTATTTTGTAATTCTAATTAAAGTTTAATTGAAATTAGAATTTAATTTTAATTAAATTACTAAAACGTCCAAAATTTATTATAAATAAGCTTAAGTTCTGTGGAGTTAGCACTTCATGCTTAACCCTCTCTGTAAAAGTTACAGAGTTCTTTCAACCTGTTCTGCAGATACCGTTAGAGGCTAGACACTTGTGCGGCTACGGTGGTTGAGATGGATCAGTTTCGAGAACAATTCGAGGGATACGATAAGATGAAGATCAAACTTCGGAATAAGTTACGAATTAAGTTTTCGCTTTATTATGATTTGTTTTAATCATTTTATAGAAGTAAAAGGATCTTAGTTTTTGGGATATCAAAGATTACGAAAAAGTTTCATAATTATTCCGCTACGATCGGGATCGGATCCCCACCCGATTTCCCAACAAGGAGCACATTGAATTTATTTTTACTTGTAGAGTTTTGGGTCCCTAAGCTCTTTTTTTTTTCACTTTTGTAAATACATCCACAATTTGGAATTGAGAGCATAGAACAACTCTGCAAACACAGGCTTTCTAAGAAAAAAATTAATGGCAAGAGGTACATTGATTTCTTCCACATTCAATTTATTTATTATTATAACATATATTAATGTTGAATTGGCTTACAGTTTCACTTTCGTCAAGGATCAAACCTTTCTTCTCTTCCTCAACTAGAAAGATGTATTTGTACATCTCTTAAAGCTTGTCCTTTCTTTCTGTATTTTTGAAATGTTGGCACTAATGTGCATCTTGAACCAAGGCATAAGAAAACTTGTAACTGATCGACAAGAAGGAAAGTTCAATGTACTATGAATGCCTAAGAAACTTCCATGCCTCCATTCCGGTCCCATTCCTCTAGAAGCCGACGAGTGCATACGAAGACATGTAACTTAAGCAATTTCTCTTTCCTTTTTTCCTGAAAGTGAAGAAGAATATTATTGATTCAGAGTTCCTTCTATTTTTTTAAAAAAAGATACAAAACTTAAATTCGAGAAAAACAAAGTTGAAGTTGAGACTATTTATGCAATGATCATTATAATTTATATATATTTAATATTCATTATTTTAATTAGAATTGATTATTATATTTTAATAATTATTTTTATATAATCTAAATTTTATTTAATGTATTCCTATTTATTTTATAAGAACTTGATTATATGGAAATCTTATGAAGAAAAGGGTAAATTTCCCTTTAATAGCGTAAAGTTAAAAGAATATATAAAGAAAGGTTAAATTAGTTATTCCACTTCTTAAACTTCTATAACCTATTACATAATTCTTAATAAAGATATGAATAGAACTAGATATATATGACGAGTTAGATCACATTAGGCTTCCTGATATAAGAACTAGATATACAATACTATGATTTTAACAAGTATATTTTTGGAAAACTTTCAAATATATCATTACTTTATTCTATATTGAGTTTGGTTTAACATTGGATGCACCCCCACCAATCGGAAGAAGATTGATTCCACAGGTCACTATGTTGATTTGTGATTGTTGTTCATTAAGACAAGATTTTTATCCATCCTTCCGACTTTATGTTGATGCAACTTAATTTCATTTTAGAGCACATAGTTATTATAATATTTGTTTGATTAATTTTTATACTTTAAATCATATTAATTTAAATTCTATCGTGAATAATCTTGTTTAACTCATGTTTAATATTAATAACATAATATTTTCAAACAAGTTTATGATTTTTAAGTCAAAATATCATATGAGCGGCTAAAACTTCGAATAGTTACGATTAAGGGAATCCTTGATAATGTGGTTTTGTACTTAATTTAAGTTTTAATTTTTTTTAAGATGATCAAGCATGTGAAATCATAATTTAGATGATAAAAATGTACTAATTTTGTATGAATAAGTAGATATTATGCTATTCATGTTTTATATTTACTTATATGATATGAACAAATTAAATAAATACCATACAGCTTAGGTTTGAGAGTTAAATTTTTATATTAAATAATTAATTAAATTTACTAAAATACAATTAGGTATTTAATTTAATCAAAAGGCTAGTAAAATTGACTAAAGTATAATAATATTCTAGAACTCTATTTTTACAAAAACTAGTATTCAAGTTATAATCAATCAATTTAAGTTACATCAATAATGGTGGAGTTGAAGTCCTAAATGAGCTAATTTTTATTGGGTAAGCTCCCTATATACTTACTTTGCCTTGATTTTTTTGCTTTGCTTATTTTGGTGGTAGTTTACTTTAATATGCTCTTTGACTTAATCATTTAGATAGAATGTAGAAGTCTCAACTAGCTAGTAGTTTACTAGTCTTTCTATGACAAATGATTAATTCCATTTTAAGATGTCCACTTTATTACTAGTGATTTATGTCCTTCTCTGTCTATTTTCACATGCATTTTATTACATTATACAACTCTAAAGAAAAGAAGAGATCAAGAGACAAAATACATAGAAAAAGAACTAACTCCGTTAGAAGACAAATAAACAATATGTTAAGCTTTTATTTAAAAAGAAAAAGTTTAAACTTTTTGCAATGCCATTAACTTATGAATAAGATAAAAAGAATTAACCAAAACTTAAAGAAATACAAATTCAATGTTTTGCCCCTTTTTCTTTTGGATGTAATCAAATTGCTAGGTTTAAATGTCATGTTATTTTATTTGCATAAGATCTGAGTTTGGTGAAAATGGAGACTTTTGAACTAAAAAATATATTCATATGTTTGCACTTGTTTCTCTACACAATATAAACATTTTCGCTTAACTTAGAACTAACTCTCAATAAACTTATACAGTAAAATATAATATCCTATGTTTGTAATAATTAATTACATAAGTGGTCTTCAAATAAGTTTATTATAAACTTACACAAAATGAAATTTTAGTTACACTAGTAGCCTTTAGAAATACTATAAAGTCTTACCAAGAGTTGGTTTAATTAATTTATAATTACAAAAATGAGGTGGGTATCTCTTGTTGGGAATTATATTTGTTGATTGCTATACTTTAGAAAAAGTGACATTGGGTATACTTATCTATCCGACTATGCATTTTTGTACTTTCTTTGACTCACAATTTTGTATTTCTATATGAATACTTAATATATGTTTTTTATGAACTAAGGCTTACTATATATTATGCAACATACAGATGCAGTCGAATGATATCTCTAGTCTCTCCACGTTCTTGAAAATTCTCCAATATTTAATGGTTATTCACAAAACTCAACCATGATTTGTTTATACCTAAAACTAACTCAAATGATCATCATAAATATAAACTAGTTGTTGCAATGACTAATTTCTAGGAACATTTTATTAGTTATTCTTTTATTATCAATTATTCGGTGCTTGTTAGGTTGGGTAATTGACTAGCCAAACACCCATCACCCATTATATAACTTTTAAATGGACCTATATACTAGTTGATGATTCATGGATTAGCACATTGACTAGTCAATGGTCTAGTCTATACCACATTATCCATTATGTTCCTTTTTATTTTATCTTGAAATAGGCTAGCCAAAATCCCTTAAGAATCCTTCCATGCTCACCACTTTAATTTCATATTCTTTACTTTTTGAATTACTTATATCATCCAATGTAGCCTTTGATGACTTTTTTATCTTGTGACCTTCTTTTTTCTTATTCTCTCATATTTCTTTCTTTACCACTATTTTTCTTTATTCATTAGTGTCATCATATGTAACTTCAAGTGTATGTCAAATATTATATGCATTTTCACAAGTTCATAAACTATTTAACACATTTCTATCAGATTAACTAAGAAAAAATATACATTACCATGTTATTTGATGTATTTAATCTCTCATCATTGCCATTCCAATCACTTTTTCTTATAATATCCTACAATTTAAAATTTTCTTTATAGAAAATTTTTATTCTTATTTTCCAAAGAAAGTTATCATTTCCATTTAAAAGTAGGTAATATTAATATTTTTATCCTTATCGATAAAAAAATAAAAATTATGTTGTGATAATATTTACTCAAATAATTAATTTATGGCCCCTTCTAACTTTTTTAAATGCCAAGAATGTTATCTTAAAGAAAGCTATAATTTATATGCAATGAATAAGACCCACTCTAATACTAATTATTGATCCCTTATAAAAACAAAAAGTGGTGATAAATGATTAATGTACTATGTTTTTATGCCTATATTAAGTGTGTTTTCATGTCTCAAGTGCCTACATCATCATCATCATCATCATCATCATCATCATTATCATCATCAACACCCATTTGAATCCTGCACTAACTCGGGGTCAAGAGAGGTTTGACAATACATAGCCTTACCTTTACATAGTAAAAAGGCTGTTTCTATAGACCCACAGGCAATGCGTTATAAAGATACTACAAAATTATAAATGGATGTGCATACATACATACATACATATATGTATGTATAATCATACGCAGCTTTACCTCTACATAGTAAAGAGGTTGTTTTCTATAGACACCCACATGCAATGCGTCATAAAGATGCTACAAAATTATAAATGGATGTGCATACATACATACATACATACATACATACATACATACATACATACATACATACATAAATAAATACATACATGCATACATACATACATACATACATACATACATACATATATATGTATGTATTTTATAAAGAATTAATTGAAATTCAGAAAACAATAATCTATTATGGACAAAAGATTATACAATATTGTGAACAAATAACACTTGATATAGAATCATTAATAAATCATCAGACTATTAAAAAGGAAAAAGATAAACAGATAATAGCTTATGATAAAAAAGATGACAAAGGAAAAGAAATCATAAAAAATCCTTTTGTTATTCATTTAGAAAAATTACGAGATGTCAGAAAGTAATTCTGAAAATGAAAATTATATAGCTGAAACAGATACTTTAATAACTCAAATAGGAAATTTAGATCTGAATGAAGATAATTTTATTCATATTAAACCTTCGGGTATCAAAACAGAAAATCCAAATATTACAGATATTCCTAGTACTAGCACAGAACCTAAAATTAGATATAAACAGGATCAAAGTTTTAATAAACCAACAACTGGATATGCTGGACTTATGTATACGGGATCTTCTGATAAGTATACACCTTTTGAATAAAAAAAACCCTCTACAAATCTTCATTTGGTGATGCAAGTTTATAAGACAAAGTTATTAAGAAAATAACAGAAGAGATATACTCGATATATGCTACAAAGTGCTACTTATACCTGATATGTTGCGAGATTCTACTCACCATTTCTCGCATTGTGTAGAATCAAAGAGTGGATGCATACTTTGGGTAAATATCTGAGCATAGAGGAAATAGACACAAGATAAAAATTATCATAGCCAAATGAAAGAATACTAGTGATATTAAACTAGATAAATAAAAAATAAATAATGCTAAAATAATAATTGTGATAGAACACACTTGATAAAAGGTAGAGGGTAGATAAGAGACTATCAAAGCTATGCTCTTAATTGGTGACGAAGGCGAGGAGCTCCTAAAATGAAATTTTTTTTCATATAAACCTGAACTGAAAAGTAAAGTCGCAAGACACAATGGCTAGCCCACGGCTTGCAATTAAAGAGATAAAGATTGAAGAAGTAGACTAAAACTTCCTAGGAGGTAAATCCTACTTAATAGATTCACAATACACAGATTCATATAACCTACAAGACTACGACTGCTCTCTTTAAGAGATGTCCTTTACCCATATCATAGAACACCAGAGTTTCCTATTACAGACCAAGTCCTCGGTAAGCTCCAACCATGCCATATCATTCTTGATCACTTCCTTTAGTTCTTTTTAGGCCTTCCTTTCTTCTTCTTGCAATCTTTAAGAATTATTTTCTCATGTTGTCTCACTGGAGGGTTAGGGTGTCTCCTTTTCATATGGCCGAACCACCTAAGCCTTTTCTCTCTTAATTTGTCATTAATACTAGCCACCTATAATTTGTCTGTCACCATACAATCCATGACCTTTTTTCTTCTAGTAATGTTATACATCCATTAGAGTATCCTCATCTCCGTCACCAAAAGCTTATTGTTGTGTATTTGTTTGATGGGCCAACACTCTGTCTTATATAACATGGTTGGCCTAATTACCATTCGATAAAATTGGTATCTCCTTGTCACATAAGACCCCTAATGCACTTCGCCATTTGAACCACTATGATCGGATACAATAGACTATATCGTCATTGATTTCTCTATTGCACTAAATGAGATCCTTAGTACTTAAAACACTCTTTCTATGATACAACTTCAGATCCAATTTTTACATCCATATCATTAACCTCTTGATGGCCTGAAAAGTTGCATTGTAAGTACTCAGTTTAGTCATGCTCATTCTGAAACCTTTTGACTCTAATGTTTCCCTCCAATATTCTAGCTTGACTATAACCACTCCCTCCCTTATCTCATCCACTAAGGGTCTGTTTGTTAATTAATAGAATAGAACAGAACAGCATATAACAGTTTATAATGGAATGGAATGTAATATAGTAAAAAGTTATTTAGAACGGATGGAAGGGTTCATAATGTAATGTGGTGAAACATTTTTTGGAAGATGGATAGAATGGAATAGAATGTATAATAAATGACTACTATACCCCTGATATTAAAATGGTTGTTACAAGAGGTTTAACGCTATGATTTTAAAACAGAAATCATGTCCAATTAAAAAATCACGCACAACCATGACAAATAATTTTTTATATATTTTCTATTTTAAAATAATAAAAATTTTAATAAAAGTTTTATTGTTTTATTATTAATTATATAAAAATATTATTATTAATTTATAAAATTTTTATTAATGAAAATAGAAAATATATAAAA
>JAOTAY010000008.1:12590110-12601935 GCA_025629805.1 Erythroxylum baracoense
TTCTCTAACAAGCACCCACACGTTTGTTTAAGTATCTCTATACTTTAGCCTATGAGATCGACTACTTCCTTCATAAGAAAAAACACAATGTATACTATTATTTTTACTTTTTATTAATGTCCAATTTTAATAGAACAATAACTGGGAACATTTAAGAATAATACATAAATGCAATATGAATCTCATAATAATTTCATTTGCAATGTATAATTATTTCATAGATTTTATCATACACATCTAAACATTATAAGATAAATAATGCCTTTAAATAATTTGTGACTAAACTACAACTAAAACGATTGGTTATAAGGCATAAACTAACACTTACGCCCGTAGACCCAGTGTTCTAGCTAAGTTGCATTATGGTAGAAGATATGCATGCGAACACATTCGAATACGATACTATGATTATTTCATTAAGAATGTATATAACAACCACTTACACAGCATCTGGTCATTAAGATTGAATTATTGGGATAAAATCGTAACTCATTGAATTGAAAATCACAAAATGAAAAAAGAGAAAAAGAAACGTCATGGAGCTCGTCAATGTACGTCACTGTATTTTAAATTCTCACCGCCCTTAGATATGATGTGTGGGCTTTGAATAAACTACAATTTGTTTGACCTTGAAAATGACCTTATAGCTTTGAATATAGAAGGTCAAAGCTTGTATTTCTCGAATAAGAAATTAAATTTTGTTAGCTACATAGTCGTGCAATTTCCTCTTTCCTCAGTTTAAGCTCAATGTCAAGCTCCGCCTGATAGAAAGTCAAGAAGAAATTGTGACCACGTCCATTTTCCTTTTTCTTTTTATGATATTATTAAAATCATATAAAGACGATTTCTATTTTCTGTAAATATTTATAATATCATTTAAGATATTCTTGATGAAAGTGTTCTCTTCTCCACAGTCCTATTTGTGCAATTAAGCCTGAAATAAGTAGTCCATGAATATTTGAAAGTATACATCTCGAAAAAGACAGGATGTAAAGACCATGGATTCTGATTGTTTACTTATATGTACCAAACCCAGAAACGAACACAACCATACTGAAGGTGTATACATAAATATCACGACAAGGTAGCATTACGCTAGTAATGCATTAGATAATTGCAATGCAATTACATTTGTTTATGGTCAACGTAATATTAAGTTGTAGAATGTAATCTCTGAACTTAGATTTTAGGATCCTTGTTGCTAATTATAGGCGGGTTTGGAGTAGCATAAGAAAGGAACTCCAGATCTTTTTCTACTATCGCCATCTGATGCTTATTCAGTGTAATCCAAACTTCTACATCATTAGCATTGGGTGCTTCAACCAGAAGAATGCTGTTCTTGTTCATGTTCTCACTCAGCGACACTTCACTGAACCATATAGGCTTTCCCCACCCGAAATTCCCTTCATAAAACCCCATATTCAGTGCACTTGATGTCTCAAACATGAAGTTTGGTGGTATTTCGGAATAGATCTTCGCTAACTCTTCCCTCCTCTTGCGAAATTCTTCATGCCCCTTTTCACCTTTCAACTTATTAATATAATCGGAGTCCACTTTTGCAAAGGACTGTCTCAGTAAACCCACCAAGTGTTGCAGTTCCATTTCTGCAGTTGTTGTTGTTGTGTAATGTGCAACGCCTCTTAAGACCACGTTCCCTATGGAGCGATCAGGCAATGGTGGGCTCAGTCTAGACCTCAGATTGATTGCACTGAACACTACCGACTGCTTCTGGGACCTGTACAACAACCTGGAGGCCTCCAGTGCAGTTTTCCAGACAAAACTAATCACCGCTTCGGTTCTAGTTGGGTTAGGTACTTGTTCACTTCTAGCTTTGGCTTTCAGGGAAGATATCGCAGTTGCATCAAACACAAACCTTCTCGGGTCCTCAGCATCAGGCATCGAAGTTGAGCTCCAAAACGATGCTTGAGCATCATACACCAGGCGCTCATTTGGAGGAAAAAGTGAGGGCACCAAGTTACGATCATAGACTAACTCTTGTTTGTCTACATGGTAACATGTACCTCTAGCAAGCGCAGCCCATGATTTAACAAAAGAGGTGGCAGTGTATGCGTCAATGATTTTGTGAAGAACACAAAGCCCTATTGCCATGCCACCGCATGTGAATAAGTTGACTTGAATCGTCAACTGGGGTACTAATTCTGGCGGTCCTTCACAAATTGGCTGATATGGAATGACCAAATGGGTCAGCGTCCTCCTATTTGGAGCTTCTAAAAAGTTGTACATTTCATGGTTGACTTGAGCTTCCACGTACAGAACTCCCTCGTCGTTGCAATCGACAGTTCTTTGATCTTTGATCCTTCCTGCTAGAGGATAAAAGCGAGTTAATGTTTTTGAAAGAGAGTCTTTTAACTTGGCTAATTTATCCTCAGTTTTGAGATTGTCATTCCTGCATGAGTAAAAGAACAGAAGTGGACTATAAACTAATGGAACAAACTGATCAAAAATGGAAAGAGTAAATTTTCCGAGGTGAGGAGGTGTTGGCGAAGATGGTTTAATGATTTCCTTTGAAATGACCTTGATTTCCATAATCTTGAAGCAGAAAGTTTTGCAAGAGAGACTTTTTGGGTCATATGCAAGATTTTATACATAATTGGGAGATATCCTGGTTCTATTTATAGCTGCAACACAAGAGATTTATGTTCATATTAATTTCCTAGAAGTCATTTAAATGATCAAGTTTGTTGAAGCGGAATTTCTGCGTGGCAAGATTTTCCAAATGAAGACTTTCAATATAAACAAATTTATTTTCTGTCATCCTGAAACTGTTAGAAAGCGACTGATTTTTGCAGTAAATTTGAGGCGTACGCTTAAACTGTCATGTAATGTACCATTATTTGTAATAATGTATGGTTTAACATTCATAACTACACTAGTTTTGCGCTTTCTTGGGAGCTGAGTTGGTTTATATTATAAATTTTTATTTAGTATTAATTAATATTCATTAACTGATAATTATATAATTAAATATTTGTATAAATAAATTATAATGAACGTGGAGGAAGGGATAGTCTCGTTCCTCCTTAAACATGATATAATTAATCACCTAATTTCAGGACATAAATATCAAAAGTAGTACATACCCAAATTCGATGGATTAATTTACATCTTTTTTTTTTGAATACTCGGGAGACCCCTACGTAGAAGTAGTACAGATATGCCCCTCTAAGGGGGGTTAATTAAATTATGGTGGTCATAAAAAATCTCCTGTCTCTGTCTTTCTCGAATCTCATGCCATCCTTGACTTCTTTGCTCCGACGGAAAGATCGAGAGGAAATGCCGTCCGTTTGGATTTTGCCATAATTCGGTCGAGGAACTGGATTCTCCACTCGTCCGGCTGTTTAAGGGGTAAGAACTGATCTGCCCTATTCTTTCCTGATGTATTTGACGATGCTCTTGTGCTACCTCTTCTCCATTCGGTCTTGGATATGTCTCAGATTGTCCTTGAATGTCTGAAATGGCATCAGTCCGGTGTGCCTGATAAGAAGATGTCCTACTCGATAGTGGGTTTAATTAACCTAACTGAGCTTCTGTTGTTGCAATGCTCTCGAGGTCCAATGGAGGTTCCGGATAAATCACTAGGTCATGAGAGGTATTTCGAAACCCCATTTTTGCTAACTTGTCTGCCTTTTGATTTTGCGGACAAGGATCTCCAGGAATCTATCCATTTCGAAATTGTTTTCCCAGGATCTCCGACAAATCAAACGCCATCCTCTCGGCATATTTATTAGACATAGAAATCAGAAACGTTGTTCTTGATATGAACCCTCACAAAGCAGCGGAACCGGACTATTTTTCAGCAGGTTTTTTCCAACATAATTGGAATATAGTTAGGGCCACAGTATGCAGAACAATTCGACAGATTTTCATATCTGGCCATATGGATCCGACACTCAACAAGGGATTGATCTCTCTTATTCCTAAGACCAAGAATCCAGAAAAGGTGCATCATTTCCGATCCATCAGTTTGATTAACATTGGGGCTAAAATCGTAACGAAAGTGGTAGCTAATAGACTCAAACTGGTTCTCCCGGAATTGATCCTACCCACGCAATACAGCTTCATCAAGGGTAGAAGTATCATCGAGAATATTATTATTGTGCATGAGGCTATACATAAGATGGACAACACTAAAGGCAAGGAAGGATGGACGATTTTAAAGATCGATCTGGCTAAGGCTTTCGATAGAATAAATTGGAGTTTTATTAAGGATACATTGGAGGAGGCCGGAATTCCAAAAAATTTAAAAAGAGTTATTCTGGGCTCATTGGAAACTAGCTCCACACAGATTATATGGGAAGGAATAAGAGGGGAAGCATTTCATCCCCAACGAGGAGTTCGTCAGGGTGACCCGATATCCCCATACATCTTTGTCCTGTGTATGGACAGATTATCACACGCGATTAACTTTTGTGTTCAGGAAGGCGTCAGTAGAACAAGCAAGCTTAATCCAACAGGTGCTATCTACCTTCTCACACTATTCGGGGCAGGTAATAAACACGGACAAATCTACACTATATGTCTCCCCTAATGTGAGAGAAAGTGAAGTAGAAGCATTGAGCAACATTCTGGGTATAACAAGAGTCCCCAAGTTTGATAATTACTTGGGAACTCCCATTATACATGGCAAGTTTACGAAGGCTACACACGCTCCATTGATCGAGAAAGTTCAGAAAAGGGCTTCAAGTTGGAACGCACACAGAATATCAATGGTTGGAAGGCTGGTATTATGTCAGGTAGTGCTTAGCTCATTACCGTCATATCTAATGCAGTCCACACCTCTCTTGAAAGGTACTTGTAAAGAGATTGACATGATCAGAAGAACCTTTCTCTGGGGGGGAAGAGGCCGGGAAAAGAAAGCAAATCTCCTCAAATGGGATGACATTTGTCAACCCCAAATCGAGAGGAGGGCTCGGCTTACGGAAGATGTACGAAAACAATATCTCTTTAATCCTGAAGCTGGCCTGGGACATTGTCGCCAACAAAGAAAAGTTATGGAAACGAATCTTCCTAGCAAAGTACAATTTATCTCAGCAGCAACTGCATCACGGTTTTCCTAAAACAAGAGATTCGCCTCTATGTAGGCTTTTGCAACAAAGTTGGCAGATTATCTTGGATAGAATCAAGTGGGAACTGGGCAACGAGAAAACAGTTAAATTTTGGCAGGACAGCTGGACTCTTTCAAACACTCCACTCTACAGGGATGCTCTAAAACCTTTGTCCTCTCATGATTATGAACTTACTGCTAATCATTATGTTACCTTGACAGGTGAATGGAATTGGGGCGTCTTATCTGCACTTCTACCACCTTCAAGATTGGATGAAATCAGGGGTATTCCCCCTCGTCATCAATCTCTAAACATTGATAAACCAACCTGGAAATGGTCCACTAGAGGACTGTTTTCCATGGCTACAGTTTATAAGGCGATTTGCAGCAGTTATTGGAATGAAGAAGATGTCAAGTGGAACGCTATTTGGAAACTTAGAGTGCCAGAAAGGATTAAAGTGTTTTTGTGGCAAGCCTTGAAAAATATCCTATGGACCAACGCTGAAAGGTTGAGAAGGAAAATAAGCACCAACTCGAGATGTTATCTATGTGGTGAGGAGGAAACCCAATTACACATCTTCAGGAACTGCTATAGGAGCAGCAATTTATGGAAAGGGATCAGACCAAATCTCTTAACTAATTTTGGACTGATAATGATAGCTCTTATTGGATCTATTCTAATCTACAGCAGGGTTTTTTACAGGAAAATATTGGCTGGACAATATGGTTTGCAGTGACTTTGTGGACACTATGGAACGCAAGGAACAACGAGATTTTTCGAGACACCCAAACAGCAGGAAACTCGATGAGAATCAAAGTACAAATTGCAGTCTGAGAAATACATAGGAGTTTTGCCACTTAAGCCATGAAGATCCTAAATAGGATACCTCACAGTACAACAACAGATCCAGAGCAGATTTCAACATACACATCATTATTGCCCCATGACTGCTATCTTCTAAACTCTGATGGGGCTGTGTCCCATAGAACCAGGGAGTCTACAGCAAGGGGTCTAATCACCAGCAGGGACGGAACATAGGTCACGGGTTTTTCAGTAAAAATTGGAGCCTGTCAGCTGCTTCAAGCGAAGCTATGGGGGATTTGGACAGGGGTTAACCTAGGTTGGACGAAGGGGATACAAAATCTCGAAGCATTTTTCGACTCAAAGGACGCAATTAAAATAATCAATGGGGAGGGAGACAGTGATTCGAGACATACATCTTTTACATATATATATATTAACAAAAAGAGTGTGCACCTTAAAAAAAGAAAATTTTCGACGTCATATAAGAATAATAATAAAATCCCTTTCTCTTTAAATTCTTAATTTGGATTTTAAAGAAAAATGAAATATGATAATTACTACCTTAAAAATTCTGTCATGTAATAATATTTTGATAATAAAATTTCTATTAATTTATGATTGAATTATGAATTATGAATTAAGAATAATCATAATTCAATAAACATATATTTAATCAAATAAAATTCTGTCATGTTTTACCAATTAATTGGTTAAACTGAATATAAATTTAATATTACGAGTAGGGTACGTTAAACTTAGGGCTAGCAAAAAATCGATTTCAAACAAAACCGATTCCGAATAATTCGAACAAACGTAAAAATTTCATGATCTTAAACTGATTTGAAACTAATTTTTTTTCACCAAACTGACCCAGAACTGAACCAGATTGAAAAACACCCAACCCAGTTTGAAATCGATTTGTCCGATTTTAACTAATAACAAAGGGCTATTAAATTGCACCATCTCTTTTTCTCTATAAAATCAATCAAACAACTATAGCAAAGAAAGCTAAATTATGGTTGTCTAGTTGAAGTTCAAACCAAACAAATGGTAAGTCTACAACAAAATTAAAACAAAAACAAAAATACAACCACCAGATTCAAAGTCTCCAACAAAATTATAGCAAGAAGCCACAAAGGCACAAACAGTACACTAAATCCAAAACTAGTAAATCACATTGTTCACACTATAAATTCAAACCAAATAAAACATGCAAGAAATAAAAAATCCTTCTTCATCAAACTCTTCATATCCCACTCTTCATGTCCCAAAGACTCCATGATTTGAGAAAAAAAAAAGACAAAAGATGACACAAGTTAGCTAACATGTATATAACAATCAAAACTTAATACAATAAATTAGAATAAAGTAATGATAAATTTTACCACTTATCAACTACTACTTTATTAGATTCATATGAAATAGCCTCGTTGATATTCAAGCTTAGCATTTCATTGGTCAGTCTTTCAATGTCACCATTACTTTGTTCTAAATGAAAAAATTAACCAATTAAAAATACAAAAAAATAAGTTTTCAAAAGAACATGTGACATACTTTACAACCAAAATAATAAAAAAGACACACGGGATTTTAGAATTTTAGAGTACATACCTTTTAATCCAAACATCTACTTTTGAGTACAAATGATTGCCTCAATATTTTCATGAGACAATGAATATCTAGAGGGTTTCAAAACCCTACCACCACAACTAAAGGCTGATTCAGGTGCCACAAAAGTTATGGGAATGCTTAAAATGTCACGTAAAAGCTTAGACAATTTTGAAAAACGATATTGTACTGATTTTTAAAATTGTAAGATATCCAAATCTATTTTCCTAGCCATGGAAGGTTCTCCTTAGTATAAATCCACCTCTGATTTTTCCTCAAAGTACTCTTAATCACCTTCACATTCATCATAATCCTTAAAAAGCAAAACAATACATGTGGATATTAATAATAAAATAAAAACTTATACAAATACAATTAAACTAACATATACTAAAAATATCATGACACTTACAAAATAGTATGGATCGGTAACACCTTGAGAGTTAGACTGTCCTTGATGATCAACTTGACTTATTGAACTCACCCTTTGACATCTGGAATTGCCTATTGTTGCCTTGTACTCCATCCTTAACTTGTTTAACTCTCAAAACACCATCATCTTTTCCATAGATCTTAGAATAAGCAAAATCTATACACTTCATCTTATAGCGAGGGTCCAAAACGACAGCAATGACAGCAATCAAATTACTCTTTTCCCAATAATGATCAAATTTCACTTTCATTCTTTGCACCATTAAACTAATAAAAGGTTATGGGTTCATAAACTCCTCAACCAATCTTGATTGAATAGCCCAAACACCATGGAAGAAAAGATTACAAGTGGGGTATTTACTACCAGAAAACAAATGGGTTAGATCATAAAAGAGTTTCAAGAACTTGTGTGAAGCCTCAATTTTCACCCATTCATCAAATGTGGGGCAATAGGTAAAATGAGGTTCAACACTCGCAAAACGATTAAGCACATCCTTATAAAAAATAATAGATTCTAACATCTCATAAGTAGAGTTCCACCTCGTTGCTACATCTTGCTTTCGCTTTTTATTACAAGAAATGCTCAATTCTTTAACGCATTCTTTGAAATGCTTAAGCCTAGCACCTGAACCTCTAACATACTTAACACTCTCTCAAGTTTTGAATATTCCCACATCAATTTCCTTTAGCTCTTGCTCCACAATCAAATTCAACACATGGGCTGCACAACGCACTTGCAAAAGCTTAACTTTTAAAATTAGCACACGTTTTGCATTCAAGACATTCTTATAAGATTTAATAAAAGCATCGTTGGCTTTAACATTATCCAAGTGAGGGTAAATATCCTCTCCGTGATATTCCAACCACTCAACAATTTAGAAACCTTTTCAGAAATGAGTACATCACTATAGGGAGGAGGTAAATGAGAAATATTAAGGATTAGATTCTTGAGTTTCCAATCTTTATCAATAAAATGAACAATGATTGCTATGAAGGAGTCTGCTTTCAAAGAAGTCCACATATCCATAGTAAGACATGTTTGACCAGGGCATGATTTAATCTTCTCTTTAATAGAAGCCTTAGTCTTCTTATACAACTTAAAAATATCAGCTTTGGCAGTGTTTCTAGTTATGTGTTTGGTATCAGGATTAAGGTAGGAATGGAGCTTTCTAACACCATCATATTCAACCAACAAAAATGGTAGTTCATATTGCACAATCATCATTTCCAAAGCTTCCCTATATAGTTGTTGATCCAACTTAGTAGTCCTTAATGACATTTCACCACTAGTTAATATAGATTGGACAAAAATGTGCTTCAAATAAGAATGTGCTCTGTTTAGAACCAAACAATCTTTAACATGACATCTCAAATTAGTGGTTCCATACCTGTTATCTGCGATATACATTTTGTGACAACAAATACACTTCCCTCTCCTAAAGTCATCATCTTTAGGTTTAGTATAGGTACCTTCTTCTAGGATCTTAAAGTAGTCCCAAACATTAGATATGTTCTTCTTGCGCTTTCCTTTAGTGTTTGTATTGCTCACTAATGCAGATATGTTTAGTTATTTCTACACAAATTAAAAAGAAAACAAAAAGTTAGAAAAATGAAAATCACACAAAAATTACAAAAAATATGCGCAAATTTTGTATAAAAACAGAGACAAAATAAAAAAATCACTTTACGTCATCTCATGACAAACAAAAGAACTAGTCCTGACAATTTTTTTCCAAAAAAAACGATGAAACAAGTTTTGAACTAAATAACCAGATCCAACCTAGAAAAAACTTGCTCAGAGTATCAATTTTTTGTCCACTTTGATTGTCATCCAGATTGTTGGAATATAGTTTCCATCAGAACTATAATTTTTGCTAGGCCTATATCTAACATTAGCATATGGGAAAAGAATACAACAACATAATTAGCCCAAAAAACAATATCTGAATTGAAAATAGAAACTAAAAAAACATAACATAACAAATACAAAAAACCAAATGATCTCACATTACCATAAGAAAGAAGGGAAAAGGAGGGGAAGAATTTACCACTTCTGAATCAAAAACGTTGATTTCGTTCTCTCTCCCTTCACTACTAGCCATTTTTTAATGTATTGTCTCTTAAAAATGAAAATTAAAATGGAAAACCTAAGAGGCTAAAAAGAAAACCATAAAAATGAAGAAAAAGAAAGCATGAGAAGAGAGCAAAGTGAAATACAAAGAGGCGAGAATGGTTGATGACTAGCAAGAAAATATAGATTAGGTTTTTTGGGGGGTTTTATATGGGAATTTCCAAGTGTAGAGCATGTGCTAAGAGAGAGTGGGGACCACACTTTGAATTGTAAAAAATAAAAATTGCAAAGTAGGCTTTTTGATACTCTCTAGCTGCTGTAAAGAAAAAAGGGCAAAAAAGAAAAAAGCGCAATTCAAATCAAAATTCAAAATTATGTACATTTTTTTCTTCGCTAAATTTTTAAACAATGATTTTTTACTTTTTTAAAATTTAGATCGAACAATTTTAATCGGTTTTAAATATTCGATGCTGACCAATTTTAAAAATTCAGACATTTTATCTGATTAGGTTAATCTAAATTCAAATTTGATTTTAATTCAAACAAAAATCAGTCAACTCGATTTAAATTCGGTCAAAAAATTCACCTGTATTTGATGTTTTTCTAAATTGAGTTACTGATTCGGACTGTCAGGCCTAAAAAGAATCTAAGAATCTGATATTATTGCCAAAAGTACAAAAAGGGAGGAGCTTAATTGTTCCCACGTTCCATGTCGAACGTTTCCATTTAAGGAATGTTAGGATATATGTTATATATCTTTTAATTAGTTTTGGCGTTATTTATTAATTGGACATATAAGATATTAATTAGACTTGGACTCAAAGTGATGTGGTTGCGACACTTATATTTGAAAAAGAATTCTACACAAAGTGAAAGTCTATTATTATCATGTTGGTAATTCATATGTGTACTACCAGATTTTTTGGGATAAAGGATATTGAAGCAATTCTAGTTTGAATAAAAATTGTTTTACACGTATGAAGTAGTAGAAGGGTATGGTTGGACTTTTGTTTTGGTGTGAACAAAGTTGTCTTGATTGTGAGATAAACTTGGTGGGTGTGTTGTTTAATGGGGCGTTGATTACGTTGTGCATTGGGAAGGAAGATTATTAAACAACATTTGATGGGTGTGTTGCATACATCTTTGATTAATAATAGCAGTCTATTAAAAACACGCAAGTGAAGTATTCTAGTGGAGGTGTGCAATAACTGATTTGTGTGTGTATATGTTTGTTAGGTGTGTAAGTCACGAAGGCAAGCAGAAACACGTGGTGATGTTCATATGTAGTGAGTGTGTGTGGCAGTGAGAAAAAATACGTGTTTCTTTGAGTGTGTGCGGTAGTGTGTGTTGAACAAGTTTTCTTGTGGGTTTTTTAGGAAAAACTCTGCTGTTGCGTATGTCAATTTATATGGACTGATTATTACTTGAAGAAACACGGTGACCGATTTCTGTGAAGAAAGTTTATTGCCGGATTGTTTGAAGGAGACAAATCCATAGGATTTCAGCTCGTGTCAGAGGACCAGTACATTGTGGTAAAAGGACTGCTGAAGTTCTGTTGATCATTTTATTAGTGTAGCCGTGATTGTTGGATCCAGCTTTTAGGATTTTTTATCTTTTTATTTTATTTTAATTATTTTATTTATTTTATTCGATTATCATGCATGAAAATAAATTAGAACTTATGAATTTGAAATTTTTGGAGTTTAATATGGTATATTAGGAATTTTATATAGTGGTAGGAATTAAAAAGAGAGCTAAAATTAAGTCAAGGAGTTAATAGGAATTTCCTAATAAAGAAAGGGTAAATTAGTAAAAACACAAGAAATATGTCTTAAATGAATAAG
>JAOTAY010000008.1:12612672-12627536 GCA_025629805.1 Erythroxylum baracoense
AATAATAATTTTTAAATTATTTATTTTTAAAAATAAAATATTTTTATTAATACTTTATTAATAAATATTATATAAAAATTTAAATAAAATAATTTGTTTTTAATTTTTATTTAATGTATAATTATTATTAGTAATAAAATATTTATTTTATTTTAAATATAAAAATTAAAAAATCACAATAAAATTTTAATTAAAAAACAAATTAAAAAAGTTCTAAAAAAATGAGAGGGAAAGAGAGGTAATATGGCAGGAGGGAGTTTAAATTTTAAAAACTTTTGAAAATTTTGCAACTTAATTTTTATATTTTTAAAAATTTTCAGTAGTGGCTAATATTTGACTGGTATTATAAATACTAGCCGGTACTAATCAGTATTTGTACCTAATATATAAATTTCTAATTTCATATCAAAACTTGATCGGTATGATACGTACTGCTCAGTACTGACCGGTACGGTACAAAATCTAAAAGTTTAGTTAGAGTGCCGTGTTATTATCAGGGTGTTTTAATCATATTTTATTTAATTTAGTACACAAATCTATACAAATTTGATATAAATATGTAAATAAAATCTAATAAAATAAAATTGGAACGAATTGACTGAAATAAAGAATATGATCCGAAACAAAAGACAAGCACCCATTTTTGATTAAAAAACCCATTTTCGATCCTTGTTTAATATTTTATTAGCCACAACAAATCAAAATCTCCCACGAACTTTAAAGAAAACGATAGACACCAACTTTTTCAGAGGACAAGTGTCCGCTGCAAAGCGAACGTCCACCTGATAAGGAAATAGCTGAGCCACTAGAAGTAGATTCACATGTGAAAGTCGCAAGTGGGTGGCTCACAAAGTGTGATGCCCTCAGGACACGTGGGAAATTTAGATAGGCATTAGTACTTTTTCCACTTTACACTTGGCAGTGGGGCCTTTGTAGGGGATAAAATAAATGACTGTTACTCTGACGTGGCAGTGAAAGCAGTGACATTGAATAACTTATAAGCTGTTAAGGATTCATTTGGGGTCTAGTACCACGGGGAAACAGTTGACGTGGATTTATGATATTTAATAAAATATACAAATATATAATTATTTATTATAAAAAGAAGATTTAGTTAATCAAATTTATAATATAAGTTCACAGCATCTAATTTTGAGAACTAAAATAAAATGAATTATTAGAGTAAAGTTTAAATTTAAGTATAAGAAATATAATTAATTAAGTTAATCAAATTTATGATATAAATTCACTACATCGAATTTTTTAAAATATTAAGAGATTTTTAATTAGATATAATAAAATGAATAGTGTGATTTAAAAAAATGAATAGTGTGAGAAATATGGTATTATTTGTCTTTAAACTTATGAGCAGAAGAGAAGAGAAGAGATACTTTACACATAAGAAGAGACTCGCACAGCAAGTGGAGCGTATGGACGATCTCAAATTTCAACCACACGTTAAAGAACAGGAAAAGAAAATAAGTGAAAGAAATATCAAAGAATTGGCGAGAGATTCAAAGTCGTTGAACGAGAGGGAAAAATAGCTGCCCAGTTGGAAAGACGCTGACGCGAATCAAAAAGAGAGAAGGAAAGAAAAGAAAGAAAAATCTTTCCTTCAAGGCCACAAAGACAGCTTGTGGCTGAGAATCGCTCTCTCTCTTCTGACGTGGCATTCCCCACTCTCTTCTGAGGTGGCATTCTCCACCCACAGATCCAAAAAAACACACCACATGAAGGAGGTGGTGGACAAACAATTTATCAACTATTTTTTAACTTTTTGATTAAAAGTTAACTTTTTTTATTATTTTAAAAAGTTATTGATATATTTAATAAATGGCTTATTAATTAGTTTATTTAACTTCAATAAGTTAATTTTCAATAAGTTAATTTCTAAAAATTTTATAAGAAAAATTTTTGGAGTTAGCTGTTTGGTTAATGATAATATTGTCTTCTACTTTATTCTCTACTTTTGTTCTGTGTGTTTTTAAAGTTGACTTTTTTATATCGTACAATTATGTTGTAAAATTTGGAAGAGTATAATAAAAATGTTAATTAAATTTTTTAATCTTTATTTAATCTTATAATATTAGTTTACATTTAAAATACAATAATATCAAGTTTTTGAATATAAAAGATCACATCAAATTAATATTTTTAGTATATAATTATTATATATATCATATCTGTATTATACTATAATTATAAATATTTTTAATTTATTAAATAATAAAATTCATACATATTATATAAAAAATACTAATATGATGTAGCTCGCTGTACCATTTATATTAATAGAGAATTTAACATTAGATTATTATTATTATTATTATTATTGTTTTTATTATTATTATAAACTTAATTTTTGTAAAATTAAATATCTAAATCTAAATTCTTATAATAATATTCAACAAAATATTAAAAAATATAATATTCATACCTTTATAATTTTTTTTTTACAATCATACTCACATAATTATTTTACATATCATGAATTATCAAATATCTTTAATAAATAATTGATATTATTCATTTATCAAATCAAGTATAACTAACCGGTGATAAAATTAAATAACAACTAATAAAACGCAATCCGCTGTTTGTCAAATAAACTGTATCACTCCAAATCTAATTCCTCAATCCTTTCTCTCGACACCCCTCCTCTCTCTCTCTCTCTCTCTCTCTCCAATTTTATCTTGAAGTCTTTTTGTTTATTTTATATGTTAATGTCTGCGACACCCAATAACTGAATTCGATAAAAAGAGTGAAGAGACATACAGAGAGAGAAAAAAGAAATAAAGAGTGAAGTAGTGAACAGAAATGTCGGAGCCGAAAGACCCGGCTATAAAGCTATTCGGGAAGACAATTCCGTTGCCTGAAATTTCTCAGGGACTCACCACAACAACCACTGCTACTGATTCCACTTGTGGTGGTGGGTTGGATGGAGATAATCAAGATCAGGATCGTCCATCTCGTCCTGACTCTTCTTCTGATGAAAGCTCCAACAAAGAAGCTAGTAAGGAGAGAGAAACTGGCGATAAGGTATAGTTTTCATGGCTTTTGATTCAGTGTTTTGGAATTTTGAGGATTACCCATTTCGAATAGGGTGAAATGAAATAATGGGTCGGGCTTAGTTTTAGGATAACTTTAAAGGTTAAAGAGCTTTCTCGAATTGGTTGCTGTTTTAGTTGTGCGGGGGAGTTTTGGGTAGTTCGTGATTGACAGTTTAAACTATAGGAAGCAATCTAGAGTCATAGGAATGGTTCTATCTTAGGTTTTCCTGTAAAGTTTGAGTCCTTTGGAAGTCTCAGTATTAACATGTTGGAATTTCCATATTATATCATATTTGATATGTTTCCTACCGGGCTTGAACTCGGAATGCTTGGATGTTGTTGGATCTTATTGGGGGCTCTACCTGATCTTTTGTCTTGGGAATCTATTATTTCGTTTTGGGTGCTATTTTGACGGTGTGGCTTTAAGATAATAATTTTCCTATGTTCGCCCGTTTATAGCCCGGGCTCAGTGTTCTCCAAATAAAATTTTTTGGTTGAAATTTGGATTTTGGTGTAATGTTGAATTTATTCAAAGTATTTGACGCCGCTACCCTGCTAATTGCTACCTGAGTTCTCTTTGTGCACTCTCTGATCATCTTGCTTTCAGAGATGAAGGGATTATTTTCAATTATTGTGCTTAGACTATGACTTCCTCTGGTCTGCGTGGTTGAACAGAAGTTTTTTTTTGTTTTTGAAAAATGTGTCTGAAGAGAAGCTTTAGTGGGGAATAAGTTTCTTTATGAGCTAAGCATACAGGTGCAATGGTGGTAACACATATATGTAATATGTACTATTATGGATCTGAAACTTTTGAATCTCGACATTCCTTCTTTACACTAGAAGATTTTAAACTTCACATGTCAAGCATAGGTCTAGTTTTTTGCTTGCTAGTGCATAAGTCTTTAAGAGGGCAAAATGAGATGTAGCTTGCTGGTTCTAAAATAAAGGTGGAGGGAATCACTTGAAATGAGCCATATTGTTGGAAGGATAGATGGCGTATTCCTTTTTATCGAGGAAAGGGAAGTAGAAAACTGAACTCAGTAGTACTCATTACAACGAACCTTGTTGTTTCCTTGCTTCTTGTTGTTCAATTTTAACTGTTTCAACGCGTGGCCTCACATGGTTAAGAGTACTCTAATTTTTTTTACCTGCCACTGGTTTATCTATGATGTATATCATGCAAGCAGTTGAGAATGCAATTGACATCATGATTCATTCAGGATGCAGTAGTGGAGAATGCAAACCAGTGTAAGGAAGAAGATGGAGTCCCACGTGAGACTCTGGAAGAGTCATCCAATCTAGATGGAGCTTCAGGGATAAATGTAAACCCAAAAACACCTACTATTGAGAAGGAAATCACTCCATTGAAATCATCAAACACTGAGGAAGAACAGAGTGAGACAAGTAATTCTCAAGACAAAACCCCAAAGAAACCGGACAAGATTCTACCATGCCCCCGCTGCAATAGTATGGATACAAAATTCTGCTACTACAACAATTACAATGTGAACCAACCTCGGCATTTCTGCAAGAATTGCCAGAGATATTGGACAGCTGGAGGAACCATGAGAAATGTGCCTGTAGGTGCTGGTCGTCGTAAAAATAAGAACTCAGCATCCCATTACCGTAACATAACTGTCACTGAAACTCTACAGAATCTCCGAATGGATGCTCCAAATGGAATTCACCACCCTATTCTGAAAGCCAATGGTACAGTCCTTACCTTTGGCTCAGACACGCCTCTTCGTGAATCTATGGCTTCTTCGTTGAATCTTGCTGGTAAAACAATGCGGAACTGCCCAAGAAATGGGTTCCATAAGCCAGAATCATTAAGGATTCCGGGTTCTTATGGAAGTAGAGAGAATGGGGATGATAATTCTAATAGAGCTTCAGTCACCACATCATATTCACGGGATGAGGCAGAAAAAAGTGGGTCACAGGAGTTGATGCTAGGGAACTGTCAAGGGTTTCCAACTCAGGTATCTTGTTACCCTGGTGCTCCCTGGCCTTACCCATGGACTGCAGCTCAGTGGAATTCCCCCATATCCTCACCTACTTTTTGCCCTCCAGGATTTCCCATGCCATTCTATCCTGCTGCTTCTTATTGGGGTTGTACAGTACCAAGTGCTTGGAGCATTCCTTGGCTTCCTCATCCACCTTCACCAAAGACAACTGGCCAAAGCACTGGCCCTAACTCTCCAACTTTGGGGAAACATTCAAGAGATGAGAACGTGCTCAAATCAAGCAAATCTGGAGAAGATGAGCCAGCAAAGGAAAATAATGGTGAACGATTCCTTTGGATCCCAAAAACATTGAGGATTGATGACCCAGAAGAAGCTGCGAAAAGCTCAATATGGACAACACTTGGGATTAAGAATGACAAGGCAGACGCCATTAGTGGTCAAGGGATTTTTAAGGCCTCTCAGTCGAAAGGTGATGAAAAGAATCACACATCTGAAACTTCGTCAGTCTTGCAAGCTAATCCTGCAGCATTGTCTAGATCACTCCAATTCCATGAGAGCTCGTGCTTGAGTAGTTAACAAAGTTGTGATTCGATTTTGGTGGTGCAAACAGTTTGGTGTTATGTCGGTTCACCAGTTCAGTGAAGAGTGAATGTTGGATTCACAAGGTCAGTAGCAATTATCAGGTCAACTTGCAGTGGAGCACAGGAGATCCCAGATATTATTTTTGGCAGAAATAGCCATTGAAATATTTACCCTCTCTCTCTCTTGTTTATTTAATTCTATGCAGACGTTTTTGGGTTACTGTCAGATTACTTCCAAGTTTATGTAAATATTTATATATGACATTGTAGAGGCTTAGATCTTAGAAAAGGGTTGAGTTTGTGTACCATAATCCCAGATGTAGAAAAATAAGTTTGGGAATGATATTGAACTTTTTCCTGCAGATGTGGCATTTCTACGCCTGCGTGCCCCATGTACTGGAACACAATAATCTTTATCTATTTTGAAAAGGTCAAGAATTCATTGCCTAACGAAGTCAACTGTCATCAACCAATCCATAGTGGCATATGATAAAGAGGCTTTTGGGCACTGCACGCAACAGTTTCAGGCGATGGTTTTAAAGAATTTCTCTTGTGAGCTTCAAGAATGAAAGCAGATGTAATGACGCAGGTAATCCGAACTGAATAAAGCCAGGCAAGTGAATACCATTCCTTTGCAGGCTCTCAATATCTAAAATTTAGGAGGTGATGCGGGTGAATAGAAAGATGGGGAAAGTTGAACCCCTCAACCAACAAAATGACAATTCATTGACGGGGGTGTAGATAGACTTAAATCCCCAACCAACAAAATGACCATTATCTATCCTTTTCAAGCATACCCAATACTCAAAACAATTAGGTAAAAAGATGGAAACTTTTCCTTTTTGTTACAAGTCTTTATTTTATCTTTTTTTTTATTTACGTTCTTCAACACCATCCCTTCAGCTTCTACATTTGCGTACACATAATTCAGGTGCGGACTAAGTTTCTTATTTACGAATAATACATATATTTTATTAGGAATGGATTCTTATCTAGCGAGTTGTCTGACTAGCCTATCCTATACCTCATATGTTACCACCAAGCGAGGATTCATTTTGGATCTATCAACATCAAACACCATAACTGTTCTGATGTATTATTGGCCACTCTAAAACAAGGAGATGAGAAGGCAAACGTTGGCCACTATTTTTGTATTCTGTGAGCTGTTTGTAGGTCCCTAACGCACGTGACGACATTAAGTTTTCTTGGCTTTGCTCTATGACTGCCCTTTTTCTACCTTGTACTGTATGCACATATGATCCTGAACTTAGAAAAGGTTTGCTGATTAGAAGCACTTATCTATCTTATTGCCTCTTATTCATTGGGCCTCATGACTCATGAGCTAAGTAACCATGCGAGAAAAAAGGCTAAAAGCTCGGTTATTCTGACGGTAAGAGGACGAACGAATTAACTCCAGCAACAAGAGAAGGGTGACTGGTGTTGAGAAGCATTACATGAAGTTTTTTCCTTTTAGTTTAGTCTTATGGTAATTCTAAGATTGAAACTTTAATTATCTAATGGCTAATGAGACAGACTAATAAGTAGGAGCCCACAAAATCCAAACCCCATCCAATTCTTATTGGCAACGGTACCCAACCCAACGTCCTTCAGCCAATAGGATAGGGAATCAATTTAATTTGGATTTTGTGCTTACAAAAGAGAATAGGTGAAATTGTATAATTCATGTCAAATTAGATTTAATTTCATTGGAAAAATTGGTGAAATTGTATTAAAAACTCATATTTGGTGTACGAAAACTTATTAAAAAATTGTGCTGAAATATACCATTGATGATTGAACACATCAAAGGCTAGAACTTAAGCTAATTAACAATATTATAATTTTGGCAAGGACATGCTTCGATCTTTGGTTTAGCTTAATCTTGGGGTACTCACAAACGCAAAGTTGGACCATTGGGGTTTGTGACTTGAAAGTCAACCAACTGGCTAAGCTTGTATAGTTTCTCCTAGGTCTTTCAAGTTTTTTTTTTATTATAAGTATTCCAGATTTATCCAGACCAGCGATTTAGTGCATGATGACTTGAGGTCCATTATCTTTATACACTCTGCCTCTTAGTGGGGGTCAAATCAGGCAAATTTTATGGTTTCAATCATACTATATTCTTCGGGTGGGGCTTAAATCATTACAGACAAAAAAAAAAAAGGTATAAGCATGGGATTAGGTCATAAGTTAAGTTAATAAAGTGAGATAGGAAAAGCTGCTTTTGGCTAAAAGTCGAGACTTGCTTCTTTCGTTGGTGCAATAAGACCTAACTTATTTCTGCTTAAAGCATCAACTCAACTTGTCTATTTTTTATGTGGCAAACAATTAAAAATGGTGATTTCAAAGGCCAAACCTGAATAAACGATCAGCTACCTGGTTGTAATTTAGCTTCCCAATGGGTTATTTTAGTTTGATGTGGGTGAACGTGCACGAATAAGTATCTAATTACATTAAAGCATGATAATTTGCAGGTGAAAAAAAAAAGAAAAACCTCCAGAGTTGACTAATCCAAATTACCGCTGTACTTGTATTAATTTATCCGATGGTTGTTGAGTAAAAGGCGTAAAGACAAGTTGCTCAAGCTATGGTTGGCACGTGGATAAGTATCGTAATCAATGGCAAGCATGTTAACTTAATCGACCTCTACTATTCTTTCAACCCCATCGATTTTCTCTATGCTTTTAGAGTTCTAAAACGTAAGTTATTCTTTAATCTCACAGTAAATGATTTCATTTTGTTGTCGAATAAGTGGAGGCTGATGGGGAGAAAACCAAATTTATTGTCAGGATAGGGACGACCACTGTTTAATTTTGTGTCTTAACCAAATTTATTGTCAGGATAGGGACGACCACTGTTTCATTTTGTGTCTTACATACTCGAAAAATTAATTAAAAAGCGAACGTATAATTCATCACTTACATGATAATAGTACCTTTTCGTATTTGACCTCTTCAAGGCATGCCTGAAATTAGGAAAATTAGGCTAAAAGGAAATTTTAGGTGAAGAGATAGAAAGTCTAATTAATAATTTAGGGTAGCTTGATTCCACTTTTATTTTTCCGTCGTAATTTTTTGTTTTAATTTTTTGTTTTTAGTTTCGATTTTTCTTTTAAATAAAAATAAAATTTTGTTTAGTTGTTAATGTTAGTATAGTTATATTTTTATCATTGATAATAATTATATATCAAAAAAATTTAAAGATAAATAATTTTTAATTAAATAAATTTACTGTAATATCTTATATATTTATTTTATTAAAATAAATAACTTAAAATTACTTTTTATTTATAAATTAATATTCATTATAAATATATTTTAACTATTAAATCAAATTTGATTTGAAATTTATATATTCCGAAGAAATTTTTAATTTGATTATATTTATTAATAATTATTAACTTAAATCTATTTAATTTAATTGCAAAAATTAAATAAAATTATTAGGTAAATTAAATTATTCATAATTCATCTTAATAATTAATTTAATTAATTAAATATATAATATTAAATTAAATGATTCACAGCTCTTATTAATAATAAATATATTAAATAATTAAATAATATATATTTAGTTGATATTAAATCATATTCTTAAAAAACAGAAAAAAACAAATTTTAATTTTTATGATTTTCATAATTTTTGAAACGGAAAAAAAACCAAAACAAATAACAAATGCTAAAATACTAAAAAATTTTACTGAAATTAAAAGCAAAAACAAAAAATAAAAATGGAAACAAATTGACATTTATTTTTAAAAAAATTCAATTTATTTTCTGAAACTAGGACCAATTCAATTATATATTTTTGTAAAAAAATTTTATAACAAATTATAATTCTGCCAAATCTCCTTCCAATAAATAGAAAACATAACAGCAACACAAATATGTAATTGATTGGCTGCCATCAGTTCTATCAGTAGACATCAACATGCTTCTCAGGCTCTTAAAGGAATTTAGACATTACATTTCAGCAATTATAAAGCACATTCTTTACTTAAAGTTTATAAACATAAATTGCCAGCTTTTACCCTAGAAAACATGGGAAGATATATCTGAAGAAAAGATAAAACCTTATGATATCAGATGACACCATCATGACTCACAAAAAAGTAACACGAGAGAATCATTAATAAGAAACATGCTTTCTTAAGGTATGATTTTCTCTTATTAGCCCCAACTGGGATCTAGGATTCTTCTAAATTAAAAGTCTTAGTAACAGAGATTATGTCACTACTTGAACCGGCTCGAGCACATTTTATTACAGTTTTCACTTTTCACCGATTCGGTCGAGTACACGTAACCTCTTTAAGAGGCCCACATAACCAAAATGAGACCAACCACTTGCTGTGAAGTACATCAAATTTTGTGTTTGACTGAGTATGTTTGAATTATTCTGTATTAATCATGTTTTATTAAATTTTATTTATAAATTTATATAAAATTTATGTAAATGTGTATATAAAATTTAATGAAGTTTGATAAAAATACTACAGCTGAAACAGGTCATAGATAGCTACACATCCATAAACGCAAAATTTATCATTCTCAACTCTCAAGTACATAGCACGTTTTTGTACTGCAGCTATTGCAAGCGAAATATGTAAGCAATTAATAGCTCCTCTCTTCATTGCATCCGCTGTAGGCTGTTTCTTGGAGACCTAAAAACTGCCCATAAAATCTAGGCCTTACCCATTTCCTGGAACTGTGCAAGAAACAATGGGTCAGTCTTGTTCTCTCAGGTTTTTACTTGTTTTTGCTATTCTGGTTCTCTCCATCGCTAATGGTATATACTACAACTTTTTGTTTTTGAACTTCGTATTTTGTAATTTCTTTTTCTTTCTCTCTCTTTGAAATGCTCAACTGATGGCTTCATCTTTTAATTGTGCCACCTTCGACGGTTCTACAA
This sequence comes from Erythroxylum baracoense, assembly GCA_025629805.1. NCBI lineage: Eukaryota > Viridiplantae > Streptophyta > Magnoliopsida > Malpighiales > Erythroxylaceae > Erythroxylum > Erythroxylum baracoense. The sequence continues at coordinate 12,623,176 of JAOTAY010000008.1, forward strand.
GGATTTGGCAGAAAGATGATGATAGAGACAGCTGATGTAGTAGATTCCTCGGTTCAAGCAGAGGTTGGTTGCTGTTCCTTAATTTTGTTTTCTTACCGCATTTGGTATCATCACTGTTGTCCACAAGTTCTTGCTCCTAGGTGTTTTTGTTATGGCATTGAATTGCTTAAAGTTTGGTTCCAGGAAACTGCAGGAAAATCAAGAAAGATGATCGAGATGTTGGACTATCAAGATCCGCAACCTAACACTAACCCGAGAACTGGGTATGTGTATGTCCCTTCTCCGCAAGGCTGATCACAGTTAATCTAAGATGCTGTGCTGTTATTGTTTGTAATTTTGTGGTGTTGAAAGTGGTTTATGTTTTTGAGTGGCTTGAGACGGTTAGACATGAGTATTGTGTTGACTAGTATTAGTAAAAACCTCCATATTGTAATTTGGGAATAAAAAGATTGCCTCTAATGTTGATTTTGTAATTGTATATTGTATCTCTAATGTTGATTTCGAGATCGTGTATTGTAAGCATACTTTTGTTTCCTTGGTATTAGTATAACTGCACATAGTCATAGACTATTTCATTGTGTGCCTCCAGAAACCAAACAATCCGCTATGAAATAGATACTGATTGATAGAGAGACAAAGGAGCCGTTGCTGCCTTGCTGGTTGAATTTAGTTAGCACCTAAGATACGGTGAGCCACAGGGTCATGTTCGCCAAGTGTATGTTATAGGATTAATATAGTCATATTGTTTTTTTATATTCATTTTCCTTTATAATTTCAATTTCATTGAAGAAGCTCTACAATTTGATAAAGAAAATGTATAGAGAGTCTTAGTGCAAATAAAACTTCTCTTAGGAAATCAGTCTTGGCATAATCATTTTGATCTTTTTAGTTAAGCTCTGATATTAAGTTAGTATGATACAACTCTAGGCAAAATGAAAAAGTCAAAGTTAGCGCTTTATTGATGAGTAAATTTTAAAATTTATATCGTGTAAAATCAAATGAAAAGTGGATAGAAAGTGATGGTCTTTGGTGATTGTGTAGGCAGTGGCGGAACCAAGAATATCTTGAAGTCGGGGCTGATTGGACAGCGATAAACTAACGGAGAAGACTTCCGGCAAATTCAAAATTAATTCAAAAAATAATTTCACAAATCAAATTCATAAATGAAGTTAACTAAGATATTCAAATTACAATGTCTTTGGACATTTTTAGAGACATTAGAGCTAATGAATGATAATTATTTTCGACGAGTCGCCATGGCTTGAAACCGCTGTAAAATAGTCTTATAAGTTTTGTAAATAACAATAACAATAATAATGTTTTAATAACAATTTCATTAAATGCAAGATTTATTTTTAATAAAATATTAAATTTATGTTAACGGTGACCTTCTAGATAAGTATGAATATGAAAGCATAGTGTATATATATATAACATTCAAATACTTTAAAAAAAAGACATTCAAAGGCACCAAGGATTTGGCCAAGGACAAGTCCGCTTATCCCGATGTGGCTCCGCCCCTGCTTGAAACAAATCATTTATTGGAATGAGAGTCAAATCCTCGTCATGCCAACAATATTCAAAAGACACGCCTTCCCCTTATCATAATGTTGGGAACAAGCAAAGAACAACTTGTTCCATCATATACATATATATATATTTTTGTAATGAAAATTTTCCTATTGTTAAAAGAATGGAACGAACGAAGTCCTTTTAATTAGAAAATGTAAACATTGTAGAAAAAGTAAGAATAAATTTTTAGCTTACCGCTGAAATGAGCAGTGTGGAAACGACAAGGGTTTGGCCACGCGGGAGCTTGTCCCCGTGTGGAAGTCCATGTATATCATACTTAGCTGCTGCATAGTGCATAACATCTCTACTCAGAATATGCCATTTGAGGAGCCGTTGGACTCCTTTGGGAGTAACGGTTTTCATTTCTGGTTCACATTACATATATTTTATCTGATCAATAAGTTTGGGTGAATTACCAAAGGAGATTCATAACAGTGACCTGCAAAATCTTGGAGTGAATGACAACTAATGTTAAGGTCTCCATCATTCACTGCACACAGATCACAAATGGTAATGCCATGAGTCATCGTAACCAACTTGGTGGATTTTTCATATTTCAAATTTGTATTCCATTTTGCACATTCTTCTATAAACAAATCTTGCCAGCTAGTTCCTGTCCGTATACGGTTATTGTAAACCATACTATCACTTGCTTCCAACGCTGAAATAAAGTTTGGAAGTTGGAACAACTTTTGATGGCAATGTCACTGATACTGGTGATAACACCACGGACGACCAGTTAACTCTGCAGAACTGTACATATCAGAGAAAACTAAATACTGGCATGGATGACAGGAACAACTTTCACACACTAACACAATTTGCAAGAACGAAGCTCATGCAGACTGGTTACAAGCAGCCGTGAAGATCATGGGAACACAAAAATGGCGGAATGCTATGACATTCAAGCGAAAGTAGGGATCAAACTCAACCCAGGGACAAGCCCCCGCTGGGGCGGGGGCTTGTCCCCATGTGGCTCCGCCCCTGTGTGTAGGGGTTTCCATGCCCCGAGCCTGCTGCTTGTAACTTTGCTATTTAAATGCTATTTTATTGGGGCTTGTCCTCCCTATTCGGCCAAAAAAAAAAAAAAAGATAATAGAAGAAATAAAGAAAAGAAGAGAAACAATCTTATAAACGTTACATATTTGTAAAATAAATAATCTTGAAAGTCCATGTAGTTAACAGCCACACAAATTATTACTTGATGAATCAGTATATATTTATAAACTCTTATTGAGCCGTTCGTAACGTTTTATCAGTTTTGATAAAATAAAAAAAGCTCTTATTTTATTTCTTTTTACCTTTATAAGTGTCAAAAATGGGTTATAAAATGAAATAAGGTAAAATAAGAGAAGTTTATGAATGTGCCTAGGGCGGGTATACTTCCTACCCTTGCCCTGGCGACCTGCAGCTCTTATATAATAATATTGTGATCAACGTTTACTAAAAACCATCCAAGTAGATTTTTCACAAATACGGATGTATGAACAAGTAAACTGAAAATGTATTTCTTGTTTTGCCTCTAAACTAAAGGTTAGAAGGCACGTTTATCCTATACAATAGTCGAACAAAACAACAATCAAAGAATACTATTGGCCGGTAGAATTTAATTCAGTTTCAAGGTCATGAACAGTTCTGAATAGGGGAAAAAAAGTTGGGAACAGTTGTACTAAAAGGCCTAAGTCAATGTACAAAACCAGTAAACAAAGGGAAATGGGCCATTAAGTGTAACCTTGTGGAACATGACCGTACAGAATTTGATCATACCATTATTTTTTTTATACAATGGAAACCCAACAACAAAAATCTAACTTCCTAGTTAACGTAGGGATCTGCGGTACTGAGTTCCATGCTTGTCACAGTTGAGGTGGTCTATGACGACTGTCGGAGGCGCCTGTAGAATATGAAGGTTTGAGCTGGATATCATTGCAAGCGCTGCAAGACTGTTTGCACACTGATTCCCTTCACGATACACGTGTTGGAGTTTCACCTCCCAATCTCGGTGTAGTAGGCCACGACTACCTGTCACCAAAAAGTAATACTCAGTTGATGGTGTAACAGAAGAGGAAAGAATATTGATTACCTCTAAAAAATCCACTTCGACAATCACTCGGCGATATCCAAGCATCCATGCTAGGGTCAGTCCTGAATGGACTCTCCAAAGTTCGGCAGCTAAAGGCGTGCCTCGGCCAATGTGATGGAGGAATCCCCCGCACCAGTTTCCGTGGCAATCTCTGATTAAACCACCTGCGGCTGCTATGCTATACCCAGGCTTAACCGCCCCATTAGTATTTAGCTTGACCCAGCCCTCTATCGGTTTGGTCCAACCTGTAAGACATCCTACTGGGAATCCCTGGTCCCTAAAGATAGCACTTTCCACAATTCGTGCCCTTACTATCCAGTGAACGTAGTCCATTACTGCCCTAGTTCCGTCTTCAGGCCACACAAAATCATCTTCAAATATGCTACTGTTACGCCAATACCAAAGGAACTAGCAAGCTACTCCATAGATAGTAGGCCATTGAAGCTGCTGCACATATGAGGGTTTCAGAAGATTGGATTGCACCCATCCACTACAAGAAAACAGTGAATTACAGACGGAAATTACCTACGGAAAAACCAAATATATCGTCGGTATACCAAATTACCGACGGAATAAACCGACGGTTGAAAACGTCGGAGATTCCTCCGTAGCTAAATTCGCTGACGGATATTGTGCATACCGTCGGTAAAATTACCGACCGAAAAGATAAACCGTCGGTAATATCAACGGAAAAGTTACCGACCGT
>JAOTAY010000008.1:12627636-12637930 GCA_025629805.1 Erythroxylum baracoense
GGCCGGGTTATATAGCCGCTCGATTACCGAGGGAACGATAAATTCCGTCGGCAATATAGGTTTCCAGAACGCGCGGCCGCGGACAATTACCGACGGACAACACCATTCCGTCAGAAAGAGAGCAGGATTCGCCGACAGTTACTGACGGAAACGATCGATCCGTCGGTAAAAGAGCGGCATTTACATTCTAGAAGAAACTCAAATAGCGACGGACACAGCATTTCGTCGGCAAATTAGGTTTTGTTGCCGACAATTGCCGACGGTACGAAGCGTGTCCGTCGGTAAAAACACGATATTTATTATAATTAAATCGCAAATACCGACGGTTTTAACTTTCCGTCGGTAAACAAGGTTCGCTGCCCATAATTGCCGACGGTAAGATAGACGTCCGTCGGTATACGCTTCCATGTTCCCGACGGTAACTTCTAACCGTCGGCAATATTTGACTCTCAAAAATTCGCCGATGGAATATTTCCCTTCCGTCGGTGTGTTTACCGATTGAAAAGATTTTCCGTCGGTATATTAATCGAACATGTACCGACGGATGTCATTGTCGTCCGTAAATTGAAGCTACTTACCGACGGACAATTATACCGTCGGTAAATGGCGAAGCAATTAAATTGCGGGAACGATTCCCGCATTTTTTTCCGTCGCCGAGATATTTTCTGTCACTATTTTCTGTCGGAGATTTTGTGCTGAATTTTTTCCTACAATATTCCCGACGGATAGATTTGCCGTTGGTAAAACTTTCTGTTCTCCGACGGCTTTTGGATGTTCCGTCGGTATTCTGCGATGGAATTTTTGTCGTCGGTAATATTCCGACGCTAATTCACAATTTTCTTGTAGTGATCTCTCCACATCTAATTGAAAAAATTCCGCGTCAACCACTGCGGGGGAGAATTTACACCAGAAAGCCTTCACCCGTATGCAATCCCGAATGGCATGCAAGGTTGATTCCTCATATCCACAAGCATGGCACCTGTTATCCATTGTGAGGTGTCGAGCCACTCTTTGTTGATTAGTCAATAACTTCTGTTTCGTCATTAGCCAGAGGAATGCCCTGATCCGCTGAGGACCTACCCATTTCTAGATTAACTCCCAATGTTTACTAGCCTCAGGCGTGGAAGTACCTTTAATTAACTCATAGGCAGACTCTGTGGTGAACCTACCATGAGTTGTTAGCCCCCATATGATGGTGTCATCCACCGGGTTAGTCCGATTGAGATGGATAATCGCTATATCCATGCAGACTATGGACGGGAGATGATGTTGGAAGAGATGCCACTGCCAGATGCCGGGATCATTCGTGAAGTCCGCAACTGTAGCATATAGAGTGCTTTCAGGAATTGGGGAGATAACCACTGAAATTAAAGGGCCCCAGTCATTCACTCAATTGTCCAACCAGAATATGACATTCCTCCCTGTTCCCAATGACCACCTAATACCTTGGCAAACAAATTTTCAACAAGCCGAGATGCCTCGCCAGATAACTGAAGCTCCGGCCCTATCGAGATTGACAGGGATAGGTCCAGGTCCTAAACGATACTTAGCTCTTAAGATTCTGACCCATAGAGCTGTAGGTTTTGTAATTAGAGCTCAACCCAGTTTAGTCAGTAAAGCATCATTAGAAGAACGAACGCGTTTTAATCCTAGGCCCCCAGCTTTTTTGGGTTGGCACACTGCGTCCTATTTGACGAGATGGAGTTTCCTGAACTCGCCCGTTGAGCCCCATATGAAATCCCGCATGATATGCTCCAAATCATCGCAAAGTTATCTGAGGAGCCTCACTGTTTGCATTGTGAAAATGGGAAGAGCCGCAATAACAGATTGAGTTAGTGTTACTCTCCTTGCTAAAGACAACGTCTTAGCCCTCCAGCCGGAGAGTTTCTTGCGAGCGTTATCCAAAATATGCTGGTAGGTGCTCCTCGTGGTACGCTCATGAATCAAAGAAACCCCTAGGTATTTTTTCAAATTGGTCGTCCTCGTGATATTCAAAAGTTGGTTGAGCCTGCTAGCAGTGGTATGGGAGACGTTTTTAGAGAAAAAAAATCCTAGTTTTCTCTAAGTTGACTTTCTGTCCTCAAGCATTATAGAACACCTCCAGAATTCTAGCAATTATATGCGTTTGGGGACTCCGTAGCTTGAGCAAAGAGAACAAGGTCATCGGCAAAAAAGAGATGAGATATGGGACGCCCTGTTGAGTTCATCTTGATTCTTGTTCCGAGAAGTTTGTCTATCACTTCAGATCCCAAAGTAGCGTCTTGACTCTTGACCAAGGAGGCTTAGACCAGAACTTGCCAATGTTTGTAAGGTCCTAGTTCCAAAGTTGCATCCGTCGCGGGGGGAAAGATGGAAAGTGTAGCATTAGAATGTTGACGAGTGGTAATTGACACTTGTGTGATTTATTCTAAAACCCTGGAAAGGAGTGGAAAAGTAGAGGGCTTTCAAGGAAGTTGCATTCTAAGTTGACTTATTCACTAGAAATTGTAGGCTTATAAAAGTGCAAGCCATAACTTCAGCAAGCTTGCAAGGAAATTTCATCTATTTGGGAAGAACTATTCCATGGAAGTGGAGAAACAAAAGTGGCAGCCCACTTTTCTCTTTTCCAAGAAATTTCAGGTACGAATTTTCCGAGTTCTAAGGAAATTTTCAGTTCCTGTCATGGCAATAGAACAAGAAGGAAAAGGTTAGATTCCAGGTCGCTGTCGCTTCCCATCCGACTACATAAATAAAAAGTCCGACTCATGACCGATTTTCTTAAGAAAAATATGCAATCAAGTATTTCCACCGTATGCAAGAGGCAGAAGCCAAGAAACTTCCCTCCTAATATGAGGCAAAGATGCCATTTCCTTGTGTTTCTTCTCCCCTTCTATATACATGGACAAGTGCTTATCACGAATCAACTTCCTCAGCCTCCTTTCAAAGCTGACAAATTTTGCCAACACTCTTACCCTTCCTATATAAGCATTAGTCCGACGTTCATTCATCCGAAGAACTAAGTATCTGCAGCAACCTTTTAGTGTTGTCCACCTCTGCAGAACTCAAAAACCAGCATTTCTTTTCTGTTCTTAGGAGGAAAATTAGTTAAGCTCTTCTCTTTTGTCCCCTGGAGATGGTAACCTGGCCATGGGGTCAATCTACTTTTATTGTTTGATCACCTTGCAGAAAGCCTTAGTGAATACTTATCAATCTTATACTTTGTTACATGTATTGCTTTATATTATCTTGTGTAAAGTGATTATTAATCAGGTCAACAGAATTCAGAACCTCATATCAAAAGTTTGGTTTTTTCTCCAATCCCAAGCTAGGATTGGTAGTACCCTAAAGGCTTGGGCAGAGAAAAACAACAAAATACCTGATTCATCCAGCAAGAAGTCTTCCTCTCAGAACAAGGAATGTTACTCAGGCTTTTGTAGAAAGGATATGAAAATGGTGATGGAAAGCTTGGGACTTTTTTGCAGCCCAGAAAGCGAGGAGCTAAAGGAAATGATTCACTCCAGCGAGCTTTTAGAGCTGTTTGACGAGAAGGAGCCAGGTGTGGAGGAAATAAAAGATACTTTCGATATCTTTGACGAAAACCGAAAGGGGTTTATAGTTGCTGAGGACTTGCAGAGAGTCCTCCCAAAATTGGGACTGAAGGAGGGTATTGAGTTGGTGAACTGTAGGAGCATGATCAGCAGATTTGATGAAAATGGCCATGGAAGGATAGATTTTAACCAATTCGTAGAATTTATGGAAAACAGCTTTCGTTAAACAACATCTTTAAATTATCAAATAGAGACGAGAAAATGTTCGCAGTTCTACACATATTTTCTCTGTTCTTGTTCCTTTACTATGTCATATACCATAAGTTTTTGTTTCATCCCTTTGTCGCCCGAATGGTTGAGTTTTAGCATATCAGCAATTACTTAAAATCTCCTTTGGTGGAGATAGAGGTGAATCTACGTGATACCTCTTTTATCATCACTGTAACATAACCTTTCCCCCTCAGACGTGTACGCTTTTTGATATCTCGTATCAGTTACCGTCGTCCGAAAAGAAGAATGAACCTTTTCTCTACGCCTAAATATAACCTGTCTCTCCCTCCAGTTAGTGCAGGATTTACATGCTCAATTTCAATAGATGACGATTTTAGCAACTGGGGGGAGATTGACTATGCGTAACAATGTTATGTGTATATTAAGACAGAAAATCAATTAGCAAAATATGACTGTTACACCCAGAAATCTGTGAACGGTAAATCAGTTTTTATGATTAAGTTTTGACTGTAATTATTGATAGGAATATAGGACTTTGTTAACATTAATGATGTGTGTGATTGCCATAAATTATGGTGAAATATAATTTCCCTACCTTAGGTTTTTGGTGAAACAGAGTTTTAGTATACATCTATTAAAATAGAGTTTCGGTCACCTTAAGTTTTTGTAAAAATTAGAAAGTGATCAGTGATCTTAAGATTAAGTGATAATAAACTTTTACTGTAATAAGACCTATATATAACCCTATAATACATTTTTGAGAATTGTGTAAGTTATTGTAGTTGTCATATTTCTTTTTGGATCATCTTTCTTGCAGCAATAAAAGAATGACAAAAGGTACAAATTATCCTCTAATGTTTCCTAAAAGGTCTAAATTATTCCTTACCATTATTCATAATATCACATTATACTTTGATTTTTTTAAAATGGTACTAATAGCACCCTAAATCATAAAAAAGTTTGGGTTTTTGGCATTTTCTAATATATATGTTATTAATTTAGCCTATATGATGTCACAATTAAACAATATGGACCAATCAGAAGTTGAGATAATATTTAAAATGATTTTTTTAAACATCGGTTAAATGTTGATGTTTACTTTATATTTTTTTAAAAAAGTTGTTTACTTTAACTTTAAGTTCTTACCATTTTCTTTGTTACCACTTTTGCCCCTTATTTAGGGCGTCATAAGACTATTTAGTAACATTAGAGTGCAAAGTTAAACTAGAAATAATGGTAGAGACTTACTTAGACCTTTTGTAAAACGTTGAAGTACAAATCACACCTTTAGCCTAAAATAATTTATTCCCTTCTTGTGGATGTAGGTCAAATCAATTGATCAAACTACATAAATTTTTTGTGTTCTTTACTTCCGTATTCTATATATCTTGCTTTCATTTGTACAACAATTGGTATCAAAGCTAAGATTTGTTATCAAGATGTCTATGCATAAGTTCGATATTGAAAAGTTCTATAAATTGAATCACTTCACTCTATGAAAGGTAAAGATGATAGTGGTTCTTATTTAATAGGGATGCGCAGTATCATTAGAAGAAGAAGAAAATATGTCGAAGGATTCGGGAGCATCAAAAAAAGAAAAAATTATGTCAAGGGTGTACAGTACAATACTATTAAGTTTGGGTAACGAGATCCTGAGAGAGGTAGTTGATGACACTAGTAATGATTCGTTGTGAAAACAACTTGAAAGTAAGTATCAGAAGAAATCACTTCCCAATCATTTATACAAAAACCAGTGTTTGTATACCTTGAGGATATTGGAAAGTAGAAAGGTGAAAGATCAGATAGATAATTTTAACCAAATCATTTTTTAACTATAAGGTGCTAGGGTTAAAATTGAAGATAAAGATCAAGCTATAATCCTTTTGTGTCCCTTGCCAAATTCATATGAGAATTTTATTGATCCTATGTTATATGGTAGAGAGACAATTTTTGTTAGTAATGTGAAGGATGCTCTATAGTCTAAGAAATTGAAGAAAAAGATCTCTGGTACATATGAATATGTATCAGATTTGGGTTTAGTTGTTAGTAGGGAAGGAATGAGTAAAGGAGTTTTCAAAACATTAATAAGTCATGATTTAGAATGAAGGTTAAAGTTGATTGATGTTTTAAATGTAAAGTTAAAATGCACCTTAAGAAGAAATGTCCATAGCGGAAAAGTAGAAATGTGGACAAGGAAATAGATGAAAAAGTAAGTATTCAGTTAGTCTATGAGAATTCTGACAAAGAGGATGGAAGAAGTATTGATATTTTAATAGTAATATATTCTAATTTTACAAATCGATAGGTGATAGACACTATTATTACTTATCATATTACTTTCAATAAGGATTGGTTATATTCTTTTAAAGAATTAAATGGTATTGTTAGATTGGGTGATGATAGAGAGCATATGGTCAAAGGCAATGGTTTAGTATAATTCAAGACGCATGATGGAATTGATAGAACATTGGATATAAAAATTTTATGATGATAATGGGCTAATTAAGATGATAAATAGTGTGTTGACTTGATTGTGTTGAAACAAAGATTACAACTTGGTATTTATGTTTTAATAGGAAAGATGGTAATAGGATAAGTGGCTATATCTGGATCTTCAAGAAATAATGGTAATATTGCGGTATATCACATACGAGTGAGTCATCTTGGTAAGCAAGAGATGATAAAACTTCACAAGAGAGATTATCAAAGAGTGACAAACTTGGGAAGGTAAAATTTTATAAGTTTTATGTGCTTGGTAAAAAATGTAGGATAACCTTCAAAGATATAATGTTTAGAGAGCGATATATAAGCTTACAACAAAATTTAAGATGGTTGAAAATTTTGATTAAAGAGATAGAACAACATCAAGAAGAAAGCATCAACATAGTATAGGCAAATATAAAGCGAGAAGGACCATTAGACAGCCAAGGAGATATGATTGGGGAGACTCGATCACATATGCTTTGATAATTAATGATGAGGATGGATCTATCTTTGTAGGGACTAAGGAAAGTCAAGTAGAAGATAGACGGATGAGGACTATGATGAAGGTTATAAGGTTTCATTAGAACAGGAAATTAATTATATATAATCATATCTTGTTGAAAAAGGTTCACATTTTGAAAAATACAGTTGACATATTGATGAAGTTATTACCCCCAGAGAAGTTCAAGTGTAGAGAACTTTGTGAAAGTTAATGGAGCTTAAAGCCTTTGGAGGCTTGTCTGGCAAGGAGTGTTTCTTAGTTAAATGTTGGAGAATTCAAGACAAGGTGGGAAATTATGAGATATGCCTTGAATTCTGGTGAAATAGAATTACAGTGACCTTATGCTTATAGTGATATAAAGTTTCAGTCTTACTAAGCGTATATAGAAATAGAGTTTCAGTGACTTTAAACTTCTGTGAGAATATAATATTAGTGACGTTATGATTTTAGGATAATAAGTTTCATTATGATTAGACTTCTTACGTGTAACTTTATAATACCTTGATAAGGGTAATGTAAGTTATTGTAGTTGTCATACTTTTTCTTGTATCATTTTTTCACAATAATAAAAGAATTTATTTCCTTATTTGTGGATGTAGGTCACATCAATTAGTTGAACCACGTAAATTCTTATATTCTTTAATTCCTTATTTTTCATATATACTGCTTTATGTTTGTACATCAATTGGTATCAAAACTAAAGTTTGTTGTTAAGATGTCTCTATATAAGTTAGATATTTAAAAATTCAATAGATTAGATGACTTCACTCTATAAAAGGTGAAAATAAGAGCAATTGTTAGTAGGGATATGCAACAACAATAGAAGGAGAAGAAAATATACCAAAGAATTTGGGAGTGTTAGAGAAGAGTATATTCTATCGAGGCTGCACAATGTAATACTATCTTGTCTATGTGATGGGGTCTTGAGAGAGGTGGTTAATCAAACTAAGATTGCTAATTTATGGAAATGACTTGAAAGTATGTATCAAAAGAAATCATATACTAATTGTTCATATAAAAAACATCATTTATATACCTTAAGGATGTTAGAAAGTTCACAGGTGGAAGATCACATTGATAATTTTTAATTTGATCCTTTTAAATCTACAAGGTGTTGGGACTTGTAGATTTAAAATTGAGGATGAGGATCGAGCCATAATTCTTTTGTTTTCCTAGGCTAATTCGTATGAGAATTTTGTTGATACAATGTTATATTATAAAGAGACTATTTCTGTTAATGATGTGAAGGATACTCTGTAGTCTAAGGAATAAAAAAAAAGGTCCCTGATATATATAAATATATATCAAATTTTGGTTCTAATTGTCAATAGAGGAATGAATAAGGAAGTAGTTATAAAAACATGAGCAAGTCATGATCCAGATCAAAGGCTAATGATGTTCAATGTTTTAACTATAAAGTTAAAGAGTACTTAAGAGAGAATCTCCGCAATGAATAATTGAAATGTGAAAAGGGAAATAAATGAAAAAGCAAGCATTATTACAATTTAGATGAGTTTTTATAAAGAGGATGAAAGAGGAAATGACGTTTTAATAGTAAGTAATTTTGATTTTCCAAATTGATAGGTTATAGACACTGATGCCCCCTATCATATGACTTTTAATAAGGACTATATATAAATGGTATTGTCAAATTGGGTGATAATGGAAAGCATATTGCCAAAGGCAGTGGTTCAGTGCTAATCAAGATGCATGATAGAATTGTTAGAACATTAGATGCTTTATATGTTCTTAAATTTTGAAAGAATTTGATTTTTGTAAGTACTCTTAATAGACAAAGATATAAGTTTTCTAGTGATAACAAACAACTTAAGATAGACATGTCAATAGGCTGAGTTGGGCCCGGGCCGTGGTGGTCCGTGCCCACAGGGATGGGCTAGCCTGTGGTCCATTTATTTTTAAAAGAAAAAAATTCAAAACGACGTCGTTTCGAAAAATAGGTGGACCACAGGCCTAGCCAGGGCCGCCCACAACCCGCACGAGTTGACCATGGTCAACTTGTGGCCCCCTGTGACCCGCCCAACTGGGGACAAAAATTGGTCTAGCCGGGCGGGCCAAGCTGGAATTGCCATCCCTAACTTAAGGTAGTAAATGGTGTGTTAACTATGGTGAAAGGAAAATTATAGCATGACATTTTTGTTTTAATAAGAAACAGTAATGGGATCTTAAGGTCAAATATACCCTATATTATAGTATTTACAAACGTTTTACAAAATACATCGTGTCTCCTATTATACATACAATCCAAACATACATTTCCAAAACAAAACAAATTCTTTGTTGGCCATCGCGATTGTTATTATAAAAGTTTTAAAACCAAAAGGATTCTTTTCAGAATTCTCATACAAGGAACATATTGCAACACACATACCACTTTTTTTTCCATTTTGTTCAACTTGACATAGTCACTGATTTTCAAACAAACTATCATGTCATACAATTACGAGTATGCACAATAATGCATCAATAGAGGTATTAAGTCTTCACAAATTATGTATATTCACACAAATAGAAAGCACTTCTAACACAGTCCCAACTATCAAACTCCTTGAACAACTGATGGTCCGGAATTATCACAAGCAGAAATTCCCAATTCACATACATCCATAATCAATTCATAATACATAAGCCTTTGGAACTCATTCATTCATGGTCACACCAAGCAATTCAACATTGTACACCATACATCCTTTATATTATCATCTCAATTAATCATGCATAATTAAACTAACTATTACTCAATTAACCTTATATAGTCATCAATTGCACAAACTCTCTTTTTTTTTGACCTTGCTAACTATTTCCCACAATTATGGGATAAGGGACCTAAAACTTCCAAACAGCTAGTTTCATAAGACTAGTTTTTGTATCAATTTGTTTTTGCATGGCCATTCTGGCATAGAAATTGACATTTGTAGACAATATATTCTTCTAAACAAATGTTCCTCTATGTCTTAAGTTTCAAAGAAACAAAAATAATTCAATTTGGTTCATTATTCCATGAGTTATGTTCAAAATACTACAGATTGTGCACGTTCGAAATTTTGGCTAGTGCATGATCGTGCATGTGCACTCAAACTTGTAAAACCCATATCTCCCAATTATGATATCAAAAAATTACAAACTTTATACCAATAGAAAGATAAGAGAATAAGATAAAACTTTTATGAAGACAACTTTGTTTGATTCAGCCTACATCAGTATAGTTTATTTGATAAAACAAGGATACAATTTCTGTCAAGGATAGTGTTGCAGCCTATGCTAGAACTCAACTTAAAGATAAATTTCAAAACCCTTAGTGACAGAATTAAAGTTCAACTTCTTCATAACAGTTGTTCATAAATGTTTCTAGTTTAATTTGAATTTAAAATAATCCCATTTTGATGTCTACAGATCAAGATATGGCTGAAAAACCGATAGCTATTCAGTGGAACCACACTTTCTAATGAGTACCCAGCACCTATAACATTCCTAACCACGTTTCTTCATTAATTCAGTACATGTTATATCCACTTCAAACGTCAAACAAGAC
>JAOTAY010000008.1:12644185-12669769 GCA_025629805.1 Erythroxylum baracoense
AAATATAATGAACATTGTTAAAGTGAGAGAATACATAGTTAGGTAATGACAATCCTAAGTTGTTAAATTGATACTTTAATTCACTATTTTCTAAATTTGTGTTTTTACTTTTGTGACAACCCCAAAGTGTGTATGTACGACTCTTAATTTTTATATTTTGGATCTTTGCAATGTAATTATTTGAGTTTTCTGAACAAAACAAAATTTGGATCATTTTGGTGACTAACCGATCCCTGTGGAACGATACCTATATATACTGCGTTTTTTGATCAGTATACTTGCAGGATAAGAGGTTTTAATTTTAATTTTGGAAAATTACCTATCAATTAAGCAATTCTACCTATAGCTCTTCAAAACTTAACAACCTAAATGATAAATAACCTCATGAAAATTGCCTACGATGTCTATACTTAGGTCATTGCCAACTTTATGGCATATAAAGACACGATGTAATAATTGTTCATTATTTTAATTGGTGCCAATTCAATCATCAAATATATGATATATGTCACCACTAAGAAACCTAACAACACACTGGCTACCTCAAGCTCATTTTATTAACAATGCTACAATTAATAACCAAAAGTGGCTACTTAATAGTGGTGCTCTCACCATATCATAGTAGACCCGAGTAACTTATATTTATATGCATCCTATATCGATTTAGTTGGCATAAGTATTTTCATTACACATGTTGGTTCCCCTTCCTTCCCACTCTTACAGCTATATTTACATTAAATTATGTGCTTTGTGTAACAAATAAGAAAATAAACCTAATTTCAATTTCTTAATTATATACTACTAATGATGTATCAATTGAATTGTTACCGACTTCATTTTAGGTGAAAGATCTTTGCCCTTCAAAAACTCTTTTGTAAGGAACCATGAAGGATGGAGTGTATCAATAGCCAACCATTAAGCCAATATCATCTTTTATTCTTGCCTTTTCTAGTGTTAAAGCCATTACCTCAAATTGGCATCACATTCTAGGAAATCTTTTCCTATTTTAAAACATATGATTTCTATCTATGATTTAGTTGTATCTTTCCCATGTCAAAAGATTTCATATGTAATGCATATGATTGTAATAAAAGTCATGAGCACTGATCTTATTTCTTCTCACCCTCTTTAAATCATCTTTTCTGATGTGTGGACTTCACCAGTCATTTCACATGATAGTTTCAAATGCTAAGTCATTTTTATGGATCATTTTAGTAAACATATTTGGCTTTACCATCTAAAGAACGAATATAAGGTTTAAAAAAATCTTTATTCACTTCAAAATCCTTATAAGAAACCGTTTTTAACACCAAATTATTATATTTTATTCAGATATTAAGGGTGAATATTTGGCTCTTTAGATTACTTAATAACCAATGGAATTTCTCATTTCACCACTCTATTATACTTACCTGAACTTAATGGATAATAAAAAAGATGACAATATCACATAGTCAAAATTGATCTTGCCTTACTTTTCCGTATCTCTCTTCCCTTAATCTTTTGGTCTCATTCATTTGCTACTATTGTTTACTTAATTAATCACATACCTACTTCTGCTCTCAATCTTTCTTTCTTATATAAACTAATTTTTTGTACAACTCCTAATTATTCCAAATCTTAATATTTTTGGTTGTTTGTACACCTCTCATAAACTTGATTCTCGATCTAAACTATGTATCTCCCTTAGATATTCATTATCTTAATGTGCTTATTTATGTCTCAAACTATGTACCAATAAAATCAATATTTCTCATCATGTTTAATTTTTTAAATCAATTTTTCGTTATAAATCACTACATTCTCATTTGCCAAGCCTTGAATCCTCCACTCTTGACCTTTAGGTTCCATAGATTCTCATCGTCCTTTTTTTCCTATCCTTTGTAATCACCTTTTTACACTCTATCTGAAGTATACTCTTAAGAATTATCATAGTGCATTGATAATTTATCTGCTCAACTCATAAACACTTCTCATCCATCCAAAAACTCTATTACAACCATTTCGAACCCACTTTAACCCTCATACTAACCTAATACATACTAAGCTCCCCTAACCTCAAATTAACATCACATAACCACAATTATTAAAAATAATATTTGTAACCACTACAAAAACTTAGCCTCTATACTCATATCCATCCTACCTTAAATGTTGAATCCATAACTGTGGCCCAAGCTTTTAAAACCTTAATTGGTGACAACCCATTTTAAAGAAATGCAATGCCTTAATTCCTAAAGGTATATGAGAGCTTTTACCACCTGATACCCTCTGATGTTATTGGTTGCAAATGAATTTTTCATATCAAATGAAAAATTGATGATTATATTGAAAAATTTAAAGCTCACTTAGTTGCCAAAGGTTTACATCAAAGACATAATTTAGACTATTAAGATAAATTTAGCCCGGTGGTAAAACCAACTATTGTCAAACTTGTTTTGGACATTGCTATTAACAATGGTAGTATTTTTAATAGTTTGATATCAATAATGTATGCCTATAAGGACAAATTTCAAAAGATGTTTACATGGCACAACCTTAGAGCATCATTAATTATAATCATCATAAATATATTTATAAACTTCTCAGTCATTTATAGCCTTAAGCAAGTATCAAAAGGTTGGTACCGTAAGCTATGCCAATACCTTATTAGTGTAGGATTCAAGAATTCTCATGCTGATACTTCCTTTTTTGTTCTTAATATTGGTACTCAGATTCTCTATCTCCTTATTTATATTGATAACATTGTTCTCACAAGTGATAGTCCAACAGTAGTTAACATATTTATTGATTGAATTCTCTACACGATGCTCCATCAAGGATCTTAAACATCTCTCATATTTTCTTGAAATTAAATTTATTCTTCACTAACATGGTATTTTATATTCTCAGTGATGTTGCGTTATTAGTCTTCCCAGTTGAGCTCATATGTTGGATGAAAAACCTATTACTACTTTATTGCCAATTATTGCCTCTCTCAATTTACACTTCAACATACCATTTCTTGATCTTACCAATTATTTCAATCTTGTTGTCTATAAAACTTGTCACTTACTCATCGAAATATCTTTTATACAATAAACAAATAATGTTAGTTTGTAGATCAACTAATAACTAAGCATTGGACAATAGTTAAACATCTTCTATATTATTTATGTGGTACTAGATGTAGATATTCTTTCTTGTCACAATTCTCCATTGTTTCTTCGTGCCTATTCCGATGCATATTAGGCTAGAAGCAAAGATGATTTTTTCTTAACAAGTGCATACATTGTTTATCTTGGACCGAATCTTACCTTCTGGAGTTTAAAGAAGCAAAACATCATTGCTAACTCTTCCAAATAGGTTGAATATCACTCTATTGCTATTATCACTACTGATTTTAATTTAGGTGTGCTATATCTTGTCTAATATTAGTATCACTCTTTCTCATAAACTTTGCATCTGTTGCGAAATATTGCCACTATACCTCTATGCTCAAATCTTGTCTTCCACCTAAGAATGAAACATGTTGCTATTAACTTTCTCTTCATTCAAGATAACGTTCAATATGGTGCTCTTTGTATAGCTCATATCTCCTCTATGGATCAACTAGCCAAAATTCTTACAAAGTCATTACCCTATCTTAGTTTCAGTATCTCAAAGTCAAGATTTGTCTTACTTCTTTTAACTAGTCTTGAGGGGGCACATTAAGATTCTTTGAGTTATGCCATTAATTTTAGGTGATGAACTTGTAACTTATATAGCTAACCTATGCCTTTAATTTTAGATCTCAATCATAGGGAGATAGAATATTTTCAATAGATGAAAAAGTTGTATAGCACACTAATAATGCTAATAAGTTTAAATGTGATAATACTAATAAAAATGATGAATTTACCATTTTATAAGTTTAAATGTGATAATAAATTAAGTATTTTATTTTATTTTTATTTATTATGTAATAATACTAATAAAAATGGTGAATTTATCATTTTATTTATAATTCATGTTTTTAAAAAATAATCAATTTTTTTTACAACTAATCAATAAAATTGTAAAAATCTAAGATATAAATAATTTATAGGAAGTAATAATTGGGCAATTAGATAGTAAGTCCAAAGAGCCAATGAGATTAAAAAAAGTATTTAATTCTTACAAATATTGTAAAATATGAAATAAATAATTTATTAAAAGTAAAATTACTTAATAAGATATTAATTATAATAAGCTTATGAAATCGAAAATTTTATTAGCATTGAGAAGTATTACAAAAATATGAATTATAAACAATTTATTGAAGTAATAATTATTCAATAAGATACCAAGTCCAATGAATCCTTTAAAAAAAGAATACTTAGCAATGGCAAAAATGTCGATCCAATTGACTAATAAAACATGAATTAAAACTGACCTCGAATCCAAAGGTAAATATGAAAAGGTATAATTTTTAATTATTAAACAATTAAAAATCCTTATGACTTATATTTAGCATAAATAATTTTATTTGTAATAGTTCTCTCTTTAGCCATTTTAACTAAGTATTTTTTTCTCTTTTGATTTTCTGTTTGTTTTTTATTTATTTGTCCTCTTTATTATTTGTTTATATATTTACTTATTTTTATTCTATATTTTTATTCTTTACTTTTTTATCTCTATTTTATTATTTTATATACTTTATATACTTTTTGTTTTATTCCATATCTTTTTTTGACTTTGAATTTCTTATTTTTATTTTGTTATTTTTGCAGTTTTTTCTTTAAATGGTTCTCAGAAAAAGTTTTCTTTCTTTTTCCTTTTTCTTTTTCTTTCTTCTTTTGTTGTGAGTCTATTAGAAACAACTTCTACATTAGTTAGGGGTAAGATTGTGTACTTTTGGATTATTTTTGTATTAAACAATAAAATTATTAATAATAATAAAATGAATCAAATTATTTATTTATTAATTTTTAATTATCAATACAAATGATAAAATAACCATATTACTTATTATTACTAAGTAGATTTCAACGAAATAATTAATTTATTATGATAATTAAACTAATAAGTATATCATTAGTGATTATAGAACATGATAAATTAGTATATTCTTAATTATTAATAAAAATTAATATTATTATATCATATAGACAAATGATATATAAGAAATATTTATCTCATAATCTCATTATATTATGATGTAATTTTTAGACGTTTTTAAATATATAAAATTTTCTTAAATGTTAGTATTTATAGCAAAATTTATACAGAGTCTTTATAACTTTTACCTTATAAAATATTAGTATTCTAAGATTCAATTTGTTCTACGTTTTACTAAACGGAAAAAAGAAAGCAGTTTATATACAAGGGGGGAAAAAAAGTGTACGGAGCTTCTTCTTGTATGGTTTATTTGTCTCACTTAAATTTAATTTGTTATTTTCCTTAATTGAATAACGAGGCATGACATGGAAGCAATTAAAAACCGTCTTTTTTTCTTTTTATATATCTTGCATTAACTTTAGGCCTGTACTATATATTTTTATCCTGATAGTGCATTTCCTTTATTTCCTGAAACATGATATACCATCTCAATGGAGAAGCATGTTCCTAATGTATGGCACCATTAATATGGTGTCATTTTCCAATATGTTATATTTAGCTCAGTCATCTGAGAGGCACCATATTTGGAGTTGTTTGTCCCACCAATTATGGAGGATCTGCATATATCCTGTTTCGAGGGAAAATTAAATTCAAGAATCGCCAATACCAACCATGTTGATGGAGCTAAATCCCAGCAAGAAGCCACGCTTCTTCAATGTGGTATGCACATGGTCATGTACATTTTCTGTTCAGACTATTTTGAGTCATATATTTATTAGGGATAGTTAGCGAGGGGTATTGCTGTTCCTACATCCTAAATTGAGCATGCCTTCAGACTTTCGATTTTATAGTTAACAACACCGATCGTGTTAAATGTAGCCGGTTCGAGTGTACTTTTAGTCCCGAAGAAAAGTAGCTGTTTGTTTATTCTATATTCTTTCCTAAAATATATTAAGTGATATTTTAAACCGAGAGAACCGCTTTTAAAACATTTATTTGTTAAAAGATTGTAATATGAAAAACTAAATGTATTATTATTCATGTCATATGATGTCTTTTCTCTATCTTATATAGAAAAACATTCTCTTCACTTTAGTTTATATATATATATTCAAGGGAAATCGAGACAGGATCTGATCCCGACTACAATGACATAATTATAAAATTCTTTCGTATTTTAATTTCTCAAAAACCAAGATTATTTTAATTATATAAAATAATTAACAATTAAATCATAATAAAATATGAATCTTAATTCGTACTTTATTTCGATACTTTATCATATTCTTGTCATATCCTTGGAACCGTTTCTGAAACTAGCTTATCTCAACTATCGTATTCGCACAAACGACTAGCTTCTAGCTGTATCTACAAAATGAGTTGAAAGAATTCTATAACTATTCCAGATAAGGTTAAGCAAATAGTGTTAGCTCAGTTAGAGCTTAAGTCTATTTGTAATAGCTTTTAAACATTTTAATAATTTAATTGAAATTAAATTCTCATTTCAATTAAACTTTGATTAAAATTACAAATAATTCTAATAAATATCAATTATGCCCAAATAAGATGTAATATCTTACATTGATCCTTATTTATTAAATATCTCATGTTTAATCATAAAGTTTCTCAAACTTTACAACCAAGTCTAACTTCATAAAAATATCTTTACTCTCTACAATCTGTTCTTTATGTGTCGCTCATTAGGTTCCCTAATATGATGATAATAGATACAAATCATAAACTTAAATCATATTTAGGATTAGTTAAATTAAACTTCTTTAAATTATCTTTAATTCTCTGATTAAACAATTTATATCCATATATCAAGATTGACGTCTAGTAACACATAAAAGTTTAAGAATGTTAAAGTGATTTTGACTAACTTTTTTTAGCATGGTTTTCTATATAATTCAATCTTTTCATCATACAATATTCTGATTAGACATTGAGCATAGAATCAATGTCTACTTTATTTTGAGTACAATCATATTAGTTCTCCACTATTAGTTATTTATAATATTTGTAAACTATTTACAAAATATCATTCCACTTTGGTCAAGAATTTTTTTAATTAATACTAATCGAGAACAATGAAATATTCTTCCTAACTACTTTAGGGTGATAAATACTATCTTGATCACTCAACCACTTCTATATAATTCGTGTTACATCCAATGATTACTAACTGAACTACCTATGATTAGAATAAGTCATAAGTAGTATCTAAATATAGCAATGTCTATATAAGATAACTTTGAAGACCTCAAGTCAAAAGATCACTTATATAATTATCACAATGAGAATTTCCATAGACTTAAAAGTAATGCTCCAAATAGATTTCTCACATAGGATCAATTTAATGAATTTTTTCTTTAAAAAGCACCCACACGTTTGTTTAAGTTTCTCTATACTTTAGCTTATGAGATCGACTAATTTCTTCATAAAGAAAAACATAACATTTACTCGTCTTTTTATGTTTTGTTAATGTTCAGTCTTAATAGAATAATGATGAGGAATAATTTAAGGATAATACATAAATGTAATATGAATCTTATAATTATAATCTTATTATAATTTCATTTGCAATGCCAAACTGGACCGTTGGCGAGACGCATTAGAGTCGAAAGGTTTTAAAATGATCAGGTCTAAGACGGAGTATATAGCATGCAACTTCTCTAGGGACCAGTTGGAGAATGAGGAGGCGGTAGCAATTAGGGCCAACGTCATACCACAGCGGACGAGTTTTAAGTATCTCGGGTCCGTCATCCAAAGTGATGGTAATATAGATGCCGATATAGTCCATCGTATTAGATCAGGTTGGGCCAAATGGAGGAGTGCATCAGGGGTTCTATGTGACAAGAAGATTCCTTTAAAACTCAAGGGGAAGTTTTATAGAATGGTGATTCGTCGCACCATATTATACGGGGCAGAGTGTTGGCCTGCCAAGCGTAGGCATATAAGGCAGTTGTTGGTAACAGAAATGCGTATGCTTCGGTGGATGTGTAACATTACCAGGAGAGATAAGGTCTAGAACCAGGAGGTGAGAGATCGACTACAGGTAGCCAGCTTTGCTGATAAGTTGAGAGAGACTAGACTTAGGTGGTATGGGCATGTGTGTAGGAGGCCGACCGACGCTCCGGTATGAAGCTGCGAGGGAATAACTCTTAATGATTGTAAGAGGAGAAAATGGAGGCCTTACAAGAATTGGCGGGAAGTAATCAAAGAGGATATGTCAAAGTTGGCACTAAATGAGGTAGTGGCTCGTTATAGAAAATTTTGGAGGGACCGAATTAGGGTAAAGGATTAACCGTGTAACGGACTAACCATACCAGATCTTCAAAAGCAGTACAGTAGTTCCTAGGAGCTGCTGGGGCACGTTGTTCAGTTTACAATACAGGTGCAGAGGGTCACAAAGGGGTCACCCCGTTAGGGGTTCTGAGGATGGCCATCTTACCTACTGCGAGACAAGGAGGGATTGTATTTGGTAGCCTTTTCGACTCGCGCAACCTGACCCCTTCAGGTATTTTTCCTTTATTTTTTGTTGATTTTTCTATAACCTGCATCATTCTTATATTGTCTCATTTGCATGTGGGTCCACCGGAAACAGCCTCTCTACTGTGTAAGGGTAAGGCTGCATACTACAGGACCTCCCCGGACCCCGCTTCATTGCGGGATTTCAGACTGGGTGATGATGATGATGATGATGTCTTCAGCACGAGTGTATGACAATGAGATTGTGCATTTAGGTTTTGCATTTATTGAAGTTACATTGTCATATCCTATATGCCCATAAAGAATGTAAGGATCAAATAAAGATGTATCCCTTATGTTTGTTGACTTTTTGAGTGCTGATGAGGATGTAGTCACCACGATGATCTTTTGAGTCAGTATTTTGAATTGTTCTGCTTGCATATTAGGGAATGTCTAATAAGTGTAAATTGCATCATGTTTTAGGGCATAGTTTAAAATGTGTTTATCCATTAATCGAATCATTTAGCATGTGTTTAGGTTAGAATTGTTTTATTTTGTTAATTATTTGTGTTTCAACTGTTTTATGGGTTAGTACAAGCTTTTGAGCTTAATTATTATGTCTTTGAGGTATCTTGATGTACTTGTTAGTGTTTCAGGGTTAACATCGAAGAACGAAGAAGTTTCAGAGACACTTAGGCCGAAACAACAGCCCACGATCGTGGCACAATAAACCATGATGATGACATAAGCACTGAAGTCAGCCCACGATTGTGACAGAAACCCATGACACGACTCAATCTTGACAGAAGGCTCAGATGTGGCCCACGATCATGGCCTATAGGGTTTGGCCTGTAGTTGGGAAAGGCATTAAAGATCTCAGTCATTCCCATATGCACACAATGCCATTCATCCTCTTTAATTATCACCCCCACTTTGGCCTTAGTAGGAGTAGTAAATTATAGAGAATTGAATATAAGGAGTAAGCATAGGGGACCAAGTTTACACTAGTTGTCAAACTAAAAACTAGTAATTCTCTGACTGCCAATAAGAGCTTATATTTTCTTCACTAAGTAGCCTTCAAACTTCAACAATTGGCTAATTGTCTAGGATGTATCATCCTTACGTTTCATACTATAAAAATTACATCCCTTTAAATATTCCTTGTGCATCTATTTTACCCATAAAGTCTCATGATCAGTGAAAAGTCTCCAAATTATTTTATCCATTAAGACCTTGCTAATGGTTCTTGTACATTTTATCCCAAGGCCCACTTGTCCTTTATTTAAGTGGATGTCTTTTTAGCTGATTTTAGCAAATTGTTCTTGAAGAAGTTTTTCCACTCCATAAAGTTTTAAAGTAGTTTTTCAATGGACTTGATTATTCGACATTTTGACATTTCCCATAAAGTTGGACAACATTTAATTGCATTTTGGTTTTTTAATAACTTGTCAGTTAAGTTATGTAATTTGATTCGGATAAAGGTAATAAACTGGCCTAATAAATAATCTCAGTCAATGGGTCGAAGTTCAAAAGGAAAATAGATCCTGATCAGTGTGGACTGGACCTATATTGGGCCTGTGATGGAGAAGCTCGATTATGGATGCTATATATAAAGGTTAAGGTCTGCTCATATCATTCGTAAGCATAAGGTTTCTCTGACTCGTTAAGAGAGCTTACGTTTTGAGAAAATTATAGAAAGATGTTGATTGCATCCCAGTGAGCAGTTTCTGTGAAGACGGCGAAGGATTTGTGCTCGTTTCGGCTTCGAAAAGCTCTTTCAAAGTTATGGAACCTAAATCAAATATTTTTTTTTCATTTTTTCATTTATTTCCCTTTCACGTTCGATCCAAGATGCAAAACTAAGGTCTGTTACATATTACACGTGGCATCAGAGCGGTGACGTGATCGGGTGGTTAAAAATGAAGATTTTTCAAATTTTCTCCATAAGGTTCTCAGAGAGTTAACTTATGCTTTTCGATTTTTTTGCTTATTATTGCATGAAATTTGTATACAGGTATTTATCCTTGAGAAACGAGGTGAAAACGAGCCTAATAGCTCAAAAATTTAACCCAAAACTTACTAAAAATTGCCTTTTTCGACGAGGAAGCAAATCACCACGTGCCTGATTAGTGAACAGTAAAGGGTGCGTACGGTGTGTCTGGCGACAGGTGGCATCGAACAGACCGCACTCGTGTCTAGTGTGTAAGGCACATGTCCTAGCATTAGTTGGCGAGTTCTGGTACGTGCGTGATGAGTCCCTAGTGCATCAGATGTTCGCACAAACTTTAGCGAATGATGCGGCTGATGACGTCGGCAACTGACATAGTGTTGAAGTCATGCTGACATCAGCAAGCTATAGTAACTAAAAAACAAAAAAAAATAGATTTCCTGTAAGGGTGCCTTGAGGTAGTTTGGGTCAGTTTCCTAGTTCAGAAAATTCATAAAGTGAAATTTTCCATTTTCTATATTTATTACATTAGTAATAAATTAAAGTTTAACTCCAAAAAAGGAATTAAGGTGTTTTGAAGCTAATTTCGAGTAAATTTTCATGCTTCGGACATCACATAAGGAGATACTTCAATTTTTCATGTCTCGGGTCTCATGTTTAGTGTTCAGGATCACATAATAGTCACTCAGGAAAGGATTTTTAAGACATTCTAAAGCCATTTTTTGTGAATTTTTGTGCAACAAACTAGCAATAAAGGAGATACATAAGGTTCTCCTGTCTTGGGTGGTCGGTACAGTGTCCGATGATGCATGATGATCGCTTTAATGAGATTTTTCCTTTATGAAAGTCTCAAATGAAGTTTTCAGATAATGTCTTCAGCACGAGTGTGTGACAATGAGATTGTACATTTGGGTTTTGTATTTATTAAAGTTATATTGTCACGTACCATATGCCCGTAAAGAATGTGAGGATAAAATAAAGATGTATCCCTTATGTTTGTTGACCTTTTAAGTGTTGATGAGGATGTAGTCACCACAGTGACCTTTCGAGTCATTATTTTGAATTGTTCTGCTTACATGTTAGGAGATGTCTGATAAGTGTATATTGCATCGTGTTTTAAAGCATAGTTTAATATATGTTTATCCATTAATCTAATCATTTAGCATGTGTTTAGGTTAGAATTGTGTTATTTTATGGGTTAGTACAAGCTTTTGAGCTTAATTATTATGTCTTTGAGGTACCTTGATGTGTTTGTTAATGTTTCAGGGTCAACATCAAAGAATGAAGAAGTTTCAGAGACACTCAGGCCGAAACAATAGCCCATGATCATGGCACAATAGGCCACGATCGTGACAGAAGCACTAGAGTCAGCCCACGATCATGGCCCATATGCCACGATCGTGATAGAAACCCAAGACACGGCCCAGGATTATGGCAATCAGATATGGCCCACGATCGTGGCCTGCAAGGCCACGGTCCTTGCCTGCGTTGAGCAGATGTGCAGACAATAAAAAATGTCAAATTTTGAGGGAGTTTTTGGACCTTTCGGACCCCGAAAAAATCCTAGGGCTGCTCAGAACACAAAAGGTATATAAAAAATAAAATAAAGAAGATGAAGGAGCTTTTGCATTAGCCACTTTGGAAAGAAACCCTAGAGAGAATTGTTAAGAGATTGAGAAAGAGAAGAAGGAAGAGAGAAGTGGAGAAGAAGCTGACATCAATGTACTTCCCAAATTTGGAGTTTCCTAACGTCGCTACCTCCCATGTTAGTTTAGAATCATATTTCTTGTTATTGCCATTTTTATTATTGTAAAGAATTGCGAATAGCAGTCTGATGATAGGATTGTGAAAATTGAGATATTCTATACTCACGTTCGAGTTTTTTAATCTTTGGTTTAATAAAATCTGATTGTTTTACGTTTATTGGATGTATTATGATTGATTTCTATGATTTCATAATTAGATAATAAACTGAGAGGGTGAATTGAATGAAAAATAATAACATTGCAAGAGAGAAATATGGAATATGTAAATACTACGGGAGGGAACTTTCCTAGCCAGTACAACCCATACTCCCAGACGTACCCAGGCTAGAGGGATCATCCCAACTTGAGCTACGGAGGGAACAGGCAGCAGAATTACTTCTAGAATAGGTCACAAAGATCACAACAATTTCAACCAAGGCCACAATCCTCTTCTTCTAGTTCAAGTATGTCTTTGGAAAAATTTATCATGACTTTTATTGCTAACAATTTTCAATTTCAATAGAGTATACAACAATAGCTTCAACAGTTTATTCATGAGCCAAAAGTGAGCATATAGAATGTGGAAAATCAAATGGGTCAGATGGAAGTAAGGCTCAACAGTCTAGAATCACAAAATGGAGGAAATTTGACATCTCAACTTGAGGTTAACCTGAAGAATGTTAGTGCTATAACCCTGAGGAGCGGAAAGGAGATTGAGGTTCCCAAGAATACTCCTCCAAGGATTGCCAGTGAAGAAGAAATTGAGAAAGAGTTGAGAAAGGAAGAACGCCCCTTATCTAGTTCAAAAGTAAACTAAGAAAGTCCCAATATCGTTAAAACTAAACCTCCACCTTTTCCTAGAAGATTGGCAAGACTAAACAAGAAGATATTAGAGACTTTTTGGAAATGGACATGAATATTTCTTTGCTAGATTCAATTAAGCAAGTATCAAGGTACATAAAATTCCTTAAAGAATTGTGTACGCATAAAAGAAAGCTGAGAGGTGATGACAAGGTCATGATGGGAGAGAATGTGTACGTAATTTGTAAGAAGAAGGTGCCTTTAAAATGTCAAGATCTAGGTATGTTCACTATTTCATACAAAATTGGTAACAAAACTATGTTAGATTTGGGAGCTTCAATTAATGTTATGCCTCGTTAAATTTATGCTTCCTTAAATATGGGCTCTTTGAAAGACACAAGTGTTATCATACAATTAGCTGATCGCACTAATGCTTACCCTAATGGTGTTGTTGAGGATGTTTTGGTGCAGGTCAATAAGTTGGTATTTCCTGCAGATTTTTATGTTGTTGATATGAATGATGACACTTCGTACAATCCAATACCTATCTTTTTGGGGAGAACATTTCTCAATATGGCTCAGAATAAGATAGATGTTCATAAGGGCACCTTCACAATGGAATCTAATAGGGAATTGCTTCATTTTAACATTTTTGATGCCATGAAACATCCTCATAATGATCACTTTATTTTCTCTGTTGGTGTGATTAATACTCTAGTGCAAGAAATGTTTAAATTGAGTTACAAGGATCATTTATAAATTGTCTTGACTGAGTGTATGAAAGCAAAAGGCAATAATGATGTTGAAGTGGGAGAAGAGCTGGTTGAAATGGCAGCTGCTTTGGAATCATTGGGAAACTCTCCAAAGATGTATGATTTGGCTTCCATGCAGTTATCCAAATCTTACCAGAAGTTATAATCTTCTAATGTGCAAGTACCTAAAGTGGAACTAAAGCCACTCCTTAAACACCTTAAGTATGCCTAATTGGAAGATGAGTAGACTCTCCCAGTTACCATTTCGGTGGAGTTAACTTCGGATCAAGAAGATAAGCCGATTCGAATGTTGAGGGAGCATAAGAAGGCCATCAAATGGATAGTTGTATATATCCAAGGACTTAGCCCTTCTATGTGCATGCATCATATTCTGTTGGAGGAAGATGTCAAGTCTATAAGGTAAGCTCAACGTAGGCTGAATCCTCCGATGATGGAAGTTATGAAGAAGGAAGTGTTTAAGTTTCTCGATGTTATGGTTATTTACCCGATCTTAAACAGTAAGTGGGTAAGTAATGTTCAGGTAGTTCCTAAGAAGTCTAGAATCATAGTTATGACCAATCAGGAAGGTAAGTTAGTTCCCACCCGAGTGCAAACCTGATGGTGAGTTTATATTAACTATAGAAAATTAAACTTAGCAACTCATAAAGACCATTTTCCCCTTCCCTTTATTGATCAGATGCTTGAGAGATTAGCTAGCTATGACTATTATCGCTTTCTATATGGCTTTTCAGGTTATCTTCAGATCTTGATTGCATCAAAAGATCAAGAAAAATCCACTTTCACATGCCCATTCGATACATTTGCTTACCGAAGGATGTCATTTGGATTATACAACGCACCCGCCATATTCCAAAGATGTATGGTGAGCATTTTTTCCGAGTATGTTAAGAAAATCATTGAGGTATTCATGGATAATTTTAGTGATTATGGTTTTTCCTTTGATGAATGTCTTGAGAATCTTACTATTATATTGGAATGATGTATTGAAACTACCCTTGTGTTGAATTGGGAAAAATGTCATTTTATGGTGGATCAAGGTATAGTTTTAGGGTATGTTATATTTGCTAGGGGTATAAACGTATATAAATCTAAAGTTGATCTCATTTCTTCTTTGCCTTACCCCTCCACTATGCAGGAAGTGCATTCTTTTCTTGGGCATACAAGTTTCTATCATAGATTCATCAAGGAATTTTCAAAGACTGTCAGACCGTTATGCAAGCTATTACAACAAGATGACTCCTTTGAGTTCGATGATAACTATAAGGAAACCTTTAACAAACTTAAGGAGCTTTTAATATCTGCAGAAGTAATTCAACCGCTAAATTGAAGCCTCCCTTTCTAGATCATATATGATACAAGTGACTATGCAATGGGGTGATTATAGGATAAAGAGTGGGCAAAGCTTTGCATGCCATCTATTATGCCTAAAATTTTTTTAACCCTGCTCAATTAAATTACTCTACAACCGAAAAAGAACTTTTTTCTTTGCTTTTTGCTTTAGAAAAAATTCGGTCATATTTTCTTGGTGTTAAAGTAATTGTGTATTTTGATTATGTAGCTTTACGATAATTACTCACGAAGAAAGAAGCAAAACCAAGACTGATAAGATGGATTCTCCTCCTTCAAGAATTTGATTTAGGGATAAAAGATAAGAAGGGGATAGATGTGGTTGTCGATCATCTCAGCCGGTTGATTAAAGAAGAAGATGGCATCCCTTTGTGAGAAACATTTCCAGATGAACAATTACTTTTTGCCAATTTGACGCTACCATGGTATACAGATATTATGAATTTCTTAGTTACTAACAAATTACCTGTTGGTTTGTCAATGACTCAAAGGGATAAATTGAGGAATGAAGCGAAGCAGTACATTTGAGATGACTCATATCTATAGAGGCATTGTGCAGATCAAGTCATCAGGAGGTGTGTACCTAAAAGTGAAACACCTTCGATCTTAACCTTTTTCCATTCGTATGCATGCAGAGAAAATTTTGGAGTAAAGAAGACGACCTATAAAGTTTTAGAGAGTGGTTTCTACTGTCCCTCTTTTTTCAAGAATGCCTACATCTTCTGCAAGTTATATGATAGGTGCCAACTGTCAGGTAACCTATCCCATAAAGATCAAATGCCACAAACACCTATTCTTTTATGTGAAATTTTTTATGTTTGGGGTATTGACTTTATCAGACCTTTCCCTCCGTCTTTGGGTTTAATTATATATTTTTTACAGTCGATTATGTTTTCAAATCGGTGGAAACTAAAGTCACTAAAACTAACGATGCCAAAGTGGTTACAGATTTTATTAGAGCTAACATTCTTTCTAAGTTTAGGACGTCAAAGGCAATCATCAACAATAAAGGAACCCATTTTTACAATAGGGTGATGGAAACACTATTTAAGAAATATCACATCATGCATAAAATTTCCACCTCTTATCATCCCCAACCAACAGATAAGCTGAAGTGTCAAATTAAGAAATCAAATCGATCCTAGAAAAAATAATTCAACCTAATAAAAAGGATCGGAGTATGAGGTTGGAAGACACACTATAGGCTTATAGGACGACTTATAAAACACCTATTGAGATGTCTCCATATAGACTGGTGTCTAAGAAGTTGTGACACGTTTTAGTGGGATTGCAATATAAGACGTATTGAAATATGAAAAATGCAACATGAATTTGGATGATGCAAGTGTCCATAGGAAGTTGCAATTGCAAGAGTTGGAAGAGATGCAGAATGACTCCTATCAAAATGCAATGATATATAAGGAGAAGACGAAGGCTTTTCATGATAAGATGATTTTAAGAAAAAGCTTCTTGGTGGGTCAAAAAGTGCTGCTATATCACTCCAAGCTCAAATTATTCCCAGGTAAGTTATGTTCCCATTGGGTTGGTTCGTTTGTTGTTACTCATGTTTTTCCTTTTGGTGCAATAGAGAAATAGAGTTTGAAAATTGACAAGACATTTAAAGTGAATGGTCATTACTTGAAGCCGTATTATGAAGGCTTCCAAACAAAGGATATGGAAGTGTCGATGCTAGAAAAGATGAATGAAGTCACTTGATGAGAGAAATATGGAGTCAAACCAATGACGATAAACAAAGGCATGGCTTATGAGGCAATCCAAAGGAAGTTGATTTCTGTTTATTTACATTTTCACATTTGCTATTTTTGTTAAATGCTCCATTTCTTACATTTGATGTTACATTGAGGACAATGTAAGTTTTAGGTATGGGGGTGGGGATCTTAGTTTTTATTCATATTGTTGAGCTTAATTGTTGATTACGTGGCGTCTTAGGCAGTTTTTCAATATCAAACAAATAAATAAACATTTTATATTTTAATTGCTTTTAAGACTATATAGTTATAATTAGAGCATGAATTGAATAGAAAAATCCATGACAACTTTAGCTTGTACTTTTGTTCTTATGATTGATCAATATGCATTATCTTTAGAAGAGTGGTAACTAGTGTCAGACAAAAGCTAGTGAGATTTTAAGCCTTATTAGATTGACATGTCCATATCAATCTCATTGTCTTTTCCTTATGTGTGACCTTCGTAACATGTACATCTTGACTTTGCTTTTATTTTCTACTCAAGACTACATTTTTATCACATGCATTAACACGAAAATGATTAGGCATTCTTTGCTTTTACAAGCTACGTTAGCCAAATAACCTACCCATTAATATGAATTTTCCTTTATTAAGCCCCTTTGAGCTTTATTAACCTTTCTTTTTGTGCTAACCACACTAAATGCTTTAAATTGAACCAAATGTCCTACCCAAGCCTTAAAGCTAGTGGAGCATTTGTTAAATATTGATGACTGTGGATGTACAAAAGTATAAGTGTAGGGGTGTGCAGATTTGTGGGATGGTTATTATTATTGGGATACCATTTTACATTTTATCAATGAAATTCCCATATCGATGTAGCTTCTTTCAAGTTTTATAAAAAAATGTTTTAATAAAAGTGTCAAAGAGGAAGTACATTTGTTTTGAAAAGTTGTTAATTATTGGTTTCTCCTCCTAAAGTTGTATTGAATGGGCGATTTAAGTATGGTGTTTATGAGGTAGATATTATTTTTGAAGGATTACTCTTTATAGTTGCAATGTATTGTTATCAATGATTTTTACGAGTGATTCCTTGTAATTAGTTATGTTTCATGTGGTTTATGGTGTGAGAGCTTAAGTTAAGCTGTAAAGCATAGTTGTTGCATTCATCATAGCTGATAGTACACATTTTTGACTGAATGTTTTCTTTTGCTCTTGATGTTGCATTGAATGCTACTTTTTCTTCACAAGCTTGATGGCCTTTATGCTACACTAGCCAAACATATTTATTCTTACCTTTGCCCACACTACAACCTTAGAAAAGTCCTTTGACTCATGAGTATGCATGTGACTTTTAGTGGTGGAGAAATGAAATGATATGCAAAGTTATGGAATGCCATGATCATAAATGGTGTTTGAGTGTACCCATGGATATATCTTATTTAAACACATTTAGTCCAAGTCTACCTCTAGACGGCTCAGTTTCTAAAGATGATGATTATTGATTAATTATAAGTGGAAACGTTGAATGTTGAGTTCTTTCTATGGTTTTTGAAAGTTATTCATCTTTGCTTATGATTATTTATTCTTAGGAACTATGGAAAATAAATAATTTTTTTGGTTTGTGACTTTGATTTTTATGATTTGTCTAAGGATGGTCAAAAGGTAAGTGTGGGGGAATTTGATATGTGCTTAACTGTTGATAAATTTAATCCATTACACTTAGTGATTAGTGCTTTCAAATGCTTAAGACATTCACTTTAGTTTATATTTGGTTTTAGGAACAATTTGGAAGTGTAATGTCTATAGTGAGTTGAAAGCGCACTCTTTTAGCCATCTACTTTTAATGAACATTCAGTTGTCTTCAAGGAATAAGTGTCAATGAAGATAACAATATAAGAAGAAAACATCAAGGTAAAGAATGCAGAAAAATGGCTCATAACCATACATAAATTTCCATAACTATGAGACATATATCACGATCAAAATTTGACGGTATGTGTCAAGTGCACTGTAAAATTTACCTAACTCTGTACACTAAAAATTTGTATTTTTGGTGAGCCGGGATTGTATCCACAAGAATGTTTGGTTAATTTTTGCAATGAAAATAATTGATGTACAGTAATAAAAGGGGACTTTTTGGGTTTGATGTAATTAAGAAAACAAAATAAAAGTTAAACTAATAAAAGTAATTTACCAAAAACAGTCAAAAGCGAGAAAAGTGTCAAATATGTGTAAAACCCAATTCTCGGATCAATCTAGGCCTACACACGATTAAACACATCTCATTGTTATAACATTTTCACACGTTTCCTAGGCCCATTGATCGTGGACTAACAACACATTCTTCTAATCTAGATTTTCCCTTAAGTTTTGTTTAATTAAGAGGCACTTGTTAATTAACCTAACTACTAAATAACATAGAACACGCTCTTTAGATTTAATTGGGCAGCCACATTAAAACATAAAACAAATCAATGTAGGTAGTAACCACACAAGCTCAGGTTATCTTACCTAAGTTACATTGTTTCTAATGATATAAGGTCGTTAGTGGCTACTAATGAATCTCAAAGACATTAATTACAAATTATATTCAAGATTCTAACAATGGGTTCATAATAAAATAATCCAATGAATGCACTAAGATCATCTTTACAATACCCAAATCATTCAACATAGAACAATAATAATAATCCTTCAAGAGGGATTCAACATATAATAAAGATGAGATAAGCTTAACCATGAATTGGGCGTCGATGTCTCCTTCAAATCGATGTCGAAAAGCTTATCCTTCCATCTTCTCCATGGCTCTCTAAGGAAGAGCTTCTGCTGCCTCTCTCTTTCTACTGAAACCATAGAAAATGAAGAATAAATGCGAAATGTCTTTCAACCATCAAAACATATTCCATTTATAGTGAAAA
Source organism: Erythroxylum baracoense (assembly GCA_025629805.1). NCBI lineage: Eukaryota > Viridiplantae > Streptophyta > Magnoliopsida > Malpighiales > Erythroxylaceae > Erythroxylum > Erythroxylum baracoense. The sequence continues at coordinate 12,663,956 of JAOTAY010000008.1, forward strand.
GTAGGTTTTCGGGATAGGTGGCATAAGACTCACAAGCGTTCTGGAGTGTCTTATGGCCTTGAATGGCCTAAATGAGGCTTATAATCATAAGCCTCCTTGGTATGGGCATGATTGGGTGTGTCATGCCCATGCAAAGGAGGCTCATGGTCGTGAGACATTTCTCACAGTTATGATAATTTATGTATGGTCGTGAACCATTTTTCTGTATTCTTCACCTTGATGTTTTCTTCTCATCTGTTATCTTCCTTGGCATATTCTCATCTTCTCTTGCTCTAATCCTTCTCCTTCTTGTTCCATGAATACAATTGAATGTTAATCACAAAAAGATTGCTCAAAGAGTATGCTTTCAACTCACTTTAGCCATTATGCTTCCAAATTGTACCTAAGACTAAATATGAACAAAAGTTAATATCTTAAGCATTTAAAAGCACTAATCACCAAGTGTAATGGATTAAATGTATCAACAATTAACCACATATTAGAAGCATGTTTGATTTTTAATAAATAAAAAAGAAACCTAAATTAATTATACCTTAATCAATATTAGGCAAATCTAAGAAACATAATTTTAAGCCTAAAACTTATTAAATAAAATAATGAATCAAAAATTAAAATTTGAAACATACCTGGGTCAAATTCCTACAAAAGTTATCTTTTTAGATTATCAAATATGAGTTGTTCTTGTGTTCATATGCAAAAATATCCACAAAATAAAGAAAAAGAACTCAAATTAATTTTGAGAGGAAAAAACCTGAATATTATCTCCATGATACTTTTATCATATTTATAGTAAAATACTATAGGGTCTATTTCTATTTAAAATTAAAAATTTAAATTGTAATTAATTCTTAAGTCGAGTCATAATTACAATTTAGTTTTAATAAATTGGGTTTCTCATATTTGATTACTAAATTTTCTTAAACTTCATAATTAAGCTTAAGTTAAATAAAATTAATTTCTCCTTTAAACTGCTCTTTATGTGTGACCTATTAAGTTCCTATTACGTTGGCAGTGATATTAAATATAATTCTAGTTTATAATTAGAATTAGATAAATTAAAACCCTTCTAATTTTTCCTTAATTCTCCAATTAAGCAACTTATAGTCATAGATCAAGATTGACATCTAGTAATATGTCCTGACCACTAAATATTAGAAATGTCAAAGTGATTTATCTCAACTTATCCATTCAAAGGTATAATGTATAATATATAATATAATCTTTTTGTCATTTAATATTCCAATTAGACATAGAGAATATAAAGTGTCAACAGTGTTTAAACTTGTCATTTTCTTTGGAAATTAAATAATTATATTTCAAAGAAAGGTAGGTACAAGTACCTTACAAAAGTTTAGTACAAAGTGACCATGCATTCTAATAGGGTTACTTAAAATATTTTTAAAAATTTACATTTGCCTAAGTTAATGAGAGGATATATGTCATTTCCATGAACTAAATGGCAGTTTACCTCTTATGTCCTTACTCTGTTAAAACCTTTTTTGGTGTTTCCCTTTTTGGTACCATGCATAGCAATCGAATATGAGGTAAAATGTGAGCAAATTGAACCAAAACACTCCCTTCCTCTCCTATGATGTTTGTCTAGCATAGTGTAAAGAAGCTTCATTTCATCACTGTAGTAGTTTCTTCCCTTTAATTCCTAAACTAGTGAAGACTATTCTTTCACTTTTCTTCTCAGTATCTGAAGGTCTAAAATTTTACTAAATTGTGTAACCTTTAGTGGTGGTGCCTTTTATAGAGCTCATGGCTTATTTACTATATTAATTTCTAAATCAGGAGCCTTCTAGCAAAAAGCTTATTAAAATCCTTTTCCAAGTAAATGTTGTCTTTTTATGGTCTAATGCATAATGCTCTTACATTGTAGGTTTTTGTCTATATGAAAATTAGAGTTTTAATGCTTGTTCCTCTCGAATTGATGTACCTTTGATTGGATATGCAACTTTAATTGTGTTAATAGAGGTAGGAGATGTAGTCTAAATGTACATTATTTTCCAATATTAGTTCCCTAGGTTTATGAAAAAACACATATAATGAGATTTTGAGGTTCTCGCTTAATGTAAGGAATCTTCTACAATTCCTTTCCTTCCATAATTCATAGATCCTATAACTCAGGCTAATTTTGAAAATAAAATTGTCGCTTACTTTAGAGAGTTTGATATTTAAATCCCAGTTAATGGTATCATCTAGTGATTGAGATAGGCAATGTAAATTACACCTATTTCGCTTCCATAACTTAGAGGAGTATGCACATGAGAATAAAATGTAGTCCCTAGTCCCCATTTAGGATTGACATATGATATAGAGAGAACAAGTAGTTCAAGTAATTTTGTCTAAGGTTAAGACTCTATTCTTTCTTTCCATCCATATAATGAAAGAAACCTTAGGAATATGGTTTTTAAACCATATTATCATATACCATTTAACTTCGTAGAAGGTAGGACTAACGAGAGCTGCATAGGAAGCTAATGTAAATTTTATATGAAAAATGATTTTGTCTATTTGGAATGATTAGGGGCAATTTGGAATGAATAGAGTAAGGTTAACCAAACCCTAGGGAATGAAATTTACTAATTGTCTCTTATCACTACTTTGACTCTAGCATTAAGGTGGGGAGTTTTGTAGAGTGTTCAATGAAGAGTGGAGATATAAAGTTCCAACATCTGTCGAACTGTCATACCAAAAGCTTGATTGGTCTCCATTACCAATCATATGCTTCATCTCCTTACATACTGCTTCCCTCAAACTTAAAAGTAATTTGGTAGTAGTGGAAATGCTAGAATTAGGTTTTAAGTACTAAAAATTGGATTCTTTAATATACTCCTCATGCATTTACTTCAGATAAAGTGCTTCTTTGTTATTCAAGAAGCTCCATATTTCTCTTAGCCATTAATGTTTTATTGGAAACTTGAATTAACTAGATCACAAGTCCCCCTTAAGATTTAGGGAGTCATATCTCTTTCCATTTGACTTTAGGAGTCCCTTTGCTATTACATAATCTACTTCATAAAAGATTTCTCTAGATTCTTTCAATGTACTTTATAATCTTGATAGTTAATGCCACATGAGAAGTCCAATAGATATGTATACTATTTAGAACAGAATTTATCCTCCCTGTATAAGATAAACTCCTACATATTTAGTTGCTAGTCCTTTTTAGGATAGCATTAATAGTGGTTTACAATCATTGTAAGTTAATTAATGAGAAAATATAGGCAAACTAAAATGTTTAAAGGGAATTTTATATTATTGAAGTCTAAAATTATGTATCAAGCATTGCTTTAGTGAATTGGAGATTTAAAAGATGAATATCTTCCTTTTATCCCTACTGATTAAAAGGCTTGAGATGTTTAAGAATTATTATAAGCAGTCTAATAGTAGTTGCATTGATTCCTTATTAGCTCCATAAAGAACTAGTAAATCATCCACAAATAAGAGGTTAAAGTGCTTAACTATCTATTGTTGTGAAATTTGAAAGGCTTCCCTTGAGAAAGGTTATAAAAGATCCTCCTAGGAAGCATATTTATAGCTAAGGCAAATAAGTAAGGGGATAAAGGGTCACCTTGTTTGATCCACTTAGCCTTTTGAACATATAAGTAAGCCATCCATTTATAAGCACACTAAATGATGCAGTGGATATACATTAAAGTACTTAGTTGAGGACTTGTGGAGGACATCTAAAGACTTGCAGAGCATGAAGGATGAATTTCTAATTAAGAGTATAAAAGGATTTAGAAAAGGCTTTATTCATAGAACAACTTTTGGTGGACTTTTTAAAGAGATAATCCTTTAAAATTTCAAGTTCTATTAAGATATTATCTTTAATATAATGATCTAACATAAAAGCAAGCTGAGAAAAATTGATTAATACGTTCATAAGAGGTATTAGGATTAAGGACAAAATCTTGGAAATGATTTTGCAAAGAGTATTAAATATATGTCTAAAATCCTAGAAAGATGAGCAGTTAGGAGTTCTAAGAATAAGGCAAAGAGAAGTTTTGTTTGGCTCGTTTAATAAGGTTTCTTAATTGAAGAATTATTTGAAAACATTATAAGCATGAGGTTCCAATAAGTTCCAAGAACTTTGGAAGAAATAAGTATTAAATTTGTCAAGTCCTAAAGTTTTAATCCTTCTTAAGGCTAAAGAGGACATTCCTAATCTTTTGGTTGGATACAGGTTCGACAAGGAACTAATCTAAGTTTGGGTAAGTGAGGGTGAAATGAATTCAGAAAGGAAATAGGGTGTAATAGTCAGTTTCCAAAACTACTGAGAGTTAGATTGTTAGATACATAGTCATATGAATTACATCATATTAGAATGAATTTGTTGCACTTAGGATATTATTTTTATGATTTCATTCACTTGCATAATATGAGAATACACACATGAATGTTGATTTTGAAAAAAATTGCACTCAATTGATATGTTCTAGGGTATGAAAGTTTCTAAATAATTGTGACATGATTGTGCATTTCTAATGTCTTGTATTTTGATTCACAAATAAAAAGAATTGATGGCTTATAATTAGTAATTTGGAATTATTTGTCACAATTGGAAGATTGATGGATTAAAATGTACATTTAGATGAGGAAAAAATTTAAAGTAGCAAGATAAGTTGACATGAGAAAATTTAGGATAATTAAGCCTATAAAATGAGTGGCTTCTAGCAGTAGACTTGAGTGACAATTGGCCTAAAGAATTGAGTGACAAATGGCAGAGGAACTAAGTGACATTTGGCAGTCTAAAGAGTGGACATGTGTCTTGCGTGTTTTCATGACAAATTTCCTTAAACTAACCTTACGCCTACACCATGTGACAACACATTCAGCTTCTTTGTCATGTTTCTGTTGTACTCTTTCCCTCTCCTTCCTCTCATGGCCGAAACTCACACCTCACCCACACCTTTGGATTTTTACTCTAAATTTTGTCCACTACCACCTCAAAAACTTTGTCAATTTCTTTAAAAAGATAGCTATATTATGTTGTCCTATTTTTTTCTTTGTTAAAACTCAACCTACTCCCTCATAGTTCTTAAGATGATCTTGTATGCATGTGAGGCAAAGCAGGCTTGATAGATTAAGGTGGAATTTAAGGTGAACAAGTAAGTGAAATATTGATCTTTATAGCATGTGTTATCAGAAATTATGATGATTAATTAGGGATAGATTGAATGTGGTATTGGTGTTGACATTATGCTAGAAAATGATGAATGAAAGGGGTACCTTTTGTTCTATTTTTGGATGCATGACAATAATAATTTATGGGTTATTATATAGATGATTTAAGTTAGGATTTGAAGTAAAATTGATGATGAATTCATGCTAAAGAACGGTGTTATTAAAGTTTTTTCAAATATGGAACAGTTAGGACTACATGTATGATGGTATAAAGTGAATGGTAATGAAACAAATGAGTAGATTTTTGTGAGATTAATGTAACCAATATGGAAGCTAGACTAGAATGAAATGAAGTAGCTTTATAGGACATGAATTTTGGAAAAATTCAAGTGGTAGTGATGTCTCTAAGTATGTGAAATTCATGGAGAATTGAGGGAAGAAAGACAGTGCACAATCGTGTCCCTCAATGCATGATTGTGGCCTGTTGCACAAGCTTTTGTCACGATCGTGGCAAGGTCCCCCACGATCGTAGGCCTAGTTCTGTATTGTTAATATCTGATTTATGCACATTTTGAACCAGTTGAGGAAAATTCACTCTAAATTGGTGTATTTGGACTTGATTAAGGCTTAGAATGAACCTAGATTGTTACTTGATTAATTGGTTAAGAGCTTGATAAGTTT
>JAOTAY010000008.1:12679916-12690780 GCA_025629805.1 Erythroxylum baracoense
ATACGTATAGAAGCCTTAAGATTTGTGTTGATCTTAAGCATTTTAAAGGTCATTGGGCATTTATAAAGATTGACCTTGAGCTTATGTCATTAGACACATATAGTTTTATACTGATATATCCTTAAAGTTTAACATGACATAGGGGGATATAAGTTTTTAATCTCATAAAAGTTCTCTAATGCAATTTAGCATTCAGTTAGACAACATAAAGGCTTTATCTAATATTGTTTAGCATTCGGAGAAAGAAAACAAGATTTCTCTGATGCAGTTTAGCAATGCGGTTTAGCATAAAGTTGGAGAAATCGAGATCTATAGACGAAGATGATACATATTAGATCATAAAGGTTTCATAGTAGTTTGCCACACTCCATTTTCTCATTCATGTTAGTGAGGTATTAGATATTCGTGATAGTATTAGATTTGTGTCGCACATGACACATTTATTTAATATTTTTCCGTATCGAAAGCCTTGCAGGACAGAATGTTGGAGTTTCATTTTCTTTAGATTAAATGTTTTGTTTTTTAAACTTAGTCAACTAATACAACAACATAGCTTAACTGAATTTTTAAACTATTTTAAAGTTGAGTCAAAATTGCAATTAATAATTGTCCAAGGAGGAGATTGTAAGACATTTTTGCCCCTAAGGGCAAATTTGTCAATTTTTCATACAATGGACAGTTACTAATTGTAATTTGGTTTTTAAATAAATTGTCGGTTAAGTCACATAATTTGATCCAGATAAAGATAATAAAATAGTCCAATAAATGATCTAAATCAATGGGTGAAAGCTCGGGAGAAAAATGGATCCCTTTTAGTGTGGACTTGTTCTATTTCGGTCTTGTGATGGGGAAGCCCAATATGTAAGCTATATGTATAGGTTAAGGTCTCCTACAGTTGCTCATATTAATCGTAAACATAAGAAATCTCTGACCCGTTAAAAGAGTTTACATATTGAGAAAACTATAGAAAAAACTAGCCCGCGTCTCGATGATGGATTCCCGTAAAGACGGAGGTGGATTCGGGATCGTTTCAGCTTCGAAAGGCTCACTTAAAGTTTCAGAATCAAAATTAGGTATTTTTTACATTTCTCCATTTTTTACCCTTTCACGTTCAATCCGAAGTACGTAACTAAAGTACCGTTATGTATTACAGATACATGACATGATGTGAAATTCATGGCTTACAAAGCCACCCTCCATTGTACTTAACGAGGGAGGACCTTTAGTAGAACAGTAGCTTTCCGCGGGAACACTATCATGTTCTCGTATCCCACCTCAATAACTACCGACATCACCCTTGTAGGCATTAGATGACGAACAACTAGTTACAAGGACTTCTGTATCATCTTACAAAAATTATTTGATGATAGGAAGGTACTATTTAATCAAGCTCGAAGCTTAAAATATCTAATGTAATGTAAGATTGACAATGTTAGCTTTAAGGAATCGTTTAAGAAAAAACCTGTAAATATGGAGAAAGCAAGACCTGTATACCTTGGAATCTGGGACTGATCGTTTTAGACTGACAACTTGTCACATTTGAGGAGCTGCTTGTCATTCTTCAAATTGCAAATTGAGCTACAATTATTTTGTTGTGGTTTGGTTCACTATGATGGAAAGCGAAATGGGATTTCAAACATTAGTGGTCGGGTATACACAAGTAAATGTCGAGACAAACGGCTCAAACACTCTGTAGTTCAGCAGTCGTTGGAATTTGAGAAAGTTGGAAAACAAAACAAAACAAAGCCTGAAGGGTAGAGGTAAAAACATTTTCTTTAATGAATTGATGGAGAGACTCATTTACGGTGGTCCACCAATCCAACTACTCTCTTTCTCCTGCAACCAACTACAGGTTCAGAGAAAAGAGAAAAAGAGTAAAAATAGTAAGTGAACGCACATTATTTGTAAAGGTAGTGCCAAATTCACTTCTATCCTCCAGTCCCCAACACGAACTCTTGGCATTTTCACAGTAAAAGTCGTCAAAAACACACGGTTTCAGTCCATAAAACCACTTCTGCCAGAAAAAAAATGAACACTTAACAATTGGATGGTCTAGTCCCTACAGCCAAAAACTTGCCACATTGTCAGTCAAGTCAGATGTTGACCGCTACTTCTATTTATTCATTGCAAGTTCCTCCCCATATTCACAATCTCCCTCACTGCAACTTCTCTCTCGCTCCATTTTCCCGTAATGAGCAATCTTCCTTTTCTTTCCGTTTCTGGTCTCCTACTGTTTTGACAATTTAATCCATGATCTTCGCACAATGTTACAAGATGCTAAAGAATTTTGTGACTTTTGTTTTCTGTAGGAATTTATGGCATTTATTGGACTTCTTGTAGTGGGGTTTCTCTCATTTGTCTCCACTGTTAAGGGTTACAATGGAGGTTGGATAAATGCTCATGCCACTTTCTATGGAGGAGGTGACGCCTCTGGGACAATGGGTACATATATCCGTGATACTTGTGATGTTTTTAAGAAGCAAATAATGTGATACTAACATACTCAGTTTTATTTACAGGAGGGGCATGTGGCTATGGAAACCTGTACAGTCAGGGCTATGGAGTGAACACAGCTGCACTGAGCACTGCATTGTTCAATGATGGCTTAAGTTGTGGTGCTTGCTTTGAGATCAGATGCGTGAATGACAGACAGTGGTGTCTTCCTGGCTCCATTATCGTTACAGCCACCAACTTTTGCCCACCAGGAGGCTGGTGTGATCCTCCTAACCACCATTTTGATCTCTCCCAACCTATCTTCCTAAGAATTGCTCAGTATAGAGCTGGTATTGTCCCAGTAATTTATAGAAGGTAAGCTTATTAACACTCATTTCTTCAAATTTGTTCTCAGCCTCTCAGAAGGCAGCAGTTCATAGATTTTGCAATGAATATTCGTTTGACATTGCTCGTGTGCCTTGTGATGGACTCAGGGTCAGGTGCAGGAGAAGAGGAGGCATCAGGTTCACCATAAACGGCCATTCATACTTCAATTTAGTGCTTATAACTAACGTAGGAGGTGCTGGTGATCTGCGTTCGGTGGCTATCAAGGGCTCAAGAACTAGGTGGCAAGCAATGTCAAGAAACTGGGGCCAAAACTGGCAGAGCAATGCCTACCTTAATGGACAGAGCCTTTCATTTGTAGTAACAACCAGCAATGGGCGTAGTGTGGTGTCCTACAACGTTGCACCTGCCAGTTGGTCCTTTGGGCAGACGTACACTGGGAGGCAGTTCCTATATTAAATGACTTTTACCCATCTCGGTTAAGCAGCCTTACAATCTATGTAACTAGTCATAGGATGTTATACTTACCTTATATGGATTAAAGAAGGATGTTCCTATTATTATGGAACATGGGTCAGCATTTGTTATGATTTGGCCCCTAGTTAAAAGGTAGCGTGCGTGAAAGAGGTTATATATATTTTTCGCAGTAAAGTGCCGGTTGACATGCAATGAAGCCAAAAGGGCATGCTTTTTTTATTGGCGGGGATTGAGATGGATGCCTGCTTCTATCAACAGAGACACAAGTTGATCTCAACTCTCAAGTCAAGTAGCTTGGGAAAGGCCAGTTTTCAACTTTGTGTTAAGGTCTCCCGTCCCTCTTTTGCGATTTCTTGAGCTGTTTGTTTCTTCTTCTTCTTCTTCTTTTTTTTCCAGTTCATTGCAACGGATAGACAACATGATTTTCTTTTTAATGAAACTAATGTGCTTGTATTTGTTGAAATCAGTTTAATGAAACAAAATTATGCATTATTATATGCTTCGTTATTAAAAATGTAATTAAATATTTTTTAGATAATTGTTATAATTTTAGTGACACAATTAACCTTATTATTTTTAAAATTTTAAATTCTTAACAACGTAAAATTCATCAGTCCCCTCCAATGAAAAAGTAAAATGTGATTTAATATGTTCATTCTAAAAGACTACTTTAATTAAGTCAAAAAATTATTAAACTGAAATTCATTTCAAAAAGTTATTAATTTTACAAGTTTATTCAAGTTTGAGTGGAAGATATAAAAGATGGAAATAGATTAGGTCAGTTCGTCGTCAGCTCGGTCCAACCCATTTTTTTAAGATGTAGTTTAAACTTGATCTAAGATTCGATCAAACTAAAATTGTGTGACTAAATTTGAGTTTTTGAAATCGTTTTAAGGTGAAGGATATACCATTCAAATTATCATAATGAACTATTTCAAGCCTCCTACTCATCCCTAAACTCTAGTTTAAATATTAACTATAATTCTAATTCTATAATCATATGAGTTTAATAGGTTGAAGTATATCAACTACAACAACTTAATAAAAATTTCGTTGATACGTAAGATCTGAGAAGATCTAGTAGTGTGCAATTTTATCTTTAACTAATAGAGAAGTTGTTTATATTTAAATTTTCAAAAAAAAGTTGTTTATATTTATATATATATACACAATAATAATAATAATAATAATAATAATAATAATAATAATAATAATAATAATAATAATAAATAAATAAATAAATAAATACTTAATAAATAAAATATAAAGTAATAAACTAAATAATGTGATAAAAAATTCATTACAAGAAAAATACTAATAATAATAATGATGATGATGATAAAAAGGTTAAGTAGGAAAATGTTTAGCTAAATCACTAAGAGATAAGTACTACATATTTAAATATTAAGTCAAATACAAGAGGAAAACTTTAAAAGAATTATGAGAACGAAAAAAATCTCTTTATCTGAGATTCTTTATCCATATCTTAGAACACCAAAATTTTCTATTACGGGTTATGTCCTCGATAAGTTCCAGCAGAGTCATATCATTCTTGATCACTTCCCGTAATTCTTCTTAGTTCTTCCTTTTTCCCTCTTATAGTCTCTAAGTACAATCTTCTTGTATCTTCTCACTAGAGTGTCTAAGTGTCTCATCTTCCTAAGCCTTGTCTCTCTTGATTTTTTAATAATATTAGTCACCTTTAATTTGTTTCTTACCATTACATTCCTGACCTTATTTCTTTTAGTAAGGTTGCACATCCAACAGATCATCCTCATCTTTGTCACCATTAGGTTATGACCATATGCATGTTTGATGGGCCAATATTCCGCCTTATAGAGCATGGACGACCTAATTGATAAATGATACAATTTATCTTTAAACTTGAGTGGTATCTTCTTGTCATATAAACTCCTGATGTACTTTTTCATTTAAGTCACCCTGATATGATACGGTGAACTATATCTTCATCAATCATAATTATGATGGTTGGTTAAGAAGAAAGAATGATTACCATTATCATTGACAATAGTTGGTTTGTAAAATATATTGAGAAATAAAAATTTATTATATTTTAATTAATTATATTGCAATTAATTAATTACAATATAATGATTAATTAAAATATTGTAATTAATTAAAATATAATTATTCATTAATTAAAATATTGTAATTAATTAATTACAATATTTTAATTAATGAATAATTATATTTTAATTAATTACAATATTTTAATTAATCATTATATTGTAATTAATTAATTGCAATATAATTAATTAAAATATAATAAATTTTTATTTCTCAATATATTTTACAAACCAACTATTGTCAATGATAATGGTAATCATTCTTTCTTCTTAACCAACCATCATAATTATGATTGATGAAGATATAGTTCACCGTATCATATCAGGGTGACTTAAATGAAAAAGTACATCAGGAGTTTATATGACAAGAAGATACCACTCAAGTTTAAAGATAAATTGTATCATTTATCAATTAGGTCGTCCATGCTCTATAAGGCGGAATATTGGCCCATCAAACATGCATATGGTCATAACCTAATGGTGACAAAGATGAGGATGATCTGTTGGATGTGCAACCTTACTAAAAGAAATAAGGTCAGGAATGTAATGGTAAGAAACAAATTAAAGGTGACTAATATTATTAAAAAATCAAGAGAGACAAGGCTTAGGAAGATGAGACACTTAGACACTCTAGTGAGAAGATACAAGAAGATTGTACTTAGAGACTATAAGAGGGAAAAAGGAAGAACTAAGAAGAATTACGGGAAGTGATCAAGAATGATATGACTCTGCTGGAACTTATCGAGGACATAACCCGTAATAGAAAATTTTGGTGTTCTAAGATATGGATAAAGAATCTCAGATAAAGAGATTTTTTTCGTTCTCATAATTCTTTTAAAGTTTTCCTCTTGTATTTGACTTAATATTTAAATATGTAGTACTTATCTCTTAGTGATTTAGCTAAACATTTTCCTACTTAACCTTTTTATCATCATCATCATTATTATTATTAGTATTTTTCTTGTAATGAATTTTTTATCACATTATTTAGTTTATTACTTTATATTTTATTTATTAAGTATTTATTTATTTATTTATTTATTATTATTATTATTATTATTATTATTATTATTATTATTATTATTATTATTATTATTGTGTATATATATATAAATATAAACAACTTTTTTTTGAAAATTTAAATATAAACAACTTCTCTATTAGTTAAAGATAAAATTGCACACTACTAGATCTTCTCAGATCTTACGTATCAACGAAATTTTTATTAAGTTGTTGTAGTTGATATACTTCAACCTATTAAACTCATATGATTATAGAATTAGAATTATAGTTAATATTTAAACTAGAGTTTAGGGATGAGTAGGAGGCTTGAAATAGTTCATTATGATAATTTGAATGGTATATCCTTCACCTTAAAACGATTTCAAAAACTCAAATTTAGTCACACAATTTTAGTTTGATCGAATCTTAGATCAAGTTTAAACTACATCTTAAAAAAATGGGTTGGACCGAGCTGACGACGAACTGACCTAATCTATTTCCATCTTTTATATCTTCCACTCAAACTTGAATAAACTTGTAAAATTAATAACTTTTTGAAATGAATTTCAGTTTAATAATTTTTTGACTTAATTAAAGTAGTCTTTTAGAATGAACATATTAAATCACATTTTACTTTTTCATTGGAGGGGACTGATGAATTTTACGTTGTTAAGAATTTAAAATTTTAAAAATAATAAGGTTAATTGTGTCACTAAAATTATAACAATTATCTAAAAAATATTTAATTACATTTTTAATAACGAAGCATATAATAATGCATAATTTTGTTTCATTAAACTGATTTCAACAAATACAAGCACATTAGTTTCATTAAAAAGAAAATCATGTTGTCTATCCGTTGCAATGAACTGGAAAAAAAAGAAGAAGAAGAAGAAGAAACAAACAGCTCAAGAAATCGCAAAAGAGGGACGGGAGACCTTAACACAAAGTTGAAAACTGGCCTTTCCCAAGCTACTTGACTTGAGAGTTGAGATCAACTTGTGTCTCTGTTGATAGAAGCAGGCATCCATCTCAATCCCCGCCAATAAAAAAAGCATGCCCTTTTGGCTTCATTGCATGTCAACCGGCACTTTACTGCGAAAAATATATATAACCTCTTTCACGCACGCTACCTTTTAACTAGGGGCCAAATCATAACAAATGCTGACCCATGTTCCATAATAATAGGAACATCCTTCTTTAATCCATATAAGGTAAGTATAACATCCTATGACTAGTTACATAGATTGTAAGGCTGCTTAACCGAGATGGGTAAAAGTCATTTAATATAGGAACTGCCTCCCAGTGTACGTCTGCCCAAAGGACCAACTGGCAGGTGCAACGTTGTAGGACACCACACTACGCCCATTGCTGGTTGTTACTACAAATGAAAGGCTCTGTCCATTAAGGTAGGCATTGCTCTGCCAGTTTTGGCCCCAGTTTCTTGACATTGCTTGCCACCTAGTTCTTGAGCCCTTGATAGCCACCGAACGCAGATCACCAGCACCTCCTACGTTAGTTATAAGCACTAAATTGAAGTATGAATGGCCGTTTATGGTGAACCTGATGCCTCCTCTTCTCCTGCACCTGACCCTGAGTCCATCACAAGGCACACGAGCAATGTCAAACGAATATTCATTGCAAAATCTATGAACTGCTGCCTTCTGAGAGGCTGAGAACAAATTTGAAGAAATGAGTGTTAATAAGCTTACCTTCTATAAATTACTGGGACAATACCAGCTCTATACTGAGCAATTCTTAGGAAGATAGGTTGGGAGAGATCAAAATGGTGGTTAGGAGGATCACACCAGCCTCCTGGTGGGCAAAAGTTGGTGGCTGTAACGATAATGGAGCCAGGAAGACACCACTGTCTGTCATTCACGCATCTGATCTCAAAGCAAGCACCACAACTTAAGCCATCATTGAACAATGCAGTGCTCAGTGCAGCTGTGTTCACTCCATAGCCCTGACTGTACAGGTTTCCATAGCCACATGCCCCTCCTGTAAATAAAACTGAGTATGTTAGTATCACATTATTTGCTTCTTAAAAACATCACAAGTATCACGGATATATGTACCCATTGTCCCAGAGGCGTCACCTCCTCCATAGAAAGTGGCATGAGCATTTATCCAACCTCCATTGTAACCCTTAACAGTGGAGACAAATGAGAGAAACCCCACTACAAGAAGTCCAATAAATGCCATAAATTCCTACAGAAAACAAAAGTCACAAAATTCTTTAGCATCTTGTAACATTGTGCGAAGATCATGGATTAAATTGTCAAAACAGTAGGAGACCAGAAACGGAAAGAAAAGGAAGATTGCTCATTACGGGAAAATGGAGCGAGAGAGAAGTTGCAGTGAGGGAGATTGTGAATATGGGGAGGAACTTGCAATGAATAAATAGAAGTAGCGGTCAACATCTGACTTGACTGACAATGTGGCAAGTTTTTGGCTGTAGGGACTAGACCATCCAATTGTTAAGTGTTCATTTTTTTTCTGGCAGAAGTGGTTTTATGGACTGAAACCGTGTGTTTTTGACGACTTTTACTGTGAAAATGCCAAGAGTTCGTGTTGGGGACTGGAGGATAGAAGTGAATTTGGCACTACCTTTACAAATAATGTGCGTTCACTTACTATTTTTACTCTTTTTCTCTTTTCTCTGAACCTGTAGTTGGTTGCAGGAGAAAGAGAGTAGTTGGATTGGTGGACCACCGTAAATGAGTCTCTCCATCAATTCATTAAAGAAAATGTTTTTACCTCTACCCTTCAGGCTTTGTTTTGTTTTGTTTTCCAACTTTCTCAAATTCCAACGACTGCTGAACTACAGAGTGTTTGAGCCGTTTGTCTCGACATTTACTTGTGTATACCCGACCACTAATGTTTGAAATCCCATTTCGCTTTCCATCATAGTGAACCAAACCACAACAAAATAATTGTAGCTCAATTTGCAATTTGAAGAATGACAAGCAGCTCCTCAAATGTGACAAGTTGTCAGTCTAAAACGATCAGTCCCAGATTCCAAGGTATACAGGTCTTGCTTTCTCCATATTTACAGGTTTTTTCTTAAACGATTCCTTAAAGCTAACATTGTCAATCTTACATTACATTAGATATTTTAAGCTTCGAGCTTGATTAAATAGTACCTTCCTATCATCAAATAATTTTTGTAAGATGATACAGAAGTCCTTGTAACTAGTTGTTCGTCATCTAATGCCTACAAGGGTGATGTCGGTAGTTATTGAGGTGGGATACGAGAACATGATAGTGTTCCCGCGGAAAGCTACTGTTCTACTAAAGGTCCTCCCTCGTTAAGTACAATGGAGGGTGGCTTTGTAAGCCATGAATTTCACATCATGTCATGTATCTGTAATACATAACGGTACTTTAGTTACGTACTTCGGATTGAACGTGAAAGGGTAAAAAATGGAGAAATGTAAAAAATACCTAATTTTGATTCTGAAACTTTAAGTGAGCCTTTCGAAGCTGAAACGATCCCGAATCCACCTCCGTCTTTACGGGAATCCATCATCGAGACGCGGGCTAGTTTTTTCTATAGTTTTCTCAATATGTAAACTCTTTTAACGGGTCAGAGATTTCTTATGTTTACGATTAATATGAGCAACTGTAGGAGACCTTAACCTATACATATAGCTTACATATTGGGCTTCCCCATCACAAGACCGAAATAGAACAAGTCCACACTAAAAGGGATCCATTTTTCTCCCGAGCTTTCACCCATTGATTTAGATCATTTATTGGACTATTTTATTATCTTTATCTGGATCAAATTATGTGACTTAACCGACAATTTATTTAAAAACCAAATTACAATTAGTAACTGTCCATTGTATGAAAAATTGACAAATTTGCCCTTAGGGGCAAAAATGTCTTACAATCTCCTCCTTGGACAATTATTAATTGCAATTTTGACTCAACTTTAAAATAGTTTAAAAATTCAGTTAAGCTATGTTGTTGTATTAGTTGACTAAGTTTAAAAAACAAAACATTTAATCTAAAGAAAATGAAACTCCAACATTCTGTCCTGCAAGGCTTTCGATACGGAAAAATATTAAATAAATGTGTCATGTGCGACACAAATCTAATACTATCACGAATATCTAATACCTCACTAACATGAATGAGAAAATGGAGTGTGGCAAACTACTATGAAACCTTTATGATCTAATATGTATCATCTTCGTCTATAGATCTCGATTTCTCCAACTTTATGCTAAACCGCATTGCTAAACTGCATCAGAGAAATCTTGTTTTCTTTCTCCGAATGCTAAACAATATTAGATAAAGCCTTTATGTTGTCTAACTGAATGCTAAATTGCATTAGAGAACTTTTATGAGATTAAAAACTTATATCCCCCTATGTCATGTTAAACTTTAAGGATATATCAGTATAAAACTATATGTGTCTAATGACATAAGCTCAAGGTCAATCTTTATAAATGCCCAATGACCTTTAAAATGCTTAAGATCAACACAAATCTTAAGGCTTCTATACGTAT
>JAOTAY010000008.1:12690880-12709441 GCA_025629805.1 Erythroxylum baracoense
AAGGTCAATCTTTATAAATGCCCAATGACCTTTAAAATGCTTAAGATCAACACAAATCTTAAGGCTTCTATACGTATAATGACAATGTATGATAACGTGTATTACTGAGAATAAACAATGATCATCTTTAATTGATGAACCATCATACCGTTATAATACATCAAAATGTACATGGACAAAACATAACGATCTTTTAATTAACAGTGTCTAAGGACCTCAAAATACCCATACTGTATACTTGTATTCCAAACACAAGTGGGTAAAGTCCTTTAGCTAAAGAATCGACTTATAGTTCCTTAGTCTTTAAATGCTCCGAATCTTAATGTCACTGTCACCTTTTCGTATCAACTACTTCATGATCAATAATTTGATCTCAAAATGCTAAGGCCCTGTGATATTCAATGTTGTTATTAAACAACACAGAAACTTAATTATCATATTACAACTGAATGGGTTTAGCCACTGAATCAACCACAAACAACACACAAATCAAATTTCTGAGCTAAACCTTCTATGAAGCAACCTTATAGCATGCAGTTTGCATACATGGTCGAGGAATTTACCTATGTCTTCTTGACACTTTTCCACGACTTTGTACCATCTGCAACCTTAAAATTGTAACCTTAGTTGAACTTTCGATCATCCGGATACATAGCTAAATTTGAATTTGAATTTCCTACGACTTTTAATTTGTTGTCTTTAGTCAACATATAATCCTTGTTTTCCTTTAATATCTCAACACTCGCTTAATTGGATTTCAATGGTCTACGTCTGGGTTAACCAGATACTGACCAAACAGTCAAACAGTAAATGCAATGTCTTGTCTAGTACATAGCTAAGCATACGTCAGGCTATCAATCGTACTAGAATATGGAACATTCCTCATAACCTCTCTCTTTACTTTATTCTTTGGTTATTGTGCCAAAGATTATCTCTCATTATGAGAGATAAGTGTTACGACAGGTTTACTGTTAATTGTATTAAACCTTTGTAACACATACTTTCTCTCATTATGAGAGATAGGTGTTACAACCAGGTTTACTGTTAACTGTATTAAACCTTTGTAACACATACTTAATGTATGCACTTTCTGAGAGGTATGATGAGTGGTAAGATATGTCCCAGTAAATCTAATTACCTAGGACAAAAGATGTTACGCCAAGGTTTTTTATGTCAAAGTTCTTGACCAAAAGTTGCTTAACCTTGTACAACATGGTCAAGTAATTTGACGTGAGCAATATAACATCCACATGTAGTAATAGGAAGATAATTTTGCTCCCCCTGACCTCATAGTACAAGCATCTTTTTAACTTTATTTTCCATGAAGCTGAAAAAGGTCACAACCTCATCAACTGTAAGGTATCACTTTCGGGAGGTTTGATGTAGATCACATGTTGATCTGCATAACACACAAACCATGTTAGTTCTATCTAGATCCTGAAATTCTTCAAGTTGTACCATATAGACCATTTTATAAAGGTCTTTATTCAGGAAAGCAATTTTGATAACCATCTGATGTAACTCTTTATCATCATGAGCTACAATTGCCTTAATCACTCAAAATGTATCCTTCGAGGACACGAGAGAAAAGTAACACTAAAGTCAACATTTCTCCTTGAGTAAACCATCAGGCAATTGAGCTAGCCCATAAATCACTGAACTTTATCCTGAAGTCCTTTAGGTCTTAAACTTTATAACTGACAGTTCTACAGTTATGCTACAAAATCAACTAGCTCCCAGACCTTACTATATTTCATGGCTTATATCTCATAAGTCATTGCAACCCATCACACTTTCGCATTGGGTTCAAAAATAGCTTCTATAAAAGTAATTAGATTCTTAACATGTCTAATATTATAGTCCTATTCACCTAATAGACTATTTAGTCGATGGGATAACAGGTCATCTCACTCTGGTGGATTTTCATAACCGTATTAGATTGTGTAACCCCAAGAACCTCTGTGTGTACAGGTATGAGTTCCTATTCTTGTACAGGCATGATATAAAGACCTAAATCCACCGAATCTAACTGTATGAGTGACGATACATAATAAATGTACTATCATCCTGTTATCATCCTAAAGGTCAAAGGCCCCGGCATCATTATAGACATTGTATTCCAAAAACCTAGCTGTTAGTGATTCCACTATTCTGTTCCTTCCTTCTCTACAGTAAGATCTGTAATATTTAGAGTGGTCAGGATATCTTACCAAATAGCAGTGAGCATAATGAGTATGCAATTTTTCTTTATAAGGATTATACCACCTTAGTAGGGCAGCCTTATACACAAATGTGTGTAAGGCGAGGTTTTCACACTTCTAGATAATCAAGTAGATCACTCTTATTCTGCATTAACTTTTACAAGTCCTTTAGGTTACGATTATACCTTTCAGTAACACACTATTTTGCTTAAGACTACTTGGTATAATGAATCAATTCACTATTCCAACTGATTCCATATATGTAGCATCCGGACTTGGGCCGGATCGCTACAGTGCCGGGCCTCGGACCCCAACCGCCCATCACACCAGGTATTGTCCTCTTTGGTCATGGGTGAGTCCACGACTCGAACCCATGACCTCAAGGTTTTGTTGCACTTTAAGTGCACGCCTCTTACCAATGAGCCATTTCCGGCCCAAGTCCGGATGCTACAATATATCTAGCAAATGGACCTTTTTAAGTCCTGAAAACACCATGTTTGCCTTGATATTCTCCTCAATGGTCAAATTTGATATTCTGAGTGGATTTTTCCAATTGGTTCTCAACCTTCAATCTTTAAGCAAGAACACATATAACTGTAATGGGAATAATCATCACAAATGTCAGAATACTTTTGAATTGCATAATGCAACTTTATAAGGTCTTCTGATATCTTTATGTATTAGACTCAACAAGTTAGAAGCATGAGTTGACTTTAATATCCTTATTAGTTAACTTACCCTTGTAATAATCAACAAATATTTCCAGATCATCATAATCTAGAATTGAGAGAATGCTATCCTTAATCAATCTCTTAACTTTAGCTCTGAAAATGTGGCTTAAACTATTATACCACACCATGTATGACTTTTCATTCATCAGGGTCCTTCATTTGATGACTTGTTTAGCAAGATACGAAGAAGCATATATCTAATCGGGGTAAGGCACATTTTATACAAACCATATAATAAGAAAGTTGTACCATTGTGTTTTGCATCAAACACAGCTGTATAGCGGAAGCATTAAATACAAAACATCAACCTTCTTTGTCAAAAATTGATCCAAAGATCATATATAAATTTTGTCTTGTAAAAACCTAAATGAACCTTGCAACAAGATTCAGTACATACATCCCCTATAGATATTACTTCCACTTCTTCATTACTGTCAACTATTAGTTCCTCCTTCCCTTCATTTGGCTTGGTCAGATACCCCACTATATGGTACTTAATGTGACTATCACAAATTCGATTCATAAATTGACAAGCCAAGAAGTTATCTGATGGTCACAGCCTTTCCTTGTAGGCCTCATACTGCTGGCTTCTTTATGTCCCTAAGACCTTCACCAGCACTAGATTGACCAGCATCAATATGTGGAGAAGATTTAGTCTTTCTACGTTTAATCTTAGTATGCTTCATCTTTGCCTTCCATTTAGTTGCATCAAGGGCTGTAGGAGTAGCAAACTTGAATTCTCCTCCTTAACAATGCAATAGGCAATCAAAACATTAAAGTCCCATTCCTCATGCTGCGAATAATATGTCATCACCAGATTACTAACTCTGAAGGGAGTGCATTTAGAGTCTGGTGAATTATGAAGACACCAGGAAGAGGCATGTGCAATATCTTTAGTCTACTGTGAAAATGTATCATTCTTGATATGTACTCCTTACTCCCCCTTCTCCCATATACCTCACAGATAATAATTCTTTATTCAAGGCACTTGTCTCAACACTCAACTCCACTAAGCAGATGGTTGGGTATGGATCTCTTAATAGTCATCAGAGATAATTTGTCAGACCGAACCTGGGCTTCAAAGGCTGCTTTACGAGCTTTCGAGCTCATAGATGTAGGTGGAGATGGCCTATGCTGCCTTATGGCCATATCATCCTTAACTATTTCCATAGCATTCAATACATCCTCAGTTTTCTTTTTTGTATTGAAACCGGTCAGGGTTTCAATGGTGATATTAATTTTATTGATAAAAAAGGTGACTATATAGTAACTTTGATTATATCAGCATAAAGGTAGGATAACAGCGATACTGAAAGCTATTAAATAGTATCTTTCCTGAAAATCTGATCATACATATTATGAAACACCTTTGGCTGAATACATAAGATATGCAATTAGACTTCCACATAAAAAGCGATCAGAGTACAAACTATCAACTCTTACGACACTACCACCTTTGGGTGATAGATCTTTTAAGCAACGACTTTCCTCCATCTAATACCTTTATGATCATCTCAAAAAGTTATGTAAGGCCAACACCTTTGGACAAAATAACCAAATATAAAATCATAGACATCCCCCAATATGCAAGCAGAACAAATCAAAACATTGACTTGAAAGGCCACTTTGGTGACTACATTCTCATCAGCACTCAAAAGGTCCACAAACACAAGGGATAAATCTTTATGTTATCCTCACATTCTTTATAGGCATATGGTATGTGACAATGTAACATCAATAAATGCAAAACCCGAATGCATATTCTCATTGTCACACACTCGTGGTGAAGACATTCTCCGAAAACTTCATTTGAGACTTTTGTAAAAGAAAAATCTAAGTGGAGTGACTATCGTGCATTACTGGACACCGAACCTACCATCCTAGATACTAAAACCTTATGTATCTCCCTTATGGCAAATTCGTTGCATGAAAAGTCACTCAAAAATGGCTTCAGAATGTTTTAATTCCTTTTTTGATTAACCATCATGTGATCCCGAATCCTGAATATGAGACCTAAGACATGAAAATTTGAAGTATCTCCCTCATGTGATATCCAAAGCATGAAAATTCACTTGAAATCAGATTCAGAACATCTTAATTCCTTTTTCTAAAGTTAAACTTTAATTTATTACTAATGTAATAAATCGAAAAAAAATAGAAAATTCACTTTATAAAATTTCCGGACTTGGAAACTAACCCAAAATACCTTGGGCACCCTTAAGGGAAGTAAAAATTTTTTGCGTTTTTATTTTATTTTATTTTTCAGATTTACTGTAGCAGACGTCCATACAGTGTGCATTACGCACCAACACCTTGTTTGGTGTGCATTACGCGCAGACACGCCCACTGACATGGACGCATGCAGTGCACGCACCAGATATGCATCCAGCCTGTATACGGCCACGTGTTACATCGCCACTTCCATGTCACTGTGCCAGTTCGGCGCGTGTAGCACACGTACCCGACGATGTGACGTTGCTCGCCAGAAAAATGTGATTTCTATTAAATTTCAGGTCCTTTTTTCAACTTCCCAGGCTCATTTTCAACCCGTTTCTTATAGCTAAACACATGTATACTATTTTGATGCAATAAAAAGTAAGAAAAAATTGAGAAACAGAAGTTAACTCTTCGAAAATCTTATGGATCGAAAAATTGAAAAATCGAAGTTTTTAACCACCAGATCACGTCACTGCTCTGATACTACATGTAATACATAACGGTACCTTAGTTACGTACCCTGAATCGAACATGAAAGGGGAAAAATGAAGAAATGTAGAAAATATTTGATTTCGGTTCTGAAACTTCAAGCAAGGTTTCCATAGCCGAAATGATCCTGAATCTACCGTCGTCTTCACGGGAATCCATCACCGAGATGCGAGCTTGGTCTTTCTATAATTTTCTCAATATATAAGCTCTCTTAATCAGTCAGAGATTTCTTATGCTTACGATTGATATAAGCAACTGTAGGACATCTTAACCTATATACATAGCTTCCATATCGGGCTTCCCCGTCATAAGACTTATATAAACTAGGTTCACACTAAAAGGGATCCATTTTCTACCCGAACTTCGACCCGTTGATTTAGATCCTTTATTAAGCCACTTTATTATCTTTATCTGGATCAAATTACGTAACTTAACCCATAATTTATTTAAAAACAAAATTTCAATTAATAACTGTCCACTGTATGGGAAATCGACAAAATTGCCCTTAGGGGCAAAAATGTCTTACAGTATCATCACCTCATTATCTTCCCTTTTACTCGAAAATGTTTTAAGAAGACATTCTTAAGCAAAGTTTCTGTACTTTGGGCCATTTGACGTTTAGAATTAGTGTTACTACTAAGCTCTAATATCAACTAGCCATGTCAATATCTTCAGGATCAAACCTAAACACGTGCAATAACTTCAATGCACAAGGATGCATTAACTGTTGAATCCCCTCCGCCACTATACAGTACAGATGTACGATCCAATAGCAAACAAATGGTTGAGTATGCCAACCTGTCAAGATATGTTGAATTTACCAAGCACTTTATACAGTAGAAGTACACTGAAAAAGAATACACATCCTTTTTCTTATATAATTTGTTGTAAAAATCGACCGGATTAGAGCAAATTCGCAGGTAAATAGGACTAAAAGAATAGTAATAAACAGATAGATTTTATATGGAAAACCCCTAAATCAAGGTAAAAACTATGGGCAAGGATAGAAGAATTTTACTACTGAAAAATTGGAGAATTATAAAAAGAAAAACTAGACCTACAAAAATACACAGAATATTTGTGTCTTTCTCTCTTTTTTCCTCTCTCACCTCATGTCTCTCTTTTTGTTCTATCCATCTCTATTTATAGGCAGGAGATTTCAAGATATGAAGATATGGTTGGCTAAATTGGCCAACCATATTGTTGTTTTATTAGGTTTGTTTTAATTTGGTGCCTACCAACTACAATTGTTGACAATTCTCCCACTTGAAAATTTGATTGATAATCAATCATATCTTCACACCATTCTTTTCAACCTTGCCGCTTCATGTTGCTTACGTCTCTATCAGGCCATACGAGGATCGAAACCATATAAACTTTTCAACATTGATTGCTTTTGTCATAAAATCTGCCATGTTATCTATTGTATGAATTTTCTGCATGTCCACCGTTCCTTCTTCCACTTTCTCACAACCGAAGTGGTATTGAACTCGAATTTGTTTTATCTTTGAATGAAATATTGGATTCTTTGAAAGATGTAAAGCACTTTGGTTATCACAAAATAGGATAATATTATCTTGTTTATACCCAAGTTCTTCCAACAACATTTTCAACCACACTGCTTCTTTACTAACTTGTGTAGTTGCTACATATTCTGCTTCTATTGTTGACGTAGCCACAATTGACTACAGTTTTGAAACCCAGCTCATAGTTCCTCTAGCTAGTGTAGTGAGTCGAACCACAGGAGAAAATTTTTCATTGAAGTTAATTCCTTCCTTCTGAGCATATCCTTTCACTAACAATCTAACACGATATTGCTCTACTTGATCGTTACCACTCCACTTGATCTTGTAAACCCATTATTGCTAATAGGCTTTCTTCCTTGTAGTAGTGATACCAGCTTCTATGTCATATTCTTATGCAGAGCTTCAATTTCTTGCTACATTGTTGCCATCCACTGAGAAGCATCTGAACTATTCATTGCTTCTTGAAGAGTTGATGACTCTCCATCCTCAGTTAAAAGACAGTATGCAATATTGCTCTCCATAATATAATTCGAGTGCCAGCTCGGTGCTCTTTTTGTACAAGTTGGTCTCTGAGTATTTGAAACATCATATTCAACTGGTTCTTGCTCCTCATGCTCTGATACAGCTTCAGAAGAATCATTTTGATCAACTTACCTATCCACTTGTACTGTTGTAGTTTCTAGATTCTCTTATACAGTGCCAACATTTTCTGTTTATTCTTAATCCTTATCTTCCATAAAGATAACATCCCTGCTAATAATAATCTTGTAGGCAGTGGGATCCCATAGATGATACCCCTTTACTCCTTCAGCATATCCCAAGAAATTACATCTTCTGGATTTTGGATCCAACTTCGTAGTTTTTTGGGCATTGAACATCACATAGGTAGGATTTTTAAATATATGGAGGTTGGAATAATCCACTAGTTTACCAGTCCACATCTCCATCGGTGTCTTCAACTTAATTGCAGCTGATGGAGCTCGATTCACCACATAACAGGCAGTATTGATTGCTTCTACCCAGAATTCTTATCTAAACTTGTAGTTCTCAACATCGTTCTTGTTCTTCCCCATAGAGTTCTATTCATCCACTTTGCTACTCCATTTTGTTGAGGAGTGTATGCCTGTCGTGAACTGCCTTTTAATGTCTTCTTGCTTGTAGAATTCATCAAATTCTTTACCAATTTATTCGCCTCCATTATCTGAGTGCAAACACTTGATCTTCTTACCAGATTCGAGTTTCACCCGCGCTTTGTAAAATTTGAAAGTTGGAAACACATCTGCCTTCCTTTTTATAGGAAACACCCAACATCTCCTCGAATAATCATCAATGAATGATAAAAAGAAATTTTCTCCTCCTAAGGACGTAATTGGTGCTTGTCATACATCAGAGTGAATCAATTCAAGAATTTCTTTGCTTTTGAACTTTGATGTGTTGAACTTTAATCGATGCTACTTACTCACAATGCAATGCTAACAGAAAGGTAGTGATAACTTTGTGAGACCTAGAAGTAGATTCTTCTCTACAAGTATCTTCATTCCTTGTTCTAACATATGTCCAAGCTTTTTGTGCCACGTCATTACAGATTTGTCATCTGGACTAGCAACAGATGCCTCTCTTTCTTGCAAAGTTACTCCCTTTAGTATTTACAGATTTGCAACAATCTTCTCTGCTTTCATAAATACCAGCACTCCGTTAATCACTTTTATGATCTTATTTTAAAACTCAAATCTGAAACTGAGATCATCCAGTTGTTCTACAGATAACAAATTCTTCTTCAAGCCTTCCACATTTAGCACTTTTTCAATAATCTGAGTTGTCCCATCATACATCTTTAACTTGATGGTGTCGATACCAACAATCTTCATAGCTTGATCATTACAGCTATACACAGATCTCCCCACAGACAGATTTATATTGATGGAACCAGTATCTTCAAGAGGTCATATGAAAAGTAGCTGCTGAATCAAGAATCCATACATTAACAAATCTTCTCTTACCTCCAATAGTCGTTGTCGCTTCACAGGCCATTGCACCTACATCATTTGAAATAGTTGTCACATTTCCTTAAGGAATATAATCTTTCTTATTCAGATTCCAACAATCTTTCTTCAGGTGCCCTTTCTTGCCACAATTGTAGTGCTTGAAATTCTTTTTACTCCTAGATTTTGATCTACCATGACTCACTTAGGCCACGTGACTATGACTTCCACTTAGGCCACGTTTTATTGATCTTCCTCTCATCACGACCAAGGCCTCCATTTATTGCGATTTTGCTAGCCTGTCTTCCTTACTTTTGTGCCGGCTCTCTTATTCCAAAATAGCGGCTGCAATATTGTCGAAGACTAGAGTGCCTGTGTTATTTGTTAAATCGATGACGAGTTGATCATACGAATCTGGTAGACTTTAGAATAGAAGTTCTGCACGTTCACTTATCTCTATTGTGTGCCTTAATGATGTGAGTTAGGAAAATAGAGTATTTAAAGTATTTAAGTGCTCCGTCACCGAAGTAGATTCCGCCAAACCTAAAGTGTATAGTTTCCTCTTTAGAAAACTGTTGTTATGGAGTAATTCGGCCTCGTATAATTTTGTGAGGTGATCTCATATTTCCTTCATAATCTTCTTTTCTTCTATACTGGATAATACTCCATCAGCTAAAGCTAGGTGAAGATTAACTACAACATTCCCATCCATCTCGTTCCACTTTTCATCTGTGACTCCAGCTGGCCGTTCACTAATGACCACCAGACAATTATCTTTCCTCAAGATTGTCTTTATCTTTAGCTTCCATAGTAAGACATTACTCCCATTGAACTTTTCAATCTCAAATTTTGCTGTCATTGCTTCTATCACAAACAAAATTTAGCTCCCAGTATTTCACATAAATAGTACTTGTATGTATAAATAGTACCCGTATATGTGAATAGTATCGTACACATGAATAGTCCTGTATACTTGAATTACAATGACTGCATAATTTAATGCAAAAATAAATGCATGAACAGTTGTCACCTTTTGTGGATACTGTTCACCAACTTTCATTATGCTCACCCGAACTTCGAACGAATTACACCAAAAAATTTGTCATAATTTTTTCTCCTTACTTTGATACAACTTGTTGTAAAAATTGACCGGATTAGAGCAGGGTCGCAGCTAAATAGGACTAAAAGAATAGTAATGAACAGACAGATTTTATATGGAAAACCCCTAAATCTAGGTAAAAACTACGGGCAAGGATAGAAGAATTTTACAACTAAAAAATTGGAGAATTATAAGGAGAAAAACTAGACCTAAAAAATATACAAAATATTTATGTCTCTCTCTCTTTTCCTCTCTCTAACCTCGTGCCTCTCTTTTTGTTTTGTCCATCTCTATTTATAGTCAAGAGATTTGAAGATATGAAGATATGGTTGGCCAACCATATTGTTGTTTTAGCACTGAATTCGGTGCCTACCAGCCACAATTGTTGACATAATTGAGTAAAATTTATTGAATTTATGTTATTATCTTACAGGTTTACTAGTTTATTTTCACAAGATAATGGATTGACATCTATGATGATGAGGTTTTGCGTTGTGAATTGTAATTGTAAGTGAGGGAGGGTCCTTTGCATGAATTTATGGTGGAGGTTTTGGCTTAGCATGATCACCACCTATTTTACTGCCCATAATCTCTTTGTCACTGTTCTTGGAGTCCTTGATGCAGTAACTTTTGCATACAGGGGAGTAAATGTTTGAAGCTTTTGTTTTCTTCCTTTTTTAAAGTTTGAGACATTCTTATGTTGCAGAGAATAGAATGTCCTACTCATTTGTACAGTTTTACAGAGATTTGCTTCGATTTCAAATTTGGCATACATTATAAGAAAAATAGGTTTTAGCAATGGAAATTATCAACAGAGAATAAATATTTTCTATCGGGAAACAAATTTGGTGACAGAAATTATCGACGGAAAGAGTCGTCAGAGAAACAGCTATAGGTGAAATTTAAGGACGGATTTTTATCTGCCGCAAATTTAAGGACAGAAATTTGTATATCCATTGGTAAATTTGACGACAAAATTTTGCATTTTTGTTGCTAAATAAAGGTAAATTTACCGACAAATTTAGTATATTTTGTTGCTAATTTGCCGACAGAATCACAATATTTCGTCGGCGAATTTAACGACGGTAAGTTCCAAGTTTGTCACTAAATTTATTGACGGACATAAAACATTTCGTCGCTAAATTTACCGACAGAAAATATTATTCATCACTAAATATTTACCAACATAATATATTATTCTATCAAGAACGTAGCGACGGGGTTATATATTCCGTGAATAACTTAGGGCCATAATGATATATTCCGTCGGCACTTTGTTGCTAATTAGTGACAGAATATTGTATTTCTGTCGGGAATTTTAGTTATGATAAATTTCAACTGTGATTTCTTACTTCCTACCTGAGTTTTATGTTGATAATGTTATGATTTTTGTTGTACATTTAATTTATGTAAATAATATATAACATTGATTGATAAATGTAAAGTAAACATTATCCTGAATGGTATAATAAAAAATTATAGTCTACACGAATAAGTACCTTGAAATTACCGTCAATTAAAAATTTATACAAAAACTTAAGAGTATCAGACTAGCATTATATTCACTTGTCCAGAAGCTATACAAATGGTGAAGGCGGATGCTCTGATTATTGCAATGAGGTCGTGTCCCTACTGTTAACTCATCCATCTCATTACAAAGCTGGGTTATGCACTATATCAGCCTCTCTACGATGCTCTCTAGCTGAAGGACTCTCTCATTTGATGCAGACTGCTTATTAGATCCAGTTGAAATAGATGTTGAGGATTGCGAATAATATGTGTTTGCAAATGAATATAAGTCAAAAATCCTTCCACGACAGTCTTTACCACCCATTGCATCAAGATATGCCTGACTCTCATCAATAGTTTCAGAGTTATGAGACTGTCGTTTAATGCTTTCTTGTATTTGATCCTATCATTATAATTATTTATGTTAATAAGTGACACTTTTTAAGAATTAATATTAAAGTATAGATTTTACATACATGAACTTGTCTGCATTGGGTGTTGACGGAGGCCACACCATCATACTTCTTAGTTTGAGTGTGCAAAAAGAGCTGGCTTCGTGTAAGATTCCTACCCATAAACTTTTCCTGCATCAGAAAAAATTGTTATAAGTGAACTATAATTTACAAAAATTTTGACATAATTTCTTCTATTGTTATGATATTTACCCCCTGTTAGATAAAAAAATTTAACTCAACAACACAGTAATTAATGACATTTATAACATTATTATTCTCCATAATGCATATATATTTTCATTTTAAATTTCATACATTAAATTACATTGAAACCAAATTTCATACATCAATGTACAAAAATCAGGATATAAGTGTAAATTTTGATACTTACAAGTTGAAGTGCATGATCCTGGTGGGTCAAAGATCCTCCAGTGTGTATAAGTAGATTCTCTCCGTCTGGTCCTTTACGTCTGTTTGTAGAATTGTGCTCTGAAATGAATATTACCTCAGTTGATGCCTGATACTATTGCCAACGACTCTATATTTCTTCAAATATTTATGGTTGCCATACACCATTCTTGTGTATCGAAGCAAAAAGGTCTTTATAACGTGTACGAGCTCGCCTATCCCATACATTATAAATTACAACATCAAATTTTGAATCAAAAAATTCTTTCTGAAAAAAGAAAATCATACTATAAATACATATAAACGAAAATATTTATCTAATTAATGTATAAAATTAGATAAAATAAAAAAGATTAAAGAACATTTTTTGTATCTCAAACTCCTGATAATAAAAACCCTTTGTCAGTCGAGAGATATTCTTCCATGTATAACTCTCAAGGTCTATCCTTTCCTTGAACTTGGATGAGATATTTCTTGAGCACGTTCTAGATGGAACTAACATAATATACAAGTTATTTTATATCATTTTCAAATTAAAACCTATAACTTCAGTATAAACCTATGGTGTTATCATATATTACAAAATTTTTAGAACTTTACTTATACATTGTTGACAATTGTGATGTACGTTCTTCCATTAATTCCCTTAGCTCCTAGCTGGAGGTCACCTGTTTCATCCACAACATTTTCCCCTAATATCTCTATAGGTATAGGGTTAATGGATGGCATAGCAGTAGGTACAGAAGCTGATGCCTCATCTGGATGTGCAATAGCATCTGCAGAATGTGATGCTTCACCTAGAAATGCACTGGCTTCTCCAAATCATTGTAACACGAGCCTTGACTACATCATATCTTGTTTTCTCTTGGTGACATATTTTTAACCTGAAATTCACATTTTATTGAATTTTCCACCAATAAAATAATATAAATTCAATATAAAACAATATATATTATTGATACAATAATAGATTTATTTATATAATATTCTATTACAAAAACAAATTAATCGTTATTAGCACTTAATTTAAATCAAAATCATCATCCTCTTTTTTCTGAAGAATTAGAATCAAAATCAGGTTGTTCTTCAGATCTCTTGCCTTCCTCATCCTCTCTAGATGAAATTTCAACATATTTATTATTTAGATCGTTCAAAGATTCATTCTCGTCATATGTTACACATGTATTTATTTCATAAATATCTTCCTGAAATGTTTCACTTTCAATTCTCTTATTTTCTCCTTTTCCATGTAATTCAAAAATACCTCTAGGTTTTACTTTGCATATGACCAACCAATCTGATTTATTTCATCGTAAGTTGAGAAAAGGGACACAATACACCTGGATCACTTGCATCGCCAACACGAAAGGTGCAAATTGTCTAAATCTTCTTCACTGGTTGATTTCAACTAGATTGTATTGATTATTCACTTTTGTTCCAACATTAGGAGTTGGATAAAACCATTCACACTTAAATATCACACTCTGTTTTATTGGCAATACAAGGTACTCAATTTCAAGTATCTCAACAATTTTACCATAGTAATCCATCAATTCTCCCTATATGCAAACCCTACTATTTACTACTGCCATCCTATAAATATAATATTATGTATAAAATTTGAATCCATTAACAAAATACATCAGATATGATTTAACAGTTCATAAGATCATATATGAACTTGTTCTCTATTTTTTTCTAAGACCTACATAAAAAATAATTTATCATATTAAATAGTATAGTGTCATCTAATCACTTTGATCTGATAATTCAACCATTTCAATTATTACAAGTGAAACTTACATATTTCTTTAATCATCGAGGAAAGTGCTCTTTAATCATCAAGGAAAGTGTCTTTCAACTTCTTTATTGATATTATCCTATGTTCTTTCGGGAATTAGCTCATATAACCATTGCTTATATAATCTAAAAGCATTATTATGTATTTTAGTTGTGAACAACAGTAACTTCGGAAACTCAAATAATCTATTTCAAAATCAACTTAAACTTATTGCACGAAAGGTTGAACCTCTTGACAATTCAATAAATGTAACCATGAGTAGTCTCTATTTCTTTTGCTATTAACATTGTTCTTGTTGAACGTCTATATGTTTATCATCGATATGTGAAAATAGATAAGTTACCATCAACATCACCCATTTCTCCTCCATCGTCATTACGAGGAACTTTTCTTTCTCTTCTGTACACATGCGGTTCAAAATAATATGAACAAAATGTATTTTCTTCCTCCACTAAATAAGCATTACATATCGAACATTCAACTTTAGCCTTGTTTTTGACGTTTTTCTTCAAGTGATGCAAATACCTACATTACAAATAGGGATATTATAATTTTGTGATTAAAACATGCTATAACTTTTATTTAAATATTAACTATAATTACCTCTTAAACGGATACATCCATCAATATTGAACCGGACCAGTAAATTTAGCCTCGTGTGCTAAATGTATAAGTAGATGCTCTATACAGCTAAAGAAACTTAGAGGAAAAATCCCTTCAATTTGCACAAGATAACTAAAATTTTCCTTTATAATTTTTCCATTTCATCCAACTTTATTTCAGATGATGTTAAGCTTTTTAAAAACAAACTTAATTCTGTTATAGGTTCCTAAACCTTATTCGGTAGCAACTCCCGAAATGCAATTGAAATTAGCCTTTGTATAAACACATGACAATCGTGAGTTTTCATCCCAACTAATTTGTACTCCCTCATGTCCACACACCTTCCCAAGTTCGAAACATAACCATATGGAAACTTTAGACTTTCTAACCATTCACACAAAATTTTCTTTGACTTTTTATTCAAAGTGTAACATGCTTTTGGATATTTACTGGTGTGAAGATATTATCTAACTCATTCTTTCTATAAAAAAAGTTTCAAATCAGCTCGTGATTTTACATTGTTTGTTGTCCTCCCTTCAATGTTCATTATGGTGTTGAATAAATTGTCAAAAAATATTGCATCTAGATTATGACGTATTAAATTATTTTTCTAGTATAGCAAATCCTAAAAGATACTTCATTTTCTCCAACTAAAGTTTTTGCTAATGCTTCTATTAACTTCTTCAACTTTAAGTTCTATAACTTTCAACAATCCTAATTCATCAATCTCCTGCAATATTTCTTCACCAGCTTTGTGAGGGGGAGGAGGTATTTGTACCATCCTATTCTTAATGAACTTTTGTTTATTACATCTAAATGGATGATCTGAAGGAAGAAATTTCC
The DNA here is from genome assembly GCA_025629805.1 of Erythroxylum baracoense. Taxonomy (NCBI): domain Eukaryota; kingdom Viridiplantae; phylum Streptophyta; class Magnoliopsida; order Malpighiales; family Erythroxylaceae; genus Erythroxylum; species Erythroxylum baracoense. The sequence goes on from JAOTAY010000008.1 coordinate 12,706,745, forward strand.
TGTTGTTGTCAAACCAAGATGTTTTGACCCTGTTAGGAAGATAAAACACATCAGAATCATTGCTACAGTAAGGATAAGTCAATGTCCCTTTTGTGTTCCATCCAGACAATATGCAGGGAAATTACTAATAGTCCATATCAAAGCTGCTCTCAACAAAAAATTTTGTTTAAGAGACACATCATATGTCTCCACACCAAATTCCCAAAGATGTTACAATTCAAAGCCCAGTGGTTGTAAGAATATATCAATTTTATGCTTTTGGTAGGCCCTGGCATAATCACTATCAAAACAATAAATGCCTCATCCATACACTTCTATGGAGGCAAATTATAAAAAGTAATTATGATTGGCCATAATGAATATTATTAGCCGGATTAACCAAAAGGTTAGAATCTGTCTATCAACAATCCCAACCTAGCATTTCGACTTTCAGCTATAAACTCAAAATGGGTGTTATTCCAATGGATGACTCATTATTCTCTCTTCCTGTTCATGTTCATTATGCCATCCTATAAGAGATGCAGTAACATCAGAGTCATATAGTCTTTGAAGTCTCAGAGTTAGCTGAAAATAATACATCTACTTCTAGGGTATTAATTTCTTTTTCATAGAATGCTTTCTAGGTTTGAACCTAGATTGATCATAAAATTTGAACTCTTATAATTCCACATCATCTCCCCAAAACTACATACATCAAAAATTGCAACAATCAATTTTTTTAACTGGCAAACTAAGACCCCTAATAAGTTTCTTCATATTGTAGAAATTATCAACAATTGTATGATCAGGAGGTAATGATTCATTATACCAAGCAAGAATTTTATCAAAACTTCAATTAGAAGTATGCCCTTTAGACTTTATGTTAAGTATTCAAATAATTGAGTCATGGTTTCACAATTTGGCCATAATTCTTGGTCAGCTGATTTTAGTAAGTTAAAAAACTTTTTACACGTGGGTTCGGATCTTCTTTAAGATTTTATATATTTACCTTAAAGGTATAACCGGATCCTAAGCTCTTAAGTTCTCGTTGTGACTCCTAAGCTCATGGAATTTTTTACCGATAAGCCTCGTAGGAGCTGCATCACGAGTTTTCAGCCTATATACCATCCTAGGGGTTTATTATGCAAATAATTGTCATGTCAATTATGTGAATTTCTTATGTTAATACTAAGTTTGAATTAATCACCTACAAGTTCAAGTCTTTAAGTTTCAGTTTAAACAATGCCCACATATAAATACTTAGACTATTAAACCTTAGCCTAAAATCTCATCAATAATTTTTATAGGTAAAATTGCAAAAAATAACACAAAATTGATCTCATTGTAGACATTACTTAGTTGAACGACGTACCTTGATAGATAGACAATCGCAAACTACCAAGAAGACGAATGAGGTTGGACAATTATCGACGCTCTTCAACACAGAACATGGCCTGCAAGAAATACAATATTAATCCCCGTTAATGAGTGTTATGTCATTTTGATTTTTATTGAACTTTAAAATATAGTTCAACATTATTCCTTATTAATGACTAAAGTAAATTGACATAATTAACTTGATGCATTTTATGTTTCAACAAATTATGGACATGTGGATTTATATTTAACTAAAAAAAAATTTAAAACTTGTCGCTACATTAAAATTGAGTTTCACTTCGTGTTCATTTTTTAATTAGATTCATAATAAAATGCATAACTGAAAAGTAATTTAGATTTTCTTTAGAATGTAAAACTCAAGATAGGGATCACATTATAAATGAAAATATTACATTGAACAAAACTGTGCTTACTTTATTTGGGAAGAGATTTTGGTGTGAAGAAGAAAAAGATAGAGTTGTTATCAATTTCATTGGTGACATATACATCAGTCTACCTATAGATTTTTTTAAAATACCAATAGGGAAATACAAATGGGTTTTTTTGAAGCTATCATTTATTCACTTAATTATTCATAAAAATTTTTATTTATTATTTATGAATCTAATAATGGTGTATGCCTTAAAGTGTTAGACTAGTAAATAATTCAAAGCTAGCTTAGGGAAGACAAAATGATAGTTAATCAAATGATCCATGGTATAAGTTGTATTTGATTTTAGTTATTTATTTATGGCATTTAAAGTGACTTTGATTTGTTAGAACTATGTGTAAGTTGCTTTTTCTAATATTTGTTGTTCTTTCCAACCAATGTTGTGACAAAGAGATGTCAACTTTTTTTTTAGTTTTATTGTAATATAATTGGGCTTATCTTGCTTTTTATACATGACATCTTTGTTCAAAATGATTTGTACTATATTCAATTTAAGATTTCTTTGTTTTCTCTTTTTGGCCCCATTATAAAATAAATTATAATTAGATGAAACATTTTATTAGGTTTCTCACATTTTACCACTACGTTAATTATTTACCGTTGTGTTGTGTCCTTAAATTTATGGTTACATGTTATAGTTGTAGGTTTATAATTTCTTAGGCCTCTTATTAATGCTACTATAAGTTTTGTTGTTTTGGTTAATGTTCATAATGAATTAGATGAAATTTTGTCAAGACTTAATAGGTCATGTTGTGTCACTTATCTTTGTTTTTGGTTATTTAGCTTGATGTTTCTTTGTATAAAAGATTATGGGGTTCTTCTTTATTAGAAAATTAAGTTAGATTTTTACTTAGTGACATGATGACTATACCTACAATATTTTAAGAATA
>JAOTAY010000008.1:12729720-12747640 GCA_025629805.1 Erythroxylum baracoense
CTAGGATCAGCCAACTGTCCCCTCATTCATGGGCCTTCTTTTCCTAGAATACGTGAGTCGAATCGGAGGTCTATCATTACCCTCCCCGTTGAGTTCCACCTTGTCCTCAAGGAGAAAATTAGGAAACTGTTGTTGAATTGCCTCGCGAGATTCCCAAGTAGCTTCAAAACGAGGTAATTCACACCATTTAACCAAGATTTCTTTGCCCCTCACGGTGTCACGCCATTGCAGTACCTTCTCTGGGGTCACAACCCATTGCATGTCTAAAGTCAATTGAGGTGGAAGGGGTTGATTAATCTGTTGAAATCCAAGCGCCTTCTTGAGTTGGGAGACATGACAGATTGGGTGGATGTTAGTATCAACAGGTAAATAAAGTTTATATGCCACTGCTCCAATCCGCTCTGGAATGCAATAAGGGCCGAAATTCGGTGAGAGTATCTCATTCTATTTTTAAGCCAAAGAGCGCATTCTATAAGGCCTCAATTTGAGGAAAACCAGATCAACCACATCATATTGAACGTCTTTCCGATGTTTGTTTATGTGCACCTTCATTTTCACTTGAGCTTTTGCAAGATGGAGCTTGAGTTCTTCCAAAATTGCATCTCTTTCTTTGAGCTGATTCTCCAAGTCAGCTACTCTTGTAGTTTGACTGCCAAAATGCACTAAAAGTGGGGGATCCCTGCCACATACAGCTTTGAAGGGAATCATGTTAGTAGATATATGGTAGAAGTATTATACCAGTATTCTGCCCATAGAAGCCAAGAACTCCACTTCTTCGGTTGAGCACCTGCAAAGCAACGCAGATAGGTCTCTACGCTTCTGTTTACAACTTCGGTCTGACCGTCGGATTGGGGATGATAAGCTATACTCCGCCATAAGATAGTCCCCTGTAGTCTGAATATTTCTTCCCAAAAATTGCTAATGAAAATTTTGTCATGGTCTGAAACAATAGACCTAGGCATTCCATGAAGTTGAACAATCTCCCGAACATAAATATCAGCCACCGACTTTGCTGTGAAAGGGTGTTTTAAAGGCAGAAAATGCGCATACTTACTTAACTTGTCGACAACCACAAGAATGGAATTATAGCCCACTGATTTGGGAAGGCCTTCCACGAAATCAAGAGAAATATCCTCTCAAATTCTATTAGGAATGGAAAGAGGTTGGAGTAGTCCTAAGGGAGAGGCAGTTACGTATTTGTTATGTTGACATATGGCACATTCAGCTATAAATTTTTGAATATCTTCCTTCATACCTCTCCAAAACACCTCACTTCTAATTCTTTTATAGGTCCTCAAGAATCCGGAATGTCCCCCAATTGAACTAGTATGAAATTCGTGTATCAAGGTAGGCAAAATATTGGGATTGTTGGGCAGAACCATTCTCTCTTTATACAACAGAGTGCCATGTTGCAAAGAATAACCAGGCAATTCTTCTATGCTGTCTTGCAATTTTTGAATTATCTCACCAAAGTTGGAGTCCGCAGCCACTTCTTTTCGTATTAAATCACTGTCTAACACCCTTGGAATAGAAATAGCAGTCAATTGAAGTGGCTAAGGCTGAGAGATTCGGGATAAGACATCAACTGCAACATTTTTCTTTCCCGGTTTATACCAAATATCAGAGTCATACCCGATTAATTTAACAACCCACCTATGATATTCTGGCTATATAAGCTTCTATTCAAACAAATGTTTCAAACTTTTATGATCAGTTTAAATCACAACATGTTGTCCTAACAATTAGTACCTCCGCTTTTGTACTACCAACACAATAGCCATCAACTCTCGTTCATATATTGACTTCAGTTGGTTGCGTGTTGACAACAATTGGCTTAAGAAAGCAATAAGGCGACCATCTTGAGACAAAGTTGCACCTAATCCCGTACCTGAAGCATCGGTTTCCAAAGTAAAAGACTTGGCAAAATTGAGTATAGCCAAGGTGGGAACAAGTGTCATAGCTTCTTTCAATTGTTGGAATGCCTTTTCTACTTATGCATTCCAATGGAAAGAGTCCTTCAGTTGTTGTGTCAACAGCTACGCTATATTTCCATACCCTTTTAAAAATCACCTATAGTAACCTATAAGGGCTAAGAAGCCCCAAAGTTCCCTCAAGTTTGATGGTTTAGGCCAATTGACCATTACTCTAACCTTCTCCTTATCCACCTCAACCCCTTGGTCTGTCACCCAATGCCCCAAATATTCAATCCTCCTCTGCCCAAACACACATTTCTTCTCACTTAAAAGATGTTGATGTTCCGTCAAGGTGGTAAGCACCTTATCCAAGTGCTCAACATGGGCCCTTTCATCTCTATTGTAGACTAATATATCATCAAAGAAAACTAAGACGAACTTCCTCATGAAAGAATGAAGCACATGATTCATCAAAGGCTGAAAAGTTGCAGCGGCGTTTGATAGCCCAAAGGGCATAAATTCGTAGGAACCCTCGTGAGTTCTAAATGTTCTCTTTGGAATGTCTTCCAACCTTATTCGGATCTGATGATAGCCTGATTTTAAATCCAATTTTGAAAATAGCTTAGCCCCATGTAACTCATCTAGTAACTCGTCAATTACCGATATCGAGTAACAATCTTTTATTGTCACTCGATGAAGCGCCCAATAATCTACACAAAAGCGTCAGCTCCCATCCTTCTTCTTAACTAGAAGTGCGGGACTTGAATAAGGGCTCGTGGAAGGTTGAATAATTCCTGCTGCAATCATTTCCTTGACCATCTTCTCGATCTCATTTTTTGATAGTGTGGGCAACGATAGGGCTTAACATTAACTGGCGACGTTCCCGATTCCAAGTTAATTACATTGTCGATGTCCCTTTTAGGAGGTAGTTCTGTGATAGGTTGGAATACCTTCTGATGATTCCTTAGCACTCGCTGGACCATTTCCGAAACTGCCCATTTGTCACTAGTAATTTCTCCAAGAAACTCCATCTGACATAATTCCATAATCAACCCAACTCCTTGTTGTATTGCCTTAGTCATGGTCTTCAACAAAACTCCTATCTTGCATAAACTGGGGTCCCCTTTTAGCACCACTCAAGAACCATCAACGCAAAATTCCATCACCAGGTTACTCCAATTCACCTCCATATTCCCAATACTTCCCAACCATTGCAAATCAAGAATTATATCGGTGCTGCCCAATTGTAGAGGCAGAAAATCCTCAATAATTGTTATTCCCTGAACCTCAATCCTTACTTGCAAATGCCCCTCCCTGTAACTGCTAGACCATTACCCATAATTACCCCGTAATTGTAACTGGAAATGAGGGGTACCCATAGTTCTTCAATGATCTCTAGAGATAGGAAATTAAGGGTAGCTCCACAATCGACCATCGCTGTTACATCTCTCCCAACCAATGTCCCTCTCATCTTCATGGTGCCTCGTGTGGTCAAGCCAAGCATCAAATTTAGGGATAGTTCAACAGCTTCCGTCATGTGTACTTCCACACTCTCAGTCTTGTCCCCTGAAATCTGCTCGTCGTCTTTCGGTTCCATACCCACCACCTCCTCTTCTCTTTCTTCATCGGTGATGAGCAAAATTTGAAGCTCCTTCCGACACACATGGCCTGGCCGGTACTTTTCTTCACACGAATAACACAACCCCTGTGCCCTTCTGTCTCGGATCTCGGCATTAGTGAGTTGGAACTATCGTCGGCTTCCTTCTGCTGGAGATCTCGTTGGTTCTCGGGTTGGCAGCATGACCCGAGTGATCCAAAAGGTTTCTCAGTTTGGAGCCTTGGCTTCTCCCCCCTGGTTCATGTTCCGACCCACGAGTCCTTTCCCTTCTCCCCATTAACTGGGTTTAAGAGAAATAGGTCCCGATGTGCTTCCTTTTTGCTTGATTGTCCAGTTCTTTTCTTCAATCATTTGGGCCGTATTCATAAGGGCCTTAAGCCCCATTGGGTTCATCAAATGAAGTTCAGCTCTGATCTCTATTTTCAACCCTTTCACAAAAGTGGATTTTAGCACCTCCACCGCAGCGTCGTTAGCAGTGCTGAGAGTTTCTCAAACTCCCTCCAATAGCCGGCCACTGACCCATGTTGTTTAATATCTAAAAACCTTTCGCACAAGTTCCCAGTTTGAGTTTGGCCGAACCCCTAGACCAACTGTTGCCGAATGGTGTTCTAGCATCAGTCCATCGAACCAGGTGAGAGCATCCTCTTCGAAGCTGATTCCAGCCGCCATTAACTTTTCAGCTTTGCTCGTTCGATTCATTTTGAGGAACATTTTTGCTGGATATAACCAGCCTTCTGGATTCGTTCCATTGAATAAGGGCATCTTAAGACACCTCCCAGTACGTCAAGACTCTAAGTTCCCAAACATCTCTTGCCCAACCTTTTGGTTTGCTGCTGGGTATGTGCCACCGTAACCACTTACTATTTCTTCCACTCCCATAGGTACTCTAATTCCTTTCTTTTTCAACCGAGCTAGACCATTCTTCCCGTTCAGTATTCTTTCCTTTACCCAGAGATTTACTTCCCCCTTGCAGCGTTCTCTGTTGTTCACTAATTGTGGCCATTATTTGGGTCACTCCTTGGGATAGTGTGATGAAAGTCTTGTCTATCTCCAAAATTCTCTCAACAGCTCTGACCACTGTTGGAATCTTACTTAACTGTTCTCTAATTCCTTCCAATTCTTTCTCAATTGCTTCCATTTTACCGTCAGAGTACTTTGGAGGCATGGCTTGCTGGCTCTGATACCAATTTCTAATAGGATACTACGTTGTGTAAAAGACCAACAAGATTCAATCAACTCTTGTAGTATTACGGAAAAGGGAATTTCATAAAATGGTAGCAGCCTTTCGAGAGGACTGCAGCTCTCCTTAACAACCAAATTCACATTTACTTCTCACTCCCAGTGACAACCTATATGTACCTTTTCCAGATTCGAAAGTAATGGCATAACAAACATAACAAAATAACAATAACGTAATGAAGGGAAATATAACAAAATGCCATATGTTCGCTCTAGGATCAGCCAACTGTCCCCTCATTCATGGGCCTTCTTTTCCTAGAATACGTGAGTCGAATCGGAGGTCTATCATATCCCAGTAACAAAATTATTTTGCATAAAAAGCAGAGTTGTAAAGGGAAATTTAGTATAGTCATTTCGACTGAAATAACTCTGTACATGAAACAGATGCAGCAAAGAAATTCATTAAACAAGTTTCAATCATCATACTGATTGGTATACAGTGAAGAAGGAAGCATACCAGGGTATTGAATCAGTGCCTGTGTTCCACCACTTTTCTCAAATATTGCAATCTTCTAGACAGCACCAAAAGCAGAAAATACCTGTAACAGATAAAACAGCCACAACATATAAAAGAATAGTTCACACCAAAATGGCAATTCATGACGAAGAAAAGAGTAAGGGCACTACTTACCGTGTGAAGAACATCCACTGTCACAGCATACTGCATATTTTCTATTGCAGCAAGGAGCACATTACTTTCAGGCTCTTTCTTCTTTCCATCAGGACCTACAGGAGGCTGGAGATGACAGCTTGTTAAAGGATACATAACACCAAAAAAAAAGAAGTATTTAACAAAGGAGTACACATGGAAGTACCTGCATAGGTCCCTCCATTGCAGTGGGATTTACAGGGAGATATGGATTTGTGTAGTCCCTAAAAGGTATCAGGCAACCACATGTATCAATCAAGACAGGCTCCTAAGCACTGGCAACAATCTCCATGCAGAAAACAATTAATACATAAAACATGCTAAACAGAATAAAGAATAAATATAGTACACAGAGATATAAGAAAACATAAAGATAAGCAAAGGTCAAAGGATCACAAAAATGAACAGATTTAGAATATATGTACTGTGTAGGGTCCAACAGAAACAAGAAAATATCAACTAAAGACGTATAGGATGGCCCAAAAGAAAAATTTTGCATTGTTTGATAACTTTTCATTTATATCAGGTGATCAATCTTGAGTATTCATGTCACATGGTCGTAATAGACCTCTCAATTCATCAGGCAAGGAAAAGAGCTAAAATACTCAAAAAGTTTAATCATTAAAGAAGGAAGCTAAAATAAATATTCCAGGACTCAGAGAAGCAGATAAGGAACCAATAGATATACTAAAAACAACACTTAAGGCAACATAAGAGCATGCAATGTAATTATAATCTTTTGTCGGATATGTAGTGCTTCATTCTAGGCAAAAGTAAGGTGAACTGTCTATGATGCCATGCGCAAAGGCAATTAAACTACAGTCAAAAGATGAAGAAAATTACTAAGTCGACATGATGACACATCTGTGTTCTGGCTACCAGGCTTCAATAACTCCCTAGGAGACAAAAGTTTGCACACCAATTAGCAAGAAGCCGAGTGCTGAACAAATAATGTAAACAAGTAATAATGACATTTGGGTCACAGACAGGATAACAAATATTAGCATTGACAGCTTGGAACCTTATTTACCTGCTCCTATGAGATTGAAACTTGATATTAAGATCAGTATGAGCAGAGTATGAAATCTGCAGGTGACATGAGCCAACATGCTCAGGAACCAAGTACCTGAATTGGTGTTAACATGGCAGGATAAAAGAAACAAGACTAAGAACATTTGACAAGTTCAAAATTCAAATTAAAGATGACTGTCTTTATGATAATATGCATGCCTTGGTATGCTTCTTTCATCTAATGCATTCATTGCAGAAGATGCAGTGTCAGCATCAGTGAATTGAATAAGTGCCTGTTAGGAAGTTCCGTAGGTTTAACAGTGATCTGAAAGTGAAAACAAAAAACTCAGAAAATCAAAAGTAACTTCTAACATGTCACCTAAAAACCAGCAGCCTTTTCAAAAGTAGCAATCATGTGTACAAATCCAAAAGCAGAAAATACCTGAAGCACCATTCAATACAAAAACCTTAATATGCAATAGTTAAAAGAATTTGAGAATGATTTACCAAAAAAAAAAAATTCAGAATACACGTTTTGGTCCATACCAAGAAGTGACTAATCAAATGTAGAAAAGAAGGTCAATATATCAAAGATATGTGCATAATGGGGAACTGTACATGACTGCTCAAGATACACCATAGAAAGCAGTATGAAGTGTCCGACAATTCTCCCAAACTGTACCAAGCAGAAAAAATTCAATTAGGCATTGCCACAGTGATTCAACCATCTTGAAAATTTAATGACTTTGATGAATAAAAAAAGAAAGAAAATGAGACAACCAGTTTGCTCGAGTAGTAGAAAGGTCTCATTTAAGCACAGGAGATGAGATCGATAGAAGAAAAACATTTCCAAAGCAAATTTCAGAGGGGTCACCATCAGATTGCAGATTGCTATGCCATTTCACCACTCTTTTACAGGATTTAAAAGGAAGATAGATACTAAAAATCTGAATTGGCTTAAACTCACGAAGTACATTAAATTTAACATTTGTAAAGCAAATAAATAACAGAAATAGCACACAGTGTATAAAATTACAAACATAATCTGCTTTGTCATACAGAAAATTCTGGCAACGGTAATGTTTAGGTCACAAATGAACAAAGAGTAGGACTTCCATTATGGCACAAAACCATTGACATTAACAATGTCACTCTGTGTCTTCAAAGACAACTTAGACATTGACTAGTGTGGCATGTACCAAAAATGACAATATTATTGTTTAAAGCTAGCCTCCTAAATATAGCTTCATCTTCCTTCAACAGAAGAGTCACCAACTATCAAAACGAGCTCATTTCTAGCCTGCTTTGTTACATTCAGATGCCCTCAAATGAAACCATTAACTAAGTTGTCTGTAATAAAAATTAAATACCAGGTGAAGAAAACTTACAAAGTGACTGACTTCAATGCTCATATCACCAGCTTCAACACCCTCAATAGTCACTAGTAACACATTTCCAGGAGCATCGCCTGGACTCTTGTTGTTGACAATTTCATGTCTATTAGAGTACTGAATATAAACTGTTTTACCACGAACCTGCGCAGGCTCTGAAGATGATGCATAGTACGATACCATTTGAATTGCCTGATTTAAGTCTGAATGCAAACAGGAACCATAAAAACACACACATATTGTTTCAGAACAAATAAAAAAACTTGACCATGCACATAAGCAAAAAAATATACAACCAAAACCAATGTGCTAAGAGTATTCGTGTTATACGAATTTCCACTTCCATAAAATTTGAAATTTCGCGAGATTTTCTAGGGAAACAAACGAGCAACAAAAGATCCAAAGCTTACAAATTCGACAAAGACCTGATTCCGATTGGCGCCAACATTGCACTTGGTGTTGACGATATTCCCGAAGGGCTTACACAGCTCCATTAACTCCTCCTCGGAGCACTCCCATGGCAAGTTCCGCAGATGCAAAACCTTCGACGGAGTCTGCGTGTACCTGAACTCGGGCTGCCCGGAGGTTGACATCTATACGGAGGAAACTTGAATCAGGTGGAGGTTGGTGTTTGTTTGGGTGTCTAGAAATTACCGGGAATTTTGTTTGGGGTTTTTGGGACTGGACTGTTATGTGCGGATGTTCTTGTCACATGTGTATTTATGGATTTACTTTCTTATCCTTAAAAATAATCGTGTAGCCTAATGTTTTGATCTTTTTCAAAGGGTATTATGGGGAATGCAAAAAGTAACCTCTGAAGATTTCAACTCTGTATCTTATAATATCAAAATTAAATTAATTGGTCCAACCCTAGAAAAATCAATCGAAGAACCACGCCCTCTCAAGAAGAATATTGTTTCCAATCCTTCTCAATATAACCGATCTAATCACCTCCCTACGGAGCCCTTTCGACACCATCAATTCTCAGGCACGCATTATCCGATCTCATCATTTTGTATGATCTTCGATTATTCTCTTATCGTTGTGAGATCCTTTTATTTTCTGTAAATTGGGGTTTAATATTTCCTCTTTGATCAGATCTCGAGTTTTGGTTAAGTTCAGCGAATTCTATAGCAAATATTTGATTTTTCCTTTATATTTTTATTTTTAATTGAAAATTTTGGCTTTCCATATTAAGTAAAAAGAGTGGTTATCGTGTTAATAGTTTATTTCAGAAGGGGTTCTTTAGTTAAACTTTGACAATATAACTTCAATGCATTGGAGTTGTGTTGTTGAGTCTTTGGTGTTTCTTTTAGGTGTTATAGTTTGGTATAGGTGTTAAATGTTTGGTATATTGCTTTAGTTTAGTACTCTAGATTAACTTAGTACTCTAGATTAAGTTCCAGTTTGTGTTTCTATATCCAGTTTGTGTTTCTATTCTTGTTTGCTAAAGATTAATACTTGTTTATTGCACTGGTGTGCACCGTCTCAATTCATCGTACTCTGTGCATTTGTTGCAGACGTTAGTTCTCTATGGTAATGTCGGGTCAGAAGAATAGATATGGAAAGCGGTCTAATTCTCAGTCTGATTATGATAGCGGGTCAAACAAGAGGAGAAATTCTGGTGATGATAGAGACCATTTTGTTATTGATCCACAGGATACAGTGTTTCGTTACCTTTGCCCTAATAGGAAAATTGGAAGCATTATTGGAAGGGGAGGGGAGATAGTCAAGCAATTAAGGGCAGACACGAGATCAAAAATTCGGATTGGTGAGACAGTCCCGGGATGTGAAGAACGGATTGTTACTATTTACAGCTCTAGTGATGAGACAAATTCCTACGAAGACGGTGATAACCAATTATGTCCTGCTCAAGACGCTTTGTTCAGGGTACATGAGAAGGTTATTGCAGAGGATTTGAACGATGATGATGAATTTGAGGGTGGTCAGCAGGTCACTGCTAGACTTCTCGTGCCATCTGATCAGATAGGCTGTATTATTGGAAAAGGTGGTCAAATAGTTCAAAACATCCGTAGTGAGACGGGGGCACAGATTCGCATACTTAAGGATGACCATTTACCAAATTGTGCGTTGAGCACTGATGAGCTTGTGCAGGTACTTGTTGTAATTTCCTTTTTAAAACACTTGTGTTTTACTTCCTCTTATTCCTTCTTGGTGCCTGAGCCATCTTATCGTAAGTAATTACTCTAACTGGAGTTACAAGATTAAAAACTATCTAGCTTTTAGTATTATTAAAAGTTGTGCTCTATTTTAATTCATGTTCTTCCATATATCCAAAAAAGCCACTTTTATAAAGTCTACCATGTTCTTTTTCTCTTCATATTATGCAGAACACTTCTTGGACGAATTGTGATTAGTGACTCCTTTATATAATGTAACAGATTATAGAAGCTTTTTCTCAATGAATTTATGTACCTTCAAATTGTTAACCTTTCATTTACTCGTCTTAAACTATCTCTTGCTCAGACCCTGCGTTTCAGCGGGACTATCACCAAGTGTTGTTTTTTGTTTGTTTTAAACTATCCCTTAAAGAACTTTTCTTATGTTAATCACTTCAGGTTACTGGTGACGCTGGAGTTGTCAAAAAGGCCTTGTATCAAATGGCATCTCGCCTTCATGACAATCCATCACGATCTCAGCACTTACTTGTTTCAGCTGTTCCAAATGTGTATTCTTCTGGGAGTTCATTGATTGCCCCAACTTCAGGAGCCCCAATTGTTGGAATAGCTCCACTGGTGAATCCTTATGGAGGATACAAAGGGACTGCAGATTGGTCGCGGTCCTTATACTCTGCTCCAAGAGATGAACTTTCGTCAAAAGAATTTTCTCTTCGCATTGTTTGTCCTAGCGCAAATATTGGTGGGGTGATTGGTAAAAGTGGTGCTGTCATCAATCAGATCAGAAAGGATTCCGGAGCAATTATCAAAGTTGACAGCTCAACAACTGATGGAGATGATTGCTTGATATCTATTTCAGCTAAGGAGGTACATGTTAATTTTCCTTATCTCTTCTTCCTAATCTCTGAATTTTCTTGACAATCTGATAGTTTTTAGTTTCTTCTATTCAGATCTTTGATGACCAATATTCTCCAACTATAGAAGCAGTCTTACGACTGCAACCAAGATGTAGTGAGAAATTTGAAAGAGATTCAGGCCTTATATCATACACAACTCGTCTACTTGTGCCTACCTCCCGTATTGGTTGCCTTCTAGGTAAAGGAGGATCGATCATAAGTGAGATGAGGAAGTTTACTAAAGCTAATATCCGCATCCTTGGAAAGGAAAACCTTCCCAAAATTGCTGCTGATGATGATGAGATGGTACAGGTAAAGTGGAATGTATTACTGGTGGCTAGGATTATATTTTTCTTATTTTTTAATTAACATCCATGATTCTTTTCAAGTTAATGATTACCAGAAATCATGAATTTTGTTCTGATTTGTTAGATATCTGGAGACCTTGATGTTGCCAAGGATGCCCTTATACAAGTAAGTCAGCGATTGAGAGCAAATGTTTTTGATAGGGAAGGTGCAGTTTCTACATTCCTGCCAGTTCTGCCATATCTCCATGTTCCAGCTGATGGTTCAGATGGTTTGAATTATGATCCCAGAGACGGCAAAAGGCCTGGACGTGGGCATTCGTATTCTAGTGGTTATGGTTCAAGTGATTATGCTGCTAATGACACATATGGTAGTTACAGTAGTCCACAGGTACGTTAAGTATAAGACAGCTAGGCACTTTGGTGTATGGTTTTTTTTTTTCGGTACTTGATTGAATCTTGGATATTTATGGATGTTTTGATCCCTGTTCTGCATGTTGTTACAAACATGAGCTATTAGAAATGGATAGTAACTCTCACATCTTTGTTTTATAGCTTGGTGGTAGTGGAGGTGCTTATGGAGCATATGGAAGTTATTCCTCGGGCCGAATTGGTTCTTCTGGGTAAGAAAACTATTTACTCCTTATACGTGCCTTGTCTGTGCTTACAAAAAATTGGACCAGGCGGGACTATTCTTGAGAGTGGGCATTTATTGTAAAAGTTTTTCAGGAAGCAATTTATTTCATCCCTCAAAATTCAGTGAGCTGAGTTTATTTCATTAGTATTTGAAGCGATGCATACTTTTTGTTGGCGCAAATCTTTTAACCTAGCTTTTTTCTTCAATCAGTGGTCACAGAAAGTGTTATTCATTACTTATCTGTGGACATTGTTGTAGAGCACCACCTTTTCAGAACTTTAAGTCCTGACTTGCAGCTGATATTACCAGGTTATCTGGCCAAGCCCCTGTTTCACGACGAAAAGATTATTACTAGGATTTGGTGATGGCTGTCTGCAGGTAGACTTGGTTCCCTTTGAATTCCTGTCTTTTTGAACACGACAATTTCAGCTGATATAGGCAGCATATACTAGAATATGATACTGTCAAAGCATAACCTATCCAGTCTCCCATTATATAGGGTTCTGATGCTCATATTTACCTTTGTTGCCTTCCCTGCCCGTCCAAACAGCTGAGATATATGAAGCCTGAAGCCAGCCCACTGCCACTTTTGATGAAGCCTACTGCCTAAACCAGAAGACCAAGTGTACCAGGGTTTGACATACTCATGGCCCAACCTTGATGATTTCACCTAAGAGGACCATTTATATATGGAGAGCCTACTATTGATCATTGAAACTTGTCTCTCCCTGCCAACACATTACCATGCTCTTATTGTGCTTCCATGAACCTCTTATTCTGGCATCTGTTGGTTGCCTCGTTTATTTAGTAGAATGTTTGAAAAGACCAAGTTATTCCCTCCTTTGACATTTGTATTAAGGACGACCAACTTCTTTTGTTAGCTTCAATTTTCTAATACGTTGTTGGATTCTTCTAGTTTCGTTAAGATGTGAAAGAACTCCAATAGTGGAACTGCAGGACTGGTGTGCTTCTGTATCTCCATAAGCAGGAAGCTTTGTTATCTTAACATCTGTATGAAGAAATTTGTTTTGAAGACTGCCCTTTTTATTATAACATATTTGGTTGGAATCTGAGCTTGTGCAGTGTTTGTTTTATTAACTTCATGTGAACAGAATGCTTTCACAGATTTTACGGCTGCAATTTAAGGACATTTGTAGTAAGGGAGCTTGGATATGCCTTTGTAGTGATCTTGGATGCGTTACTTTGGGTCTTGTAGATCAGGATTCATGCGCTGAAAAACTTATGTCGGCCATCTAAGACACTACCTTAGTATTGGGCTTGGATATAAGGAGATAGATTGACTGCGAATTTGCATGCCTACCATGACATCATAACCAGGTTTACACTCTGAACACATGTGGACTTGTTGCATTTTACATCTATTAGCTATTCCCGTGTCTAAAAGATAAGTTGCTCCTTTGCAATTTTCTCCTGTTGGTTTGTCCTGTCAAACCTTGGACACAATTATACTCGTGGTGGGAGAATAGAAGTCAACTATTAGAATTTCTTCAAAGTTCATGTGCCACAGAATGTTCTTCAGTGTTCATGTAGGTTCGGGGTGGCTAAAAGATGAAAAAGGTAATGCAGCATATTTTCTTCCCTTATCACTTTTTCATTGATGTGGCAGGTTTTGTGCTTTGGCTTGTCCGTTGGAAGTTTAGCTCTAATTGGTAGATTGTTGTTTTGTGCGATATATTTGACAGGTTGAAGTTAAAGCGTGAAATAAGTAAACCTACCTGGATAGCTCGAGATGCTCAATTAGGATACTAGGTGAACCGGAAATGAGTCGATTTCATTGTTCAATAAAAGAATTGGCTCCGAGCGAGCCCTCCTGTAAAATTGACAACCCGGATGGTTACTTTTGCCTCGTATCTTCTGCATTTGGCTAATTACTACTACGCTTTCTAAAACTCTCTAAACTTCTTTCTTTTCCCCATCCCTTTCAAATTAAAGGGATATCTTATTATGCACGAGGTATTTTGGGGTTGGCACTTTGAATAATGTATAATTCAATTGTTCTCGTCATTAGACGCATGTTGTTTAATTCATGGCTCCAATTTGAACTGAGAATGGAATGCAAACTAGGGATTTTCAAGTTGGGGGCAGAAGAAAGAGTAAACAAGATAATTCTGCCGTAATAAGCCTTTTACCCTTAAAGGAACAGAAGAATGTGTATGGAAGGGACTGGTGTCTCTTCTCTTTATACACTTACATGTGAACTTAGTGTAATGAAATAATTGCTCCATGATCTTCATATATCAGTACCATCCAAGGGAAGCGCATTTAAACCAATGGAACTTATTGATCTAAACGAGTGATTCCCACCTGCCTACTTGGTGGAATAAATCCTTCAACATAACTACATTTTGATTAAATTTACTCACCTAGTTTAACTCCCCTTTAAAAAGCTCTACATGTTAATGGCCAGAGACCTCGCAATTACTGAATGTGAAGAGTGCTTGCAATCATCTTAAATGACGACTCTTTGAGTAACAGAATGGCGTGACGCTTCTCAGATTTACTTGATAGGGATGGCTCTCTTAGGCTTGGATTGGTACCTATGCACGTGTCACATCCGTCTCCATGAGCTCCCCGTATTACTCAACTTTTTCTGTTACTTTGCTGGATAAGGACACATAATGGACAGTTTCAGAGTTGCCTTCACTGTGCAAAAGCAAGCACCATTAATACTTGTACAGTTACACATCAGTGTTTCTTCTATAAGCAACACCTCATGATAGGATTCTGTCTTGCTTCAAAAGCCTATTCGTCCGAGCTCTGCCAGGAGTGCCTTCTTGTCCAATCTGCTTCTTCTTCTCTACTAGTTTCCCAAGCTTTTAGAGTTGTCTGTCTCTCGTTTTTTGATGTTCCTAGCAAAAGTGCTGTCTTCCTCCTTCGGGAAAGTCCCTGCCCTTCCCTTCTTTCAGTTTTATAGCATTCTGGGGGCTAAACTACCATTGGTTGATGATGGGATTGTTTGTTGCCTCTTTTTTCCAGTAAACAAAATTATTTACATTTTTTTGACTTCTGAAGTGATGTTTCCAATCCTATCTTGAGGCTTCTTTTCATCTTGGATCTTGCATGTGGGAATGAGGTTATGTGGTGCAGCCAAGGATGACTTGCCGGCAAGATATGCATAGTAGTGTTACAGTACATGGTCACACATCATACTTTCTACAACTAGTAAACTGTTCTTCTCCAAACTTGATATGCCCCATAGCTAGTTGGCAAGTCGTCCATGGCTACTCAACTGCCTCCTCCTCTCATGCAAGATTTTTGATGATAACGTTCTTAGTTTAATGTAAATGGTGGATGTACATGCTCTCGTTCAGACAACATTCAGATCAAACAAATGAAGTAGGTCATATTCAATTTTTTTTTACCACATTATGTTATGAGTTGTCCTTTTTTTATGTATTTATTTTATTACTTATTTTTATATTTACATCTATTCCATTTATTTATTTTTTATTTTTATTATCTTTTTTATTTTTATTTTCTACGAAAATTTGAATTTTTACAGATCCTAAATCTTAGAATAGCTTTGATTAGAAGAATGTTACTGTCGTTGTATGTTGAGTTGCTTAGTTTCTAGTTTATAATCTTTTTGTCTTATTCTTTCCAATTTTGTACCTAAGCCATTCAACATCTTTGTTAGTGTGTATTGGGCGCTTGCTCATCGTCTTGCATCTGCTTCTATTCCTGGATCATCTTGGAACCTATAGCAGGACATGAACTAGACCACAATCATTCTATCGAAGACACGAACATAAGAAAGTGTGATAGCTAGCCTAGGCTAACTTTGAAGAGAAATAGCTGGGCATCTAGCTCACCCTTGATAGTCCAGCTATAAGCTAATTTGGCCGAGTCACATGCAAATGCACAGGTCAAGGAAAAAGGTAAAACTTGTATTGATGTTCAGCTAAATTGACTTGTCAATGCTCAGTGGTTAAAAGCAACTCCATTTGCGCGTGTCATCCTTGCCAGAACTGGCCACGTACAAAAATATCTGTGTTCTGGGATATACATTAAGACTCCTACTTGACTTCTATTTATCCCACTGAGATTGCTATTAACGTTAACATGGCACGAAACACCATGAAACATACAACAGAGAATCAGAGAGTTACCTTATTGGTATGGGCATAAATGCTGTTTAATGTGAATAAAACTTAAACCCTGAATACTTAATCAGCTTCAGAAACTTTGTCCTAGTTAGTTTTATCTTAGGAATTCATATCACAACGTATTATTGCGTATGAGATGCTTGGAAGGCCACACTTCCCTTTCAATTTTCACTGGTGAGAAAAGCAAGGCCCTTTATGGTGTCTCCGACTATTATTCTAGTTGGAAATGCGGTATTGTCTGTTTCTTTACTCTTTGGTAATGCTTATTTGTTGTACTACTTAGGAAAGTTTAAGCAAATATTTTTAGTATCTCTGCAAGAAATGCAGATATGACCTTAAGTGTCCCAGGTCCTTAAGGTCAGTGTTATCATACTTAGACCTGTACCAACTCTAAGCGGCACACTTTCTGTTTAAATAGAATCTCTTGTTTCAAAGAAATTGCTTCTATCACAATTACAGTCAAAGTGGAAACTGATTGTTTCCAAATTTCTATGCCTATAAGAAAGGACCTGCGACACTTGGACACCAGCTACTTTCTGTCGACACGTAACAGATAGAATCAGACCAGAGTAGAGGAAAAACGATTATCATCTGTCCTGTTAGTTTGAAAGACATAACTCTTCCATAAGTTCTCCGGCGTCCAGATTCTCAATACTAAGACAGGACAGGAAGTACTCAAGTTCCCAAGAAACATCTAAACTATCAAAGAATTTGCCATGATTGCCTTATCTCAGAAGAAACTGCGGACTTGATTACTTCACATGCACCACTTTGATCATTCCGTATTACCACAAGAAAGGATGGAATTGAGCTATTTATGCAACCACCTACGAAGATAGAACCAGACTAAAACAAAGCTAAATTATTCATCCCCTTTGTTCTTAGGATGGAAGAGATGACTCTTACATAAGTTATACATAGTTCACGTTTTCAATGTTAACTCACAACAGAAAGAACTCATCTCCAAGAAGCATCTAAATTAACACGAAAGCAAGTAAATATTGTGAAGAAACTGAAAACTAACGTCCACATCAGGAAGGAGCAAATATTAAACAATATATATGCTAAAGAGGTAAGAGGCCTTCTCCAACCAGCAAGCCAAGCATGAGAACGAGGAGGCCGATAGTTACACATTGGGTGCTGGAGATGAGAGTCTGCGAGTAAGCAGACAAGGTGATTGCTGCCCCAACCAGACCAATTGATAGAGCTTTCAAGTTGTGATTCATGCTGTTTCTTCTGTCCTATTCTCTTCTTGGTTTGCTGTTAGCAACACCTACGCGAGAAGAGACCGAGACCTTGTCAATTAGCTTTACTTGCTACCAAGAATATTAAGGAGCAACCAGTTATGAATGCACTATGTTCCTTTACACTACGCTAAGGCCATCTTCAAATATAAAAAGTCAACGTTTGGTGGATAGGTATGACACCAATTATATATAGTATTTAATTTATCCAACGATAAAGAAGTCTTTTTTTAAAATTATTCAAGCCCTTATGCGGAGGGCATCTTATCTGTCCACGTATTTCTATGACTGATATAAGAGAAATGGTTGGAGAAATAAATTAATATTAGCAACATTATAATACCTGTTAATGTTAACATGTAAGTCAATGTTTCGAAAAGAGCGTAATGATTACAAAATGAAAAGCAACGTTCTGAATAAACATTAGAGTAAGAAACATAAGTAGTTCATTATAAAGAATTATTAAAAGTAAATAAATCATAAAAATGATATTTTTCGAATAAATGAATTTATTAATTATTAATTTATACATTTACATATCATGTAACACCCCACTCTCGCAAGACCCGAACCCGACTTCAATGAGTGATGTCTGAGCTCGTGCCCCGCGAGGGTGATTGGCTAGAGCACTCAATCACTCAGAAATCGGTATAAAATTTTTCTTTTATTTTAAATCACAAACATAAAGTGCAGAAATCCCTAACCAAATCGGCCCACTTTGTTTTATAACCATTTTCAATCAACACAATACA
>JAOTAY010000008.1:12763181-12787416 GCA_025629805.1 Erythroxylum baracoense
GTTCACTCATTGAGTTGCAAAACTCATCAAAATTTGCATTGTGGCTTTTCAGGTACGAGACAGGAGACTTAAGGTGTCGTTAGAATATAGAGTGTCTGAGAACTAAGAGATGGCTCAGAGGTCCGTCAGCTGACTCCCGAAGGAAACTAGTTGTCATCATTTTGTAACCTTATTAGATAACCTGTATGGTGTTTTGTAAACAAGCATTGAGAACGATACTGTATCTGTTTTATTAGGAAATGAAGTGAATGTTTTAAGAAAAAATGATAATGATTTTGAATAGGTTAGACGATGCCATGTGTAAGTTAGGTTCATATTGCTCTAACATACCATTATCGTAGGTTATGTCCCTAAAGGCGTAGGTACATACCCTATGGTAGTGGGATGTTACACGGACCCTAGTAAGGGTCATTGGGTGGCTATCAAGAATATCTTTAAGTACTTTAGAAGAACTAAAGATGTATTCTTGGTATATAGAGAAGGTGATCTTATGGTAAGCAGGTATAATGATGCCAGCTTCCAATTCAATAAGGATGACTCCAGATCCCAGTCTGGATATGTATTCACAATGAATGGTGGTGCAGTCAGTTGGAAAAGTTCCAAACAAGAAATGAATGTTGATTCAACGATAGAGGGGGAGTACATTGCAGCTTCAGAAGTGACAAAGGAAGCGATTTGGATCAAGAAGTTCATCATAGAACTTGGTGTGGTTTCGAGCATCGTTGACCTAGTGCAGTTGTATTATGACAACAACGAGGCTATAGCGCAAGAGAAGGAACTGAGGTTTCATCAGAAGTCCAAACATGTACTCAGGCGCTACCATTTGATTAGAGAGATCATTGGTAGAAATGATGTCAAGATAAAGAGAGTTCCCACCGATGAGAATATAGCTGATCAGTTGACTAAACCTATTTCCCAAAAGAGTTTTGTGTCACATGTACATGCCTATGGTATTAGATATCAAGGCGATTGGCTTTAGTCTAAGTGGGAGTTTGTTAGAGAAATGCTATAAAGGCAATCACCTTTAGCACTTATTGTACAAATCACTTTATGATTAATAAAGGCATTTTTCATTATTTTGATGTTCATAAGTTTATGGATTTGATGTTGATCTTAAATTGATTTAATGAAGTCCTTGATACAAAACATAGCAAGGAGGAAATCATGATAAGATCATAATAATGAGATTCCTATCATGTGTAATTATGTTAGTATCTAAGCTTTCCCTAGTCATAGGATTAATGAGATGGGATATCATTAATCCAGATAGACTAGCGCATCTTATACTCCTTGATTAGAACAAGCAGTAGATGTCATAAGCTATAGAGATGAGTTGTTTAGAGTGAACATGTAGATGCTTACTAAGGGTAGTAAATACATTGGATTGACCTACTATGAGACAATCATATGGATATTTTATTCCAGTCTCAATGATAATCTCATCATAGCAATGGTGCACGTATCCTTTGACCTGAGGTGCTCAAAGATATCTCAGATACTAATTCTGTGTTTTGAATCCATTCATCGGTGCCTTTCAGAGGTTACAGATAGGGTGGTGATTGGGTACAGCTTGAGGTATTCGGAGGTAATTGAGTAGCCAATAAAGGATTCACCACTCCTGATAGAAGGAGATGATACCTATAGCCTCTTATTAGGGTCATTACTCTGGAGTCTCTGGCCAGAGTAGATATGTGTCATAAAGAGAGTCTTCAATGATACATAGAGTAATGAGATCCTCAGGACAAGATCTAATATAACTTGGACTAAATGTGATGTAGTTAGTATAGTGGGAGTTGACACTTTGACCATACTCTAAACCAAGTGGGGTATAGATGGTGAAAGGACAAATAACATGGTAACATTGCATATGGAAGGGTTCGTAGTTAAAAAACTAACTTTTTGGTCAATTGGGGGTTATGACGTGTTGCTAGATACCGCTTTTGACTTACTTGAATTAAGTCAAGTGGCCGATATAACCGGAACCTAATAGGTTACACACATAGGAGATCCAAAGGATGAGTAAAATGGTCTTGAATGGTGATTCAGTATATGAGAGAGTGTTTCGGGATTGGATCGCGATGTGATCATGGTAGAAAACGTTGCATTGAATGGATTAGAAACAAGCATTGTTGGCTTCCATTAATGCATGCTATTCATGGTCATTAACTTCTCATAACTTCCATTAATGCATGTTATTCATGACCATTAACTTCCCATAACTTTTCCTTGATGATGAGGGTTATGGAAGGCCAAACGGTGTAGAAAATTGAGATGATTTTCTTGCATCTTGTGTAAGAAAAAAATAAATGAAAAAGAAAGGTTCTTTTTCTTAAAACACATAATTTTTCTCTCTAACTCTCTTAGGTGTTCTTGTCTTTGTTAGCACAAAGAAAGAATTATATCCATCTCCTAGTTACATTTCATCCTTCTATCTTCGTGTGGACTTTCATTAGAGACGATCTACGTTGATCGTTATGGTTTACGAGACAACCCAATGTGGAGAAGATTAAAGAACGAAGGAGATCGTGAGAAAGGTATGTAAACATCTTACATTTCATGTTTTCGTTGTTCTATATCTATATGCATGAGTAGATTTGGTTTTTGAGGTTCCTTTTTATTTCTGCTGCGTATATTTGATATATATTATGTATGAGATGCATGATCAGAACCTAACACGACGTTCCTTCAAAACCTAAAAAGACGTCAGATAGAAAATGAGAAAAGATGAAGTAGATAACTCTAAGCACTATCTGACAATGGATTACTATCAGCATATTCAACCATGTGTCTCAAGATTTAGATCTTTTTAAGCTATGGAAGCTAGAAGGTCTGTGTGAAAGGAAGAATGCTCGTAACAAGGCCTCTTTGATTAAGATGCTTATGAATTTGAAGTTGAAGGCTAGAAAATTAGTTTTGAAGCATCTAAGTGATTACAAGACATAATCTGCAAGCTTACTAGAATGAAGATCATTCTTGATGATGAGCTTGAAGCTTTGTTCCCGTTGAGTTTGTTACCGGATAGCTGGGAAATGTTAGTGGTGACAATTAGCAACTTAGCTCATGAAGAAGTGATCTCTTTAAATGTAATCAAAGAAAGTATGTTTAATGAAGAAATCAGAAGAAAGGAGCTTCGAGTTGACAATGTATAGGCTTTTACGACAAAAAGCAAGGGAAGGAACAAGAGTAAAGGTCTCAAAGGTTGTGCCAAGTCTAAGAACCGTTCAAAGTCCAGAGGTGACAAATAATTAAAGACATACCATTATTGTGATAAGCTAGGAAACATTAAAAGGATATGCTATAAGTGGAAGAGGGATCATAAAAAGCAAGATCATCAAAATGATGGCGATGATAATAGTACAACTGCAACTACTTCAAACATAGATGATGAGGTATCCCTAGTTGGTGCAACTCGCGAATGCTTCCATGTCAGTAATATTGGTTCTAAGTAACTGATTAACACTGGAGCATCTTATCATTGTGATCCAAAAAAGGAGTACTTCTTAAACTATAAGAGCGAAAATTTTGAGAGTATAAAGATGAGAAACCAAAGTTCCTCCAAGATAGTTGGTATGGTGATATTCAAGTTTAGAAAAACGTCGAATGCTTACTAACCATAAGAGATATATTACGCATCCCTGATCTAAGGCAAAATTTGTTATTAGTGAATATGTTGAATAAAGAAGGATTTGAGCACACTTTTGGGGATAAGAAGTGGAAACTGTCTAAAGGCGCAATAATGGTTGCCCTAGGAGAGTTATGTTGCTCATTGTATAAGAAATACTTAAAGGTATGTGGTGGTGGAGAAGTATACACAACAGAAAAGGAATATTCACCAAATCTATGACATCAATGATTGGGAAACATGAGTAAAAAGGGATTAAAGTTGGTTGGAAAATCCCTTATCTTGGTTAAGAACTCATAACCACTTAATCCCTCAATTGCTTGGTTAGAAAGTAACATAGAGCCACTTTCAAAAGAAGATCTGTAAGGAAGTTAGAGTTATCAAAATTAGTGCATTTAAATATATGTGGTCTTATTAAGGAGGAGTCACTAAGAGGCAACAGATATATTGTTACATTCATTGATGATTCTTCGAGGAAGACTTAGGTGTACATATTGAACTTTAAGATTCAAATGTTTGAAACTTTCAAGAAGATTCATGTTATTATAATAGAAAGGGAAGTTGAGGGAAAGTTAAATTTCCTACGAACAAATAATGGAGGGGATTATGCTTCTAAAGTGTTTAAAGAATAATGTGCATTATGAGAAAATCAAATTGGGGAGTCTACAGCATAACAGTGTTGCTAAAAGGATGAACAGAACTATTGTGGAGAAGGTTCTTTGCATGCTCAGAATGTCTATGTCGCCAAAGACATTTTAGGAACAAGCAATCCAAATAGTGATCTATCTAATAAATTGAGCTCCCTCAGTTCCGTTAGATTTTGATATTCCCTAAAGAGCGTGAACTAGAAAGGATATCACATATCATCATCTGAGAGTTTTTGGTTGCAAGGTATTCAGACACGTACTCAAGGATCAGAGATGGTGGTGATCAATATAGGTTTAGACGTTATGATCTAGAGAAGAAAAAGGTAGTCAAGAGCCAGGATACGGTGTTATAGGAGCACGAGAGAGTTGTTGATCTTTTAAATGGAGATAAATCATCGCATAATAGACCATTAAATGGCAAAGTTAGCTCTTCACTGATTCCTTCGATTATTGAGAGGTTTACAGGTAAAGAAGATGAAGTGCGTGACTAAGCACACATTGGTGGTGATCAGATCCAATATGATATTGATGAGCCATATTAACTACATCCATACAAAATTTGAAAATGAATCCATTAAGGATAATGAGTAGGGGGAGCAATTGGATCCCATAGCTGATGAAACACAACTTAGAAGGTCGATAAGGAAGAAAATGCCTTCTACAAGGTATCTAAGTTCTGAGTACCTATTACTTACTCGTGATGGGAAGCCTGAGAATGTGTAAGAAATTGCACCTTGTGAAGACAAAGATCTATGACTCGTAGTTATGAAGGAAGAGATGGATTTTTTAAAGAAGAATAATATATATGAGCTTGTAAAACTTCCAAAAGGTAAAAAGGTATTGAAGAACAAATGGTTTTCAAGTTAAAGAGATATGGTAACAAGTTAGTCAAGCAAAAGGCAACGTTAGTAATGAAAAGAATCAGTCAAAAGAAGGGTATTGACTTTGATGAAATATTTTCACCTATAGTTAAGATGACCTCAATCCTAACAGTTTTGGGGCTAACTACCCTAGCTGCAAACAACAAAGAGCAAAGTTGCTTTTCCCATCTCTCATTGATGACTGTAAGATAAGGTATGTACAAAGAAGACTTATTTTTCATATTGTCCTTGATTGCTTCCTTTGCCTTCTCCATAATATCATAAAAATAACTTATTGTTACCTTCTCATCACTATCATTCAGACGAAGTACTCTTACTGAGGCACACAAACTTGGATAAAAATTCACATTTAGATTAAAATTCATAATCTTCATGAATAATTCTAGAAACCTCCATTATAGACCTGGTATATTCAGATGAAATACACTTATCACTTGTAAACATTTATCTCAACTCTTTCTTTATTAGAACAAAACACTAAAAATGTAAAAAAATTAGTTACAAATCTCCAAATAGCAAGATGACACAAATTCCTACCATTGGTGAAATAATTCTCATCAACTTTGAGACTTATGAATGATCATAAATGAACTTGGTCACTTTTCTTGTTTTTTGCACAGCTTCATTAATGATAGGAAAGTATCCAGCTTCTCATATATTTTCTAACATTAGGTCAATACAATCTACAACAAGAGTAAAAGAATTATATCTACTTTGTATCCTTTTTCTACCTATTTTATAAGCAAAATCATTGTTAGTAATGAACTGTACAATCTTTTTAGGCCTAACTTCATTCACAACTTCAACAAATATTTGGAACAGAGTATCAACATTTATCTAAATAGGGTATCATCATTCCTAAAAGGCTAGATGCATTAATATATTTCAAAAACATTGTTTCTTTTGCATAATAAATCAAAAAATTAATAATAGACTTGTGTCTTCTATTTGTCTAGTCATCACAAATGATTGAACACCTATAAGTAGCCAAGTCATTCTTCTTTTATCCAAATAACTTTTTATTTTATAAATAGATCTGCTCAGAAGTTTACCGCTGTAGTCACTAGTAGAGCGAGCTTTATATCCAAGACCGTACGAGGCAACAGCATCCACTATAAATTGATAATAATAAAATTAGGTAGTATTAAATGTTATACCTGAATCATACCGCCATCTAACCATTGTCATGTCCACATTATGAGCCTCTTCTCTAGATTGTAAGTCACTATAGATTGAAGATTGAGCTCTAAGAGTTGTTCGTGTTGTAGAAAAATTAGATACATGTCTTCTTCTTTTTCTAATGTCAGGTACAATATTTCTTTCTTATTAGGTACGAATACTACCACTTTCAATATTCCTACTATCATCCTGACCACTAACAAAAGAACTTTCACTACTAATTTCGTAGTTCAATCTTTATCTTCTAACTTTCTCATGTTATCCACATCACCTTTGACTCAAGCTAAATGCTTATTTAATCTCGTGATTCTCCCGTCTTTCAAATGCTTGTTACAATACAAACAAATAGTATGGTTCTTCATTCCAAAAACTAATCTATCATGAGTGTAAGCTGGATCATCAAATCTTTCTCTACATGAAGCGACTGAATTATCAGAAGTGCTTGAACTTCTCTCCTTTTGTCTATAAAATAAATAGAGACATATGTCAAAATTAAATTAATAAATTCATATTAAAATAAAGAACATTTATTTTCATTATCAACTACTATCACAAAATGTGTTTTGTTTAACTCAAAACTAACATAAAAGCACATACATCTTATATGACTTATTTTGTGATTACATAATTCAACTGCAAAGACATAAACTCACAACTGTAACCTATTCAATTTCAACTATAACTCACGACTATAAGTTTACAACCTATTTTATGTAATCATATAATTTAACTATAAACTAATCTATTTTGTTTGCGAATACAATTCAATTTGTAATGCTTATCATTATTTTATTTTCTTAACTAATTTTAATCAACATTGTTACTAAAATCCTAATTTATAACTTTAATTTAACAATCTTTCATTCACCAATTTTAATTAACATTGTTAGTTTCTTACTAATTAACTCCACAATCAAGACTCAACATAAACTATAGAATTCACCAAAAAGTTAGGAACCAACATTTTAACATACACAATTGCAAATATACATCTTATATAACTCATTTGTATGATTACATAATTCAACCATAAAGAAATACACTCACAATTATAACCAATTTAATTTTAACCATAATTGACAACTGTAAGTTTACAACCTACTTTATGTAATCGCATAATTCAACTATAGATTAATCTATTTTGTTTGCTTATGTAATCCAATTTGTAATGCTTATCATTATTTTGTTTTCTTAACTAATTTTAAATAATATTGTTAATGAAATTCTAATTCCTAACTTTAATTTAGCAATCTTGAATTCGCCTATTTTAATCAACATTCTTGGTTTCTTACTCAAATTAACTTCACAGTCAAGAGTCAATATACACACTACACTACACAATTCAATTTTATCCAACAAAATTCATCAAGAACCAATAATTCAACATACATAATTACTACACAACACAAAGCCACAATACATAAATACACAATTCATCATAAATTTACAATTCAATATTCATTTATCTATATTCAGTATTTTGTAGAACAAAAATACACAATTCAACATTCAAATCAACAATCAACACAATTTAATATTTCAATATCCGTATTCCATAATTTCATAATCCAGAATTCCACAAATTTGTTGCAACTTTCACTGAATCCCTATTTCAAAGACACAATGAATGGAAAACACAAATACACAATTTTTTGCAACCTTCATTGAATCCTTGAACTGGTGCTGGTTGGGTTAATAGGTTTGCGTATGGACTGTGGTGTAATGGTGTTGGTCAACAGGCACTGATGCAGGTTTGCGTGCGGATGCGGTGCAGTTGCAATGTGGGAGTGAGACCATAAGTGCGATGGTGGGAATGCGACGGGCCTTATTGGCGTGACAAGTTAACAAGTGACAGTTAAGACAATGAGGTTAGAGGATTGAGAGTAAGAGAAGTGAGAGAGGTGCAACGCAGGCAGCAATTAGGTTAAGGAGCGGGGTCTAGTAGGTTTAGTTACGGTTAAAATTTTTTAAATTTCCAATTTAGTCCTTAAGTTTTAAAATTTTACTCTTTAATTGAATAACGTATTGGTCGTTACCGACCAATACTAAATCTCGGTACAAGACAATACGATACATTCTAAAAAAAAGAAACAAATTTGACAAAAGTAGAAGAAGAAAGAAGAAAAAGAATAGATTTAAAATTTCAACTCTAATACCATGAAGATGAACGAGGCTATTCTATTGACAATATATAAGAATATAGAGTACTAATTAAGATAACTAGAATAAGGGATACCAATTAAATAGATGACTAAAATTAAGGGATACCAAATATATACACTAACAGTTATCCATTTTAATTAGTTGACATCAGCATATTGTTAGAGTATTCTATATTGATTAAGTATGAAAATGTTAAAGGGTTTATAAATAGTAAGGGTCAACTATCCAAATAACTAGTTCTAATCATTTTAACAATGATTAACCCAAGTCCAATTCAAGTTAATAGGCTATACACTCTACCTATATTAAAAATTCTAATACATATACGAGAACAAGTCTTCATTCACCTCTTCACTCTTCAGCAGCTTTCGAGTATAGCTTTTCTGCCATAGTCGGAATTTAAAGATTGATTCAAAGTCCAACCGATTATAGGATACATATGTTCTTTTGTACAAGTACTTGAAGTAACTGAAGTTGTTTTTCTACCTGGATATCAGAAAGCTTATGACATGCTGAAATTTTCTGTGTGTTTTTTTCTTGTCTCCAAGCTTATTTCTTCATTTGTTGCTCCCTGTATCTTTTTTCTTGTCTATCATACAATTAAGCGGATTGGTTGATTACTTCTGCAGTCTTACACCAACTCCATATCCAGACATATAATTTCCGCAAGGTTTAGTATAGTTATATATATTTTCTTGAGACAATGGTTTAGTATATATTTAACAACGGATTGGATGGAAAATGTTTTGTTAAATAAACTTGATCATGATGGCAGATGGATAGGGCTACACTTGTTATCTTTGGGGTTTATACTTGGTTTAGTATATAGTTAACAACGGATTGGATGGAAAATGTTTTGTTAAATAAACTTGATCATGACGGCAAATGGATAGGGCTACACTTGTTATCTTTGGAGTTTATACTTAAATTTTCCTTTATTTTCTCAAGCTGTGCAGATGACTCTTTAAGTGGATTGGTTCCATGGTTAGCTTGTCTGTCAACTGCCCCGATATTCCATAGCTAGATCCAGAGTGGAATTTACTCCTGCTAACCGGGAATGATATGCAACTCCTCTTATCTTTAGCCACTAAAAGAAGATAACTACTTTTTCCACTTTGGGACACAATGTTTGATGGAGTTGGAAGATGCACTGGCGTCACAAGCATGTTAAAGTATCTTTAACTAATATAAAGCTAACAGGGCGGGTATTCTTTTTCGTTTTTCATAATAAATAAATTCTTGCTCTCGCTAGATTTAGTAAGTTGGCCATGTTGCATGCACAACACGAACTCTTTAACTTGTGGCTTAATTTTGGCAGTAGGGTTCACATGCCACTAGCAATTGGTAAACTACTACTAATAATATATTCCTTGTGACTATTGGAGCATGGTTGCCGATTGAGAACATGCATATAAATGCCCCTCCAAGCCCTCTCACAACCATGCACAAGTTTGCAGGTCCAAGATTTATATTACCATATTCTTGTAAGACATACTCTTGTAAAGTCCTGCAAAAAGCAAGAATGAAGACAGGATCTATTCAGCTTGCTGAGGCTAATAAGGGCTCATCCACCCCAAAAGTGTGATGAACCGAGGGGTGTCCATACTAGACTTCATTTTGAGGGTGGTTGCTTTCGTTGGGACGCTTAGGAGTGCAATAGTCATGGGAACAACCGATGAAACACTTCCTTTCTTCACGCAGTTCATACGCTTCAGGGCCCAATATAATGATCTTCCAACGTTCACGTAAGTACTTAGATGTGAAAGTCGTTATCTAGTACATGGAACTTGGGGGAGGAAAGTATTTTGAAAGGCAAATATTAACTCCCGATTATACTATTTTTCATGAACAGGTTCTTTGTGGTAGCCAATGGGATTGTGGGCGCCTATATGCTTCTTTCTCTTCCAGTTTCAATCTTCAACATTGTTCGGAGCAGTGCACAAAACACTAGAATTCTCTTGGTTGTCTTTGACTCGGTATATTTCCTTAGATATCCTAGGAAGAATGCTATTTGTTTGTTAAAACAAACAAACTGGCATGCTGTCAAGTATCAACGCAGTGTACGGAAAGATGAATCTATGATTTGCACAAGACTTCCAACCTTTGCCTTGAATCAACAAAATATGCTTCTGCAAACTTTCTGCATGCTCTCAAACACGCACACACACACACATATATAACGAATCTTAGAATTTCTGAAATGTAATATTCAGTCGCTAGCATAGCAAAACTAAACCGACATAACAAGATGTGCAAGAATTGCTTCTTGGAATTGTTCAATTAGCGCATTTACTATTTGTGTTATTTTTTACCTCATGTAGGCAATGTTGGCTCTACTAACTGCCGGAGCTTCTGCAGCAGCTGCTATAGTTTACTTGGCACACAAAGGGAATGTCAGGACCAACTGGTTTGCCATCTGCCAACAGTTCAACTCCTTCTGCGAACGCATATCTGCCTCTTTGATCGGATCCTTTGTTGGGATGGCTGTCCTCGTCCTGCTAATTTTATTGTCTGCCGTGGCCCTTTCTCGACGTAAATAGAATAACTTCACTTAAACACTAGATATGCTTTGCTAATTATCGGTATACATGCATGTGTGCAAGATTATAGTGTGCATGAGTGAGCAGAGCGACTGCTTCATGGCTCGTTCTTTCTTCTGTTTTGATTTGTAATATTTTCTTCTCATCTTCCATGCCATGTGTTACCTAGAAAATCATATCTTAATGCCATTGAAAATCTTCTGTTGTTAGTCCATTGAATTGTCTTTCAATTAGCAGAAAGACCAGGACATGTACATATACCATGCCAAAGTAGTTGTCTCATAGGTTTAAGTGTAAATGCCACCTTAACGATGGTTAATATCATCAATTAATTAGCTAAAGGATCACCGGATCTCTTATGCATCACTTTCACATCATGATATTGACAAAAGTAAAACAGAATTCCTTTTTTCTTGGTCTAGAAAACTGAAGCAGGTCTGCATACAGAAAAAAGGAAGCAAACCAGCTTGCTTTTTAACGTTCTCGTTCCGACTGGTACTCTGAAACAAGAAAACACTCACAAATTCACCTTGTGCGGAGCTTCCAAAATATTGACCCTTTTCGTAACTTTTTATGGTTTAATAACTTCAGCAAGAATGGCATTGGTATAAGAGCATTTATGATAATGCAACTGCCAGGAAATGTCTGTAAACGAGGAAATCCGGGTGGTTAACTTAGTCATGAGTGAAAGCAAAATGCGTGCGGTTGTGTTTTGAGAGTCTCTTAATTTTCAGTACGGAGTAGATCATTTGACTATATCCAACTACGTTTCCCACCAAAATTCCTTATAGTTAAGATTGCAATATTTACATCAAACAAACTTTAACATTTGATCACATGAAGCTCATCCATTAATCTATAATTCATAGAAAAAAGGAAAACAACCAATTGTATACGCTTTATGCATGCACAAGGATTAGGTAAATCCCAATACGTAGATGACAACTTGACAGCTGACCCTCACCCTATGCTAGTTAGTGATCCTTCCATTCCTGAATTTTAACTTAGGCTTCGAATCGAACAGAAATTGCACGAAGGCTTTGTTATCTGCTTCTACTAGGCTACAGCCAGCCTCTTTTCTGACTCCACTATCATCCATCAAGTTTCTTACCTTCTCAACCCCATTCCACTCACCAATTGAAGCATATATGTTAGAAAGCAACACATAATCCCCACTTTCATCCCATCTCATCTGAAGTAGTCTTTCATTTGCACGTTTCCCTAACTCGACGTTTCCATGGATTTTACATGCCCCAAGCAGAGTCCTCCATATAATGGCATTAGGTTCAACCTTCATTTTGTCTATAAACTCAAATGCTTCATCCAAGAGCCCTGCACGCCCTAACAAATCTACCATGCACCCACAATGCCTCACGTTTGGCTCTATGCCATACTGCTCCCTCATGAGATTAAAAAAACGACGCCCCAACTCAACTCTTCCGGCATGACTACATGCAACAAGTACTCCAGCAAAAGTGATCTCATTTGGCTTGATACTTCTCAACCTTCGCATCTCTATGAACAAGCTGATCGATTCCTCAGCATGACCATGGAAAGCCAACCCTGCTATAATTGAATTCCATGATGAGATGTCTCTCTCTCTCATTCCTCTGAAAACTCCAATTGCCCTTTCAATACTACCACACTTGGCATACATGTCTATAAGTGCATTCCCAAGTAAAACACTCAAATCTCCCGAACTCATCTCCAAAATCGAGCTGTGTACCTTCCTACCAATCTCCAAATCCCCCAACTCCACACAAGCAGACAGAAGACTCAGCATGGTGACCTCATCTGGCCTCTCTCCTACACTTCTCATCTCCTCAAACATCTCCAAAGCCTTCTTGTTATCCCCACAAAGCACATATCCTGCAATCATAGCATTCCATGTCACGACATCCCTCTCAGGAGCATCGTCAAAGAGTTTTCTAGCACTCTCCATGTCCTCTCTCTTCACATACCCAGAAATAATCACATTCCATGAAACCATATCTTTTACCGGCATCTCATCAAAAAGCTGCCTTGCTACACCCAAGTCCCCTCTCTTTGCATACCCAGCAGTCAAAGCAGACCAAGCCACAACATCCCGTCTTGCAGAATCATCAAAAATCGCCCTAGCGACCTCCAAATCCCCACAATTTGCATGAAAATATATAAGGGTATTTCTCAAAAACTTATTTTCTACAAACCCATGCCTAACGACCTTGCCCTGAATACAAAAACCAGTTCTTTTCCATTCAAGCTTAGTACAAGCCTTAAGTAGAAACGGAAACGTGAAGTTATCAGGCTTAACACTGCGATTCTCCATCTGGGCATACAACAAAATTGCCCTCTCAGGACTCAAGCTTTGAGCAGAGCCTCTCATCATAGTATTCCACATAAAAATGTCCGGTTCAGAAATTTGAGCAAACAACTGGAAGGCATAGTTCATAGTGCCAGAAATGACCATACAACTCGCAAATATGATCTCTCTTAGAGCCGCCAAATTCGAATTGAAGCCCCTGACCACAAGGGAGGCGTGGATTTGCTTGAGAGAGCGAATGTTCGTACAGTTTCGCCACAAGCTTGAAGGTTGATGGCGGTTGACGCTCCTGTCCTTGGATCTCTTCCTGATCATGACATGTGATACAACATGTTTTCTTGCTTTTATGAACTATGACAATTCATTGATGCCTTATGACCCATTCAGTTAATGGGCAATTGATACTCCGGGCCTTCGTCTGGGCATGACTTTTGAGTTTTGCTCAATCAACTGGCCTACAGTGGTGAATTGATTGAATTTGAAGTAGATTAGTTCTCATATCATTTTGTAGTTGATTGTTATAATTTTTGTATCAAGTTATTAACGAATAAATGGTCTTCTAAAATAAGATACTAAACAATAACCAAAACTGTTGAGCTTTTAGAGAAATTCATACTATATGTGATCTTGCTAAGAAAGAAAATAAACCATATAATTTTTTCTATTTTCACATTAACAAAATCATTTTAGCTTAAATATTTAGACTTATTATAATAATTACTTATTTAATGTGCATTAAACTATATGTTGTTTAGCAGGTGAGGAAGTTGGTGACAAATAAATGGAAAAGTAGACATAAGAAAACAACTGATAATGTTTGATATTATACCATTATAGCATATAACGTCAAGATTATAGTAAAGTTAAAAGAAAATAATTAGGGTCATTTAATTCTACTTCTATTTTTTTGTTAAAATTTTTAGGGTTAATTACAAAAAAAGTTTAAACTTTCATCAATTTTTCAATTATAACCCGAACTTTAAAAAGTAACAATAAAATATTCAAACTTTTAAATTTTTTCAATTCTAACTCGACGTTAGTATCATTGTTATTTTTGTTGACGAGACAGTGTCATGTATACAAGGACCCTCATTAATCAGATAATTAGCATAATATGGTTTTGGAAGGAATGATTTCGTGTACCTGAAGAACTGGAGAGGAGTGCTATGGAATTTAGAGAAAGAGCTTTCCAGATGAAATTGACTAGTGGGAACCAAATGAAAGCGTTTAAGATAACAAAAATCTTCTTGAAACAAAGTCATTTTAATAATTTAACTCACTTATGCTAACTACGCCGACATGTTTGATCAATAAGAGTTTTTGTACACATGGCATTACCACGTCAACAAAGATAACGATGGCATTAACATTAGGCCAGAATTAAAAGAAATTTAAAGTTCAAGCATTTTATTGTTACTGTTTAAAGTTCGAGCTATAATTGAAAAATTAATGAAAGTTTGAGTTTTTATTTTATAATTAACCCTAATTTTTAATATTCTTTTTCCTTTTTCAGTTTCTGTTTTGCTTTTAAATAAAGACAAAAACTTGTTTAGTTGTTAATGTTAATATAGTTATACTTTTGTCATTATTGATAATAATTATATATTAAAAAACTAAAGATAAATTATTTTTAATTGAAAATTAGTACTTATTTTAATAAATTGTATTTATTAAATAAAATTTTGTTTGAAATTTATTTATTTATATTTTACATTTTTAATAATTATTTATTTAATTTAATTATGTAAAATTTTCAAGTGAAATTAAATTATTTATAATTCATATTATTAACTAATTTTAGTTAATCAAATACATAATATAAAATTAAATTGTTCATAGTTCTTATTGGTAATTAATATATTAAATAATTAAATAATATATATTTAGTTGATAGTATGTGAGATTATGAAAAAACAAAATCCACTTTTTATGATTTTTATAATTTTTAAAAATTAGAACAAACTAAAATCAAAAACATAAGTCAAAAAATTAAACAAACATTTTTTTAACTGAAATTGGAAACAAAAATAGAAAATTAAAAATGGAAATGGAAACAAATTAATAGGACCTTAGTTGGTGTCATAATAGCATAACATGCTTTGTAATCTTTTTCATGTCAATCAGTGAGCCCTAAAAACAAACTAGAACAAGTTCCCTAATTATCTCGCCGCATCCATGCTTTTGGTAATGTAATGACCAAATTTGAGGAGAAAAGTATAAAACAGAGAGTATCACTTGTAGGTTGTTTAGGGAAAGTCCTCCGACATTAGGTCAACGGATAAGTAATGGTTTCTTTTTTCTCTCTCTTTTTTTTTTTTAATGAGAGCTATCAAGTTTACACGTTGCCACTTTAAAATGATCGGTAATTAGATTTTCTCTTGAGATTTTATTTTATTGGAAGCTGCAAAATCAATCACATTGTTTGTAACCCTTCCACCGCAAGTGTATTATTAATTCAAGTTGTCAAGTCCTTGGGCAAAAATAATACAGCATGCAATTCACATTGTAAATAAAATAAATTGTTAAAACTAATACGACGTAGTAAGACCCTTTGGTTGCTATAGAATAAAACCTACTAGGATCTACCACTTCTTTGAGATCCTTTCATATCCTATTGATGTTGGTTGCAACTCCCACCATTATGTTTTCAAAAAACATTATTCATGACATCTTAGAGAATAAAGTTTACAGTATTTAATTCATAACAAGATAGTAATATCATCCTTCTTCATTGCTATGACCTTAATCTCTTTTTTTAGAATTCAAATTTTGGCCGGTTTCCAATTCTAATAGTGCATACTTGAGGAAGGAAGTGGATTAAATATACGTGTACATATTTGGCTAAGCAACTGGTAATTTCATCAAAGCACAAGCCCTTTGACACGTAATTTAACGGAGATATTTCTCTGCTTGGAAATATGAGTTTGAATTCTTTGTCCTGTTCAATCATATCAAATACCTAAAATGTCTTTTGAACAGAGAATCTAAATTATGAAAATATCAAGGCTAATTTTAATAAAAATATGGGTTCAGCTTTATATGGAGGTACTTGTCATTTACCTAATCACCAGCTAACCGTGATTAGTTGACACATCAAGAACAAAAATCATACAAGTGTGTTGCTTTGACAAATTGTTTGTGATGCACAAAATCAAATTTAGAGGCACTACCAAGGTAAGGAGCGTAAGACACTGTTTGCAAGTCAGAAGTCAGAACGCAGATTAATTGTCACGCACGAGTGATAGTTACAAGTTTCAAAGTACAAACCTCAAGAAGACAAAGAGATTTTCCTATTCCCATTCTATTTCTAATTGGGCAGCCTAACTTTTATTTTCTCTATTTCATTTTCTCCAACTTTTAAACCAATCACTTCTCTCCACGTATTTGCTCCCAATCGTGCCGTCATGTCGGTCCATGGGAATCAGCGGCCCACGCTGCCAGCTCGACAATTTTGGTTAATTTTGTCAAACCCATGACGTTATAAACAAGTGAAAAAAAAAAAGGAGAGAAGTTAGGTTTGGTATAACCTTTTGACCACAGCCTTTCCAATTCTGCCATGTGGGTGAGTTTGGTTGCTCTTCCGAACCCAACGGCGGCACTGTCTATTCAATCCCTCAGGTCTGACAGTGCCAGATGTCGACTTTGACTGAGTGCAGTCCAATAACATCCGTCGGATTAGAAGTTCCCTGTAAGATTAAAATTCCTAAAAATAGATAAAAAGCGACCCGCGTCCGCCCATAATAATTTATTCCTTTCCATGAAAAGCAAGTAGTGGCCTTTTTTGGAGGTCAGTTCATTTGCAAATTACAACAAAGTGGCCTGATTTGAGAAAAACTTATCCCCTCATCATCGAACGGACGAACGTAGCCTTGCTAACTTGACACGTCGAATTTTGTTTGATTGGCGATTCGGTCCTTTCAATGAAACGACAACTGGTGACTTGGGTGCTGGTTAGGTAATAACCATGTAAAAGAAAAATGATCTACTAATGTACGCAATCTCGATCAACCTATAACATTTGCTTTAGCAGTTTACGTTTTCTCATTGGAAAGACTAAACAGAGGTAGATAGTTTAATATGAAAGTTAAAGTTTGTTTTAAGGTGATAGGCATGTGAGATTTAAAAGTATAATATACGAGTTCCAAATTAGTTTGAATGACATCGCGGACCAATGTTTCACATTAACATGTCGTGCTTAGTTGCGTTATGCACAAAGATTACGGTTGGCCTTAGTTAGTTATTTGACAAGTTCTTTCGAGGAAAATAAGATTAAATAAATTTTATTTAAACAAAATTCCAACCTTAAACATGGCTTTGGGTTTTTTTTTTTGGCACATATAAGGCAAAATTAGTTTCCAACTAGAAGATGGCTAATTAATGGTATAGTTCATAGACCAACTAGCTCTCTTAAAAGTTTCTTGTAAAAGTTCAAGTGTCGTTTAATTTCACTGTTATTTTCTCTCATAATCTTTTATTTTTTATCAAAATTTTGATTTATTTTTAAAATAGGAATTATTGGATTAATAGTGCTAGGCTAGATACATTTTGATTATTAGCAGTAATAAAACATTAAACAAAAATTGGAGATAAATAAATTTATGTTAATCCTCACAACATCTATTAGTAAACATTTTTAATTTTTAAAAATAAATATAAAATATTTGTTAGTAATTAGTTAAATTATAAATAATAATTAGTAATGTTTTAAAAACCAAATTAGAAGTTAAACCAGTAAGATAAGAGATTTAAGGTTTAAAATGTTCAATCGGTATTAAACCTAAAAATTGAATAAAACTAAATAAATTGAAATATGATTGAAAGATATTGTTCTTACTTATCGAAAAATTTAAATTTAATTGAAAAAATATTGCTAAGTGAAAATAATTGACTTATTTTAGTTTATAAGAACTTATTAATTTACAAAAATTGACCGATTGATTAATAAATTGCTTGATTTTTAACGATAAGAATTATTAAAATAAATCGAACCAAAAATTTAAAAATTGAATCAAAAAATTAGGCTAAATCGGTTAAGTTTTTTAATCAGTGGTAATTAGTAATAAAATTAGATTGAGATAATATAAATCATATCACTTTTTATAACTTTCATAGATTATAAAAAAAAATCAAAGGCATAAATTAAATATATAAAATTAACAAAACAATTTTTTTACTAAATCCAAGAATATAAACTAAAATTAAAAACAATAGTGGAAGCAAGTAACCCCATACTAGATAACCCAAAATCCCATACATGTTTTTATTAATTCAATCCTATACTTTTTTTTTTATGACGGTATTAATTCAATCCTATACTAGTCAACGATATGGCTGTATTATGAAACTATGAGCACATGCGAGCGGTGTCACTGCCACCAAAACCCACCAATGTAAAGTACTGATGCGGTTTCAAACTTTCAATTGTAAAACTGTTAGTTTAATACAGATGGAAAGACCGCAGGGCTAGTCAAAACTTTAGTCTTCAAGGTGGGGGGACACGGTGACGTTTGAGAAAAGAGCAAAAGTTTAAGTTGGCTTAAACGGGAAAGAATTACATAGATATAACAACTCTTGTTATTAATCACTTCATTTTAAGACTTATTAATGTTTTTTAAGATATTAATGAAAATACTAACATCGAATAATTAAAAATATTAAAAATTAAACTCGTAAATTAAAAAATAATTAAAATTAAAAGACAAAAAAATATCACTTTGTTAAGAACGTCTGCAATTACTATGTGTACAAGTTTGACATCTTTTCAGCCAAAGGACAGCCATTAGCCATGTGTGACTGCAACTGCAAGCATAGAAACATTGCACAATAGATACATTTGGTTGCAACTAACTAAATGACATTGCATCACAACATATATATATATATATATCAGTTACATTACATGCAAAGGCATAAAAGGCCTGAGGAGTAATATGTTGGTTCTCAAATTTTAGAAGGAAATTAAGTCTAATTGCTCGTCAAAATGAGGTAAACAAAGATAGTAAGAGCTTGAAACCATCCAATAGACTTTGCCTTATAAGTCACGCTTCTTTTCTCTAGGAAAAAATAAACCAATATTTATGGAGGATCTGTTCTTCTTTTCTTAACATCACCTTCCCCTCTTCGCTACAAGCTTTTTAGTTCGTATCTTCTTGTCTTCACCTCTTTCATCTCTATTAAATCACTCTGTAATCTGGTTTTAGGATTGGTTGTCAAGTTTGGTTCTTTGGTCATGGTGTAAAGCACTTGTTATAAAATCCCTCCAGAGAAAAGAGATTTGTTTTTCTGTTTTGTATAGCTTTTCTTGGGTTATAAATATTACTGCAGGATAGCTGCTGAAACAAAGAGGTCTTAAGGAGATGGAAAACATTTCTGTGGCTTTTAAAGAAGACGAGCAGATGGAGTTGCCTCCAGGATTCAGGTTCCATCCAACTGATGAAGAGCTTATAACTCACTACCTGTCGCAAAAGATCCTTGACAACTGTTTCTGTGCTAGAGCTATTGATGAGGTTGATTTAAACAAGTGTGAGCCATGGGATTTGCCTTGTAAGTTTGTATTCTCTGTTTCCTCTGTTTCTCCATTATTAGTTAAGTTTGGTACGTGTTTGTTTATGTTTCTCACCTCTACGATTTTTGCTTGGTTTTGGAAGGGAGAGCCAAAATGGGTGAAAAAGAGTGGTATTTTTTCTGTGTTAGAGACAGAAAGTACCCTACCGGATTGAGAACAAATAGAGCTACTGATGCTGGTTATTGGAAAGCCACAGGCAAAGACAAGGAAATCTACAGAGGAAAGACGCTTGTTGGAATGAAGAAGACTTTGGTATTCTACAGAGGAAGAGCCCCAAAGGGAGAGAAGACCAACTGGGTTATGCATGAATATAGATTAGAGGGCAGATACTCTCTTTATAATCTTCCCAAAACAGCGAAGGTAGATTCTTTTACTTTCTTCATTATCTTTTCTGTGCTTCATTTAGACTTCAAGCACTTACGCCAGTTTTTGCTTCTTTTTCTTTAGAATGAGTGGGTGATTTGCAGAGTTTTCCAAAAGAGTCCTGGTGGTAAAAAAGTTCCCATGATAGGGTTGGGAAGGTTAAGCTCGTATGGAAGCGAACGGAGGCCAACTCAGTTGCCTCCATTAACGGATGATTCTCCACACAACAGCGAGACAAGAACCAACCCAGGAGATACGTCGCACGTGACCTGCTTCTCCAATCCAATGGAGGACCAGAAGCGCCAAGAAGACATAGTTGATAGCTTCAAGACTTCTATCTTGGCTACTTCATCTTCTTCAAATATATCATCTGCCCCACTTCTGCTCTCAAAAGACTCTCTTGCAACGTCTTTCTATTCCTCACAAATCTCACCAAGTATCGTCAACTTGCAGTACCAAGATTCTGTTTTCCTGCCACACCAATCCATACTGAGGTTGTTGCTCGAAAACAATGGAGCAAACATGAATCGGAACTCAAAAACCGAACTGTCGCAGGATACTGGCCTTAGTACTGACATGTGTTCAGGAACAGTCAACCATGACATGTTTCAAAGATCATTTGAGCATCAGGAGGATCCGTCAAATTATGGTGGACCAGTGGACCTTGATTGCCTATGGAATTACTAGATTGAAGAGTTTTGAGTAAATATATTCAAGAACAAGAAGAAGTAGGGTTGTAGACTGCAAAAACTACGGTGTGTGTGTAGTAGGTATATGCATTGTAATTATAGTAACTGAAGGGCTTGTATGTATCATAAACTATGAATTAGTTCTTTCTCAACTAGAAGCAATTAGTCTGTCAAAGCTAGGTATCAATTGCCTGTACAATTCTGTGAAACTCTGGAAGTAATATGCAATCACAGTCTGTTACTTGGTTTGGCGTAAGCATTAGTTGACAATTACACTTCTCCGAATGCCTGAGGAACTATCACATAGCAACGATAAAAAGAGTATGTTCATTGTTCTATTACAGTTGTAACTTAATGGGATACTTCTTACATGGATTCCATTTCTAGATAATTAGGTCAGTTAATAAGGGGATTAGTAGGAGTGAATGTGACATTCCTATCTGCGGCCAGGGGAAGCTAATATGTTAGTTGACCAACCAAAATAATCATTAATGACAAACATTAAAGTACAAACGATGTCATATGTAAGCATATAGTGACTTTTTATTCGAAATCCTTTGTTTCCCAATTATCTAAAAAAGTTTTACCCTTGACCTTGAGTAGGATTACCGTAAATCTTTAATCCTATAAAAATACCAGTACCATTGGTAAGACGTTAATTCAGAATTTTATATCATATAATTAAACTACCTCTGCACCATTTTTATTTTTAATTTTCTTTAAATATTTAAATATGTTATTAATCTAATATAAGTAATTATATAATATGTAATTACTATTTTTAATAATATAATTATATATTATTTTTATTTAACATATATACATTTATTTTTATTTTTATTTTGTTTATAGTACTTTATAGATTATTCCTATTTAACATATATGCATTTATTTTTTATTTCTATAGTAGTTTCTTATCAATTATTATAAAGAATTTATATTAAATTATTTCGTACAATATTTTGTGTTTTCATAGCGTTAAATAATATTTTAAATATTTAATTTTTTTGTAGTGAACCAATATGAAAATGGTTTGTTTAAATAATTACATATATGTTCTTAATAAAAATATTTCTATAATAAATCTTAATTTATTGTAATAATTCTAACCGCATATTAAACAAACTAGTTTTTTTGCATATTTAAATGTAAATATAAATTTTGATTTGAACTAATAATTTTTAAATTAAAATTTTTTATCTATTCACATATGATGTCGCTATTTACTTCAAAATTTTATCAATTTCATAAGATGTACCTACTTACTTCAAAATTTTATCAATTTATTTTGTAACATCCCGCCTGAAAAATCGATCATAAGAAACGTGCATTAA
Source organism: Erythroxylum baracoense (assembly GCA_025629805.1). NCBI lineage: Eukaryota > Viridiplantae > Streptophyta > Magnoliopsida > Malpighiales > Erythroxylaceae > Erythroxylum > Erythroxylum baracoense. Next base: position 12,785,467 of record JAOTAY010000008.1, read on the forward strand.
TGTCAATTACTTCTTGAAAATTTGTGTTAATAAAATTTAAAAAATATTTACTTAATAAAAATATCCATAATCATCAAATAATGAATATGATATGAAGAATATATAATAATAATAATAATAATAATAACAACAACAACAACAACAACAACTTTCAATGATTAAAAAACTCAATCAGTTTAGTCGGTTCAACCGTAAAGACTTTAAACCGTCTAACTTTTTGGTTCATTCTTCAACTTTCATGTTCAATTTACTTTAATAACTCTTGTTGTTAAAAATAGATCAATTTATTAATTAATCGGCCAATTTTTGAAATTTAATAAGTTCATATAAAATAAAATAATTCAATTAATTTTCATTTTATAATTTTTTTAATTAAACTTCAAATTCTTCGAAAGATAAGGATAATTTTTTTCAATCATATTTTAAAATTTAAATTTTAATTTAATGTTTTGTTGATTTTATGATAGTCTAATACTAATTAAACCTTTTAAACCTAAAATATCTTTTCTTACCGGATTAACTTAAGGTCTGAAGTTTAAAACATTGTAAACTTTTCACATTTTTCTATGACAATTTTAAAAACTATTTTTCCATCATAGTAATGTAAATGATATTTATAGAAATAAGGAAAGAATCAACCACAATTAAAACGGCGCTGTTTTGGAATTTATTTTTTTATAGTCATAATTATTTTGGTTACTTGTATCAAAACTAATATCATTTTGGTTATTTAACTCGAACCTTTCGAGTCGGGCTGCCTCTACAACCCAAGTTCGGCCTAAAATTTGATGAGGTAGATTACATTATGGTTAATAAAGAAATTAATTATTTAAAAATTATAAATAAATAAATATATACACGTTAAATAATGTATGTATACATATTGTGTATATATGAAATGTAAAATAAAGAAATTTAAATGCATTAAGATCATGTCAAATTCTTTTGATATGTGTATGGATATAAAAAATATACCAACATATATGTATTTATGCATATAATCAGTATAGAATTAATGAGAAATTAAAAATTATAAAGGTGTTTTTATGTAACTTTAAAATAAATATAAATTAATATCTAAAATATGCTTAATTGGAATTCACTTCTTAAAATACATCATAGTTTTTTTACTTTTATATTACATGTTAATTTTTATAATAAAAGTCTAGAATTTTAAAATGTTAAGATATATTTATAATAATATTTTTATTAATTAAATTCTTACATTATACACACAATTATATTAAAATTTTAAAAAAGCATGAATTAGACTAAATGTATATATTATATTATTGAGATAATTAAAAATTTTAATGTTTATCCATTAAGTATAAATATTTAATAGGAAAGAAATTTTAAACAGAAAATTTAAATAAATAATCATATCTTTTCGAATAAATGCAATATTAAAATGTAATGTATTTATCAGTTTAAATCATTATGAAAATTAAATAAATTATTTTATTAATTTATATAAGTTATTTATTAAAAAATCAAATGAATAATATTTAATGTGCATATATTTTGAAATAATTAAATTTGATTAACAATTAACCGTATTTATAAATAAATAAATATAATTTTAAAAAATATACATATTTTAAAATTAGAGTTATATGAAGCACATATCAAATTCTACTTATATATATATTGTTACGACGAAAGAAAAGATATTCCACGTTGTCGTCTTTTTGAGAAAAAGGTTAACATCTTCGGCGCTTCAAGAGGGTGGGATTTTTCTTTTTTTTTTTTTACAAGGAAAAGAATCAAAATTATATAATCCTTCGAAGAAGACTAATCATGATCCTTTGGGGGAGACTAATCCCCACTATATCTTGGAGAAGGAGAATGGCACACCCTACGAGTACAATAAAGCTTTTGTCAATAGAGCTTTTGTCAGTAGAGCTTTTCTGAGAAGAGCTTTTTTAAAAAGTCAGTAGACTGTTTGGC
>JAOTAY010000008.1:12794099-12824936 GCA_025629805.1 Erythroxylum baracoense
GTTGATTTCAATGTGGTGTTTTCAATAGTTATAAAATAAAGTGGATCGTTTTAGTAAATGATTTTCTGTACTTTATGTTTCATCGATTAAAATGTAATATGTGTTGTTTTCAGTTTAAGTAAACAAAATATCTTGAAAAAGAAAAAGTGGGCCCAAATTAATGATCAGTGATAAGAGTTTTCAAAAAAAAATATATATCGAATTTAATTGTTAAGTGATGTGGCACGTCACCCTCACGGGGCACGGATTCGGATATCACCATCAATATCGGGTTCGGGTCCAGCGGGAGTGGGGTGTTACACCCCATACCCTTTATGTCATGTGATTCTGAACCTTTGGAGAGGATTTGGGTTTCTTACCCTTACCCTTAGGCTGTTGGGGTTTAGCTTTTCCCTTACCTTTAGCAGCTGCAAACAGGGTTGTATGAAGAGAACTCTTAATCTTCTCCTCAGCCGCAACATACTGAGAAATCAAGGCATTGATGTCCCAATTCTCATTCTGAGAGATGTAGGAGGTAGCCAATATCTCAAACTCTCGAGGGAGAGTATTTATTGTTTGATGCATTATGAGTGTGTCAGAAATAGGTACATCTAGTGCCTTCAACTTACTCTGAACGTGAACCATCTTGATAATGTAGTCTCTAACTCCTTCTCTTGTATACCTTATGGAGAACAACTCTCTAATCAAGGTGCTCTGCTCCGCATGAAAAGACACCTTATACCATTGTGAAAAGCTATCCATAAACTCCTTCGCTATAACCGTATCCGGTAATCCACTAAGCAGATGATCTGGGATCGATCTCTTAATGGTCAAATAACACATCCTATTTGACCGCTCCCAGATTGCCATTGTTGCTTTTATCAACTTCTGATCTGACATCAGTAAATGGAGAAGGCCTCTCGATGTGTATCGCCATATTGACGTCAGTCATCTCTAGAACAAACTTAACATCCTTCTTCCACTTCTTGAAATTGAAACGATTTAAGGTCTCAATTGTGACAGCATTGTTGTTTACAGAAAAGGTAACTGTAAAATAGAAAAGACAATGTAAAGATTAGTATAAATGCAGAATAACAACGATACTTAAAGCATTAAAGCAAGATCTGTATAGAGAATTTGAACGCACACATTATGAAACACCTGTGGGCTGAATAAATAATATATGCAATTAGACTTCTATATGAAAATGATCGGAGTACAAATCATCAACTCTCATAACACTACCACCTGTGGGTGAGTAGATCATTCAAGCAACAACTTTCCTCCATATTATGCCTTTATGTACATCTCAAAATCTCATATAAGGTCAACACTTGTGGGCAGAATAACCAAACATGAGACTAGAGACATCTCCAAATGTGCAAGTGTTGCAGTCCAAATACTGACATAAAAGGCCACTGTGGTGACTACAATTTTACCAGTACCTAAAAAGACCACAAACACAAGAGATACATCCTTATATTATCCTTACATTCTATATGATCAACTATAAATGTAAAAAACCAAATGCACAGTTAAATTATCACATACTAGTATTGAAAACATCATCTTAAAACTTTATTTAAGATCTTTATTTAAAAAATTCTCAATGAGAGTGACTTTCGTACTTTCTTGAATACCGAACCTACCATACTAGACATAAAATTTTAAGTGTCTCCCTTTTGCAGTTCGAAGCACGAAAATGCATTCAAAATCAGCTTTAAAACCTTTTTCCGAAATCTAATTACCAACATAATAAGTCCAGAAAATTGAAAATTACTTAAAAAATTCAGTTGACCCAGAAACTGACCCAAAATGACCCTAAGCAACTTTATAGGAATTCTAAATTTTTTTCTTTATTTCCTGGTGTTGACGTCAGCATGACGTTAGCCAGTACTGTAGCGCTGACGTCAAAACAACGTATTACGCTGACATCAGTAGGCGTCATGCCTGCGAGTACAACCCCACGAGTTCATTGTACGACGCGTGTGTTGCACGCATTGACACGTGCCCGAATTGCTGCAGTCCGTGTGTCGGGACAGATGGCAGGCGTGTGTGACGCACGCACCAGCCATCCCATGCCCGTGGTAGAGTGCTTTATAGGTTGAACCGAACTGCCTTATGGCGGTTACTGTAACACTAGGGAGGGCAATTTTCAGTGATCCAGAGATCTTTTTTTGCTCTTTTTGGCCCGTTTTTGACTCATTTTTTATAGCTAACCTTATGTATACCACTTTTACATAATCATATATGCAGAAAAAAATGAAAAAGGAATCAAAAACTGATGAAAACCATAATGGATGAAAACTGAAAAATCTTCGTTTCCGAAAACCGGATCATATAACCGCTTTGATACCACGTGTGACACATAGCATAGACTTTATTACGTGTCCTAGATCGTTCGTGAAAGGGTTAAAAAATGAAAGAAATGTGGAATAACTGATTTCAATTTCATCTTAACTTTCGAAGCAGTTTTCGTGAGCAAAACAAGCTCCAATCTCTGGGGATCTTCACGGCAACCGTTCACCGACACGCGGTTAACGCCTTTCTGCAGTTTTCTTAATACGTAAGCGCTCTTAATAAGTCAGAGGGTCTGTATACTTATGAATGATATGAGCAACTGCAGGAGACTTTAACTTTTATATATAGCTTCTATATCGGACTTCCCCATCACAAGCCTGATATGGGTTCGATCCATACTAATCAGAATCTATTTTTCTCCTGTCCTTTGTCCCATTGATTTAGATCATTTATTGAGTCATTTTATTACTCTTATCTGGATCAAATTACGTAACTTAACTGATAACTTACTGAAAAGCCAAAAATTACAATTATTAATTGTCCAAATAATGGAAAGGGTAAAATTGTTCAACATACATACCATTGAAACAGATAGGCATTGGATTTGCCCGAGATGAAGAAAAGGAATCCATAATAAATTAAGAATCAACAGGGGAGATGATTTGAGTGAATGCACCTATGACTATGAGAAGTACACTCCTTTAAGATAAGGTACGTTGAAGCTTAATCTTTAGTCACTGTTTATTAAAAGTCCTAATTTATAGAGATGGATGTATGTTTCTTTTAAAGAAATAGATTTCACCTTAAGACTTTTTTGATTTGGCAAATTAAGGAAACATTGGTAGTCGTGTAGATTTGCATGCAGTATGCACTGAACCTCGGTCTCTTTCCACCTCCCTTTCCCTTGCCTTCCCTTTCTGCTTTCTGTTTGAAACTACACGTGAAGCCTTTTCCATTGTATTCATCAATAAAGTTTAGCCTCCCTTTCTCTCCCTCCCAAAGTTACGCGAGAGAGTTGGCGAACATATACACATGTTTCTACTTGAACACTTACTATCCGACTTTCAAATCCTGTTGGCCTACAGCTATTAGAATTTAGAACAGCTACAGAAGCATGTTTGGCTGTTGTAACAAGAAAGGGAATATTGAATCATCATTTTCGTGTCAGTTTACGTTAGACTCTTTTAAGGTCCAACATTTGAATTCTAATTAACTAGTTTCAATTTTATTATATTAAATTTTATTCACACATTTATATGGAGTTTAGACAATTATGTTGAGTAGATTAAGTGAAACAGGATTGAAACACCCTACCTAAAAGAGGATGCTCCAACCTGATGTTGGTTTATAAGTTTGTTTCTTTATTGATTTTGAATTAAATTATATGACCCAGAATTCATTATTGGGCCAAAGAACAAGAACTATGAGGTATTGAGCCTAGATCCTAAAGGTTAGAGTAGCCCAAGCAACCCACGATTAGACTTCAAACACTAACGTAATTTTAAAAGTTTGGATCATCCGTCTAAAATAACCTTATGCAATGTTCAAAACGATGCGTATCATAAGATTTTTATGTCACAAATTGGTTTGTTTCATTGTAGGCTTGATTATTGGTTTAGAAGTCTTACATGTCTGGCAATTAAAGAAAGAGAAGGTCTCAAGATTACCAATACTGCAATACTTTACTGAACCTTGTAAAGGTCACAGAGAGATTGTAGAGGTCACAGAGAGATGGTTATCTGCAAAAGATTGCTTGCTGCTCCTACTCATTGTGTCTGGTGCTTCATGGGCTATTCTTCCTTCCATTGGCCGGTAACAACAACAGGCCTCATTGGTCTGTATACACTATTAACTCAAACTATGAAGAGAACTAGTATACAGATGTATGTACAAAAGAAGAGTCGGATATTAAATTGACCCATTAGATATAAAGGTGTGCGATTTTATTCTTTAAGTAATATTTAAAATTAATCTTAATGATAGAGTCGTTCATATACAATTAAATCAGGAAGGTTGACGTTAGAATAAAAAATAAATTATTAGGAATCATTCATAGTAATGACTATCTTAAGTTGGGAGTTGAGGTGGTAAATATAATAGTAGCTATTTATTCCAATACTATGCTTAACCTCTAAGACTGAGAGTGACATTTTAATTTTACTAATGGCATATATATATATATATATATATATGAATCAAGATTGGAGTAGCATGTACATATATATATATATATATGAATAAAGATCGGAGTAGCATGTACAGTGCTATAGGGCATAGTATTAATCTCATCATCTACCTCATAACCCCACCAAGTAAATGCCATTTATTCCTCATGACTTTTTTTTTTAACTCATGAGCAAACAATATGAAATATGATATGACCAGCAGCCAGTAGTGTAGTGTATTGTAACTATCAATTTTAGTCAAACTGCTTTGAAATTTTATTTATCTAATAGAAAACAATATCCATTAAGGCAGTGGCAGCCAGACGTAGACAACCCATTTTCTGTACCAAAATATGGTTTACTAGTCGACCTCTTCTGTTCTGCTTCAAGTTTTAAACTTTGTAAAACTTGAAACGTTTCGTGAACACTGAACACGTTGTTCGAAAAATCATCCGTTTACCAATTCCTTCTTGCAAACTTCAGATTCCAAATTGTGACCATAATCAGTTCAAAACTCATTCTGCATGGAAAAGAAACAGTGAATTGCAGGAATCATAGAGCATTTATTTACAGAAACAAAGCTAAAAGTTTGTAAGCATGGGACTACGATTTATCTTGATGCAATTTTAATCTGTAATTAAAACTAGATTATCAGAACACCAAAGCAAAGAAGTATATAGAGCCAGGCAGCCATGATCCAGGATCAAAAGAAATTGCTTCGAGGATTGGGACTTTTGGATAATCACACTTGCAATGTAAGTTTGGATCAAAACAGTGACATCTAAATATTTTTTGAAACAAATGATCCATGGATGCTTCTCCTTTTCCCTCTGCCTTTCCACTTTTTTCTTCACTTATACGCGGACTTATAGAACCCTGACAAGTGTCTTGAATATTCATTTAATAGGGTAATTAAGACACGTTGGACCAGATACTAGACCAGAGCTGGCAATGATCAAGGGGAATTTAAGGTGGTGTCCCCATTGTCCTCCATAGCCAATATCAACTTCGATCCAATTGGAGATATTTGCCTTGCACACACCACATACACACATTTAAGTTCCATCTCACGGGGACCCATTTTTCTTGTCTTTTCACGCTCTATATCAATCTCGACACGCACCTCCTCCTCCTTAACAAGCCTGGTGCCCCCACCTCAATTAAGCCCTTGTGCGGTTCTTACAGATGATTAAAGCACCACCCTTTTCCATTCTAGTGCAACAAACTTCTTGTATCCAAGTCACAATCACTACTATAAAGTCTAAACATTGAAAGTTCTGCACTTAAGTATTGAATGAAGAGCCAACCTCTCTAACTGGCTGAGCTTGCTTAGCACTTGAGTATTGTTTTGGCCGGTCCGTTTAAGCACAATAATAACTTTTCCTGAAGAAACTCTAGTGTACCCAGATTCTTCTGATCCTGATTATTGTTTGCTCATTAATTTGATACTCTTATCTAGGACAGGTACCATTTGGTCACGTAGGCATGGAAGACACGATAAATGGATAAATGACAAGTTCATAATGACAATTCTGCAGTCACCATTTTTAAACCTTTTTCAGTAATTTTTCTGGTTAAACAAAAAAGATTTTTCTCGTTGATTTTCTTGCCTACATTTTGAGGATGAATAAGCTTATAGAAATAGAATTGATTTTCATAAATTCGAAAACAATTTTAAAGGAATAGTTGAATGGTCAAATCTTAATCAATTCAAGTGATTTCAAATTCATTCTAAAGATTTATGTGTCTATATTAAATGAAATTGACTTTTAAGTCATTTGGAGTTACTTAGAAAAATTATGGTGAAATAAAGATAGTATAAATAATTCTTTTGTTATACAAAGTATTCTCATCTTTGTATTATACAATTTAATGACTTTAAGTTGGCCAGTCTAGAATTCTTCATTGACACTATAAATAATCATGTAATGTTTCACTTATAAAAGAGAGGAAAGAATAAAAAGTTATGCTGCAAGACTACTGTTGTTTTATTGTTTGTGTGAGTGTGCAAATATTTGTGCATATCTTATTTTTTTCAATAAAGTGGTATAAGAAAAAAAACTATGATATCAAAAGGAACCTTTATATATTTTCACTATCTACAACTCATCAAACTCAACTATGATAATTGGATACTTAGAATGAATATCATTCTTGGAGAAGCAAAGGAAGAAAGATATGGGATGTAGTTAACAAAGGCTACGTGGAGCCTTAAGATGAGAAAAGTTTGATCAAGCTAAAAAAGAAGTCTTAGAGAAGCAAAGGAAAAAAGATCATAGTGAACATGTCATCATCTATCAAGGTTTGGAGGAAGAAATATCTGAAAAAAAACTAATGAAACTACATCAAAGAATGTGTGGAAAACAACAAAATTTAAAGATGGTAGTGGCTACTGAAAAATGTAAAGATGTAAGCAAAAATGTATCAGTAAAACATGCCCTATGGCAAAGTTATCCTTATATAAAGTCTGAAAACAATTATATGGAAAGTGGAAAAAGATAATTTGTATATGAAAGTGGACATAATCATGAATGAGCTTATGGACATGCATGGAGCCAAAGCAGAGGAAGAGATAAACAACAACCTTTTTATGAACATTGACCTTAGAATTTTCAATATGGTCAAGAAAGAGGAAGAGGAGGATATTTTGGCAAAAATAATACAATAAAAGGTGGTAAAGCTAAAGTTAAATGTTATTTATGTGGCAAGCATAGCCATTATTCTTGGTAGTATTTTTTCAAAAACAAAGATGAAGCAAAGTTTGTAGAAGTTAATAAAGATGCAACAGAAAGAACTTTTTTTACTACTTATGATAAAGGATGAACCAATAAGTGAAAAAGCATATGATGCCTGTATAATGTAGCTAGCAATTATATGATAGGTGACAAAAGAAAATATGTTAAATTAGATACTAAAGTGATAAGGACTATATATTTTAGTGATAATACAACAGTGAAGATTAAAGACAAGGCTATGATTTTGCTTAAGATAAAAGTAAGTGGTGATAAGCTTCTCTTTAGTAATTACTTTATGTCAAAACTAAATAATAATATTTTAAGCATTGGTTGCCTTTTAGAGAACGGTTCTCAAATCTATATGGAGGTTCATACTCTTTGACTTTGAAATCATAATACTATTTTTTAAGGTAACTATGACTAACAACATGATATTTTTATTAAACTTGCACACTACAATGATCATGTGCTTACAAATTGGTGTCAACGATCCTTTATGTATATGGCATATAAGGTATGAACACTTGAATTTTAATGCACTCAAGAATAGAACACCCTGAAAAATTACGCGAGGCATGTTTACTTAAAAAGCATTTAAGGAAAAGTTTTCTAGGCCAACCAATTTCAAGAGATACCAAGCCACTCAAATTTGCTCATGCAAATATTTATGATACATTAATACTCCATAATGGGTAAAATTTTTGAAGTACAAGTCTGAAGATTTTGATGTGTTTAAAAAGTTTAAAGCTCAGTTAAAAAAGAAAATGGTTGTGATATTAAAGCTTTAAGAACTAATGAAGGTAGAGAATTTACTTCTAATAAATTTAAGAGATTTTGTGAGCTATATGGAATTTGTTGTCCTCTTAAAATGCCTAGATTTCCCCAATAAAATAGAGTTACTAAAAGAAAGAATTGAACAATCCTGAATATAGAGAGAACCACGTTGAAAAGTACGAAGATGTCTAAGGAGTTTTAGCCTAAAGCAGTTGCATGTACAATTTATCTTTCAAATCATAGTCCTATAAAGAGCTTAAAAGATGTCATTTCATAAGAAGTATAGAGTGAAGTATAGCCTTATGCATCTCATTTGATAGTTTGTAGTTCTATTATGTATCTTTATGTTTTAAAGCAAGAAAAGCCTAAACTTGATTATCAAAGCAAGAAGCTTGTTTTTATTGGATATGATGAGAACTCAAAAGACTACAAGTTGTTCAAGCCAACTAATAGCAAGATTGTTATTAGTTGAGATATTGAATTTAATGAAGAAGCATTTTGGGATAGGAGCTCTCAAATGGAGGGATATTTTGTTTTCCTTCTATATTTTGAATATAAAGAAGAAAAGAAGGTTATTTAAGAAATCAAAAATGAAATTTCTCCTATAACCTCACCAACCCCATCATCTCAAGCATCATCATCCACATCTTTACTAATAAGTATAGGACTTTAAGGATATCAAAGACTTGAGGAATTTTATGATAATCTTAACTTGTCTTAACTACCTACATAAATTGAGTCTTTTAAATTTTGAAGATGCTAATAAGAATAAGAAGTGGATTCATGCAATGAACAAAGAAATTTAAATCATTAAAAGGAATGATATATGGGAAGTTATTTACCTTTTAAGAGGTTGTCATGCCATTTAAGCTAAATGGGTGTTCAAAATCTTTTAAAAAATTACAAAGCTAAATAATATATAAGGTACGGCTCATTGTCAAAAGGTACCAGTAAAAGTAAGGCATTGATAATGAAGAGATATTTGCCTATATTAGTCACTTGAAAACAATACATCTATTAATAAATTTTACTATCTAAAATCATTGGAGAATTCACCAATTGAATGTCATGTTCACTTTCCTTAATGGTTAATTTGAAAAAGAAGTCTATATTGAGTAACCAATAGGGTATATTGTACAAGGTCAAGAAGATAAAGTGTTAAAATTAAAGAAGGAGCTATATGGACTTAAACAAGTTTCAGGAGCTTGGAATAGCAAAAGCAACAATTATTTCCAAGAGAATGGTTTCACTAGATGCTTACACGACTATGTTTTTTATATAAAATAGGATAAATATAATTTGTTATTTATTTGTATCGTTGTGGATGGTCTTATCTTCATATGTAATAATTCAAAGATGTTTGAAGATTTCAAATATCTTATCACCTAAAAGTTTAAGATGAGTGACATGAGATTGATATCTTACTAATTGGGAATTATGGTGAAATGAATGGAAACACTCAAGAAGGTTATACAAAGAAGATGCTTAATAAGTTCAAGATGATAAATAGTAAGTTGGTTAACACTCCTATGAAATATAGAATAAAGCTATCTAAGTTAGATGGATAAGAGTTCAGATCCAACTATGTTGAAAAGTCTTGTATAAAATTTGAGGTATTTAACTTGCACAAGACCATATATCTCATTTGTGATTGAATTTAATAATCGATCTATAGAGATAGCATCTAAGGTTTACTTAAAGATAACTAAAAGAATTATTAGATGTCTTAAAGGTATAATTAATTATGGCATGTTTTAATCATTTTTGATAAACTTTAATCTAATGGGCACTTATGATAGTGATTTTACCAAAGATATTAATAATAGAAAAAAGTTCTAGTGGTTTTGTTTTCTTTTTGGGATATAATGCCAATCTCTTGATGTTTAAAGAAAAAACCATAGTCACACTCTCTACGTATAAATTAGAGTATGTCGCAATTAGTTACTTATATTCATTAGGCTATTCTAAGATAGGAGCAGGTATATTGATACAAAGTTTTATTTTATTTGATAATGCGTTGTTAAGAAGGAGATTAACTTAGAGTTTGTAAAGCCCCTTAATCAAGTTGCTAGCATTTGTAGTTAAATGGTCAAATTTTAATCAATTCAGGCACTCTAAGATTCATTTTAAAGCTTTATGTTTGTAGATATAAATGAAATTAACCTTGCGGCATTTGAAATTACCTATAGAGAGTTATGGAAAAATAAATACAATATAGTCAAATTGTTATATTATGTAGATTTTATTATGTCATTATAATTATATCCCTTTTATATTCTAGCATTAAATATCTTTAAGTTAGTTAGTCTAAAATTATCCAATGATAATGTAAGTAGCCATGTAATCTTTCATTTTTTGTAAAAGGGAAAAATAAAAAGTCTTATTACAATAATACTCTTATTTCATTATTTGTGTAAGTTTGTAAGTATTTGTGAGTATCTTATTCTTTTTCAAAATGAGCAACAATCTTTTTTCACGATTTGCTAAGCAATAAAGAAAGAAAAAAAAGGGAAGGGAAAAGCTAAAGATAAATCAAGCTACCTAAAAATTGAGACGATAATCACATCAATATAGACTTGTTTTATTAATTTAGTAAAAGTTGTTATTGTTCATATATTTTTATGAAATATGAAAGTTATCATTTCTTTATGTTTATAAGGAACATGAGCATAGATACATTCACGTATTAGACCATGTTCTCTTCAATATATTCACTATTATATGACATGATCTTTGAGTTTTCCATATATCAAGCCATATATTTAGTTGATATTATTAAAGAGGAATATGCCTTAATACTTAATCGTGCATTAGACTATGTTAATTCAAATATAGGGTTAGTTGAGTTCCTCATATTATCATGATGGAATCAACTTTTCTTACTATCTTTATGTTTTCATGTCTTTTATCTATAATTTATGTGATGTTTTTACAAAATGACATTTCTTAAACATATATTATACTTCATCTTTTGTATATAACCTTGTAATATACTAGAAAAGATAGAAGCACTCTACTCTTCATTCTTAACCACAATTGTAGTGAGTGTTAGGGAGCAAAATGCAAAAAAAATTTTTTTGCTTTGTAATATAAACTTAAAGAGGAACAAGAAGTTGAAGAACTCTTTGCCCTCGTGTTACTTTATTTGTTTACAATAATTGGATTATGAATTTTAGATGCACATGTCGTATGGAATATGATGAGTTCTTTTTAAAATCTTAGACAATAAATTTTAGTGCAAATTCATAACAAGCATTGGTGCTCTCTTGAAGGTGAAAGGAAGAGGATGTTTTGATATATATACTTCAATAGGTATCAAGTTAATAATTGATGAACTTCTAGTACCTAGACTTAATCAAACTTTGTTTAGTGTTGGTCAATTAATTGAAAAAAAAAGATGTGATGTGAAATTTTATAAGGATGAACATGTGATAATTGACTCTAAAGTAGCTGAAATGATAAAGGTCTACATGAATTGGAATGATAAAGCCAAGTATGTTGTAGAGAGTAATTCCATAAATTATGCTAAATTTTATAATTATGAATGAGTCTATGTTATGGCATAATAGACTAAAACATGTTCATCTTGAATCATTGAAAAGGATGAGTAAAAATGGTATTATGAAAGGCTTTCCCAAGGTAATAGAAACTAATGAAATTTATTAAGTCTGCCAGTTTGGGAAGTAAGCAAAATTTCCTTTTTCTAATGCTTTTTAGAGAGCTAAATAGATGTTACATCTACTTATATTTGATGTATTTAAGCCTATTAAGGTCTCACTAAATGCAAATAGAAGTGTTATTCATTAATGATTATAAAAGATATAGTTGGATTACTTTCTTAAAACATAAAAGTCAGGCATTTTAGAAATCAAGAAGTTGAAAGAAAAAATTGAAAAAAAAACTCTCACTTAAGAAACTAAGACTTGATAATGGTTTTGAAAATATTTTTTAATGAGTTCAAAGATTTTTTATCCAACGGGGAATCAATCACCAATTGGAAGCTTTATAAACTCCTCAATAGAATGGAGTGGTAGATAGGAAAAATAAAATCACTATAAAGATAGTAAGAATTATAATGACAAAAAAAGAAACATAAACAAATTTAGGACAAAAGGAGTGGAAACTTCAATATATTTACTTAATATGCTACCTATTAAGGTAATAAATTAGAACATCATATGAAACATAATTTTGTAACTCACAATCTATTACAAACTTCGGATGCAAGCAAGGAAGTGTTAACTTATACCTATACGACTGCTATTCTTATTAATATTGATTAATGCGGGCTAAGGACATTGATACTTGAGCCCCCTTCCAGTCTTGTTTTCATGATTCCCAGTCGAGATATAAAAGAAGTGACCACTATCGATTCCTAGATGCTTTTTGAAGTTTTTAGTAGTTTATAAGGTATACATGTTCATAAAGTTAAAATAAAACTTTAAACCAAAAAGCTAAACTCAGGTTATTGTTTAATCTTATAATAAGAAAGATTTAAGTGGGTTTAAGATGTTTTAATTGATGAATTTCCCAAATTAAATTGGCAAAATTTATTGGTTAATGAACTTTAAAACTCAAAAGATTAGCCTTTCACCGCTTTGTACAGAGAAGGAAGTCCTAGAGGAGGCTAAGAGTGATCAAGACACTAAAATTTTATTTAGGAGAATAAGCCTCTTAATGAAATTTATAAAATAACATATTTAATATTTGTTGAGGCAATAAATAAGAAAGAATGAGTTAAAGCCATAAAAGATAAGATTTATATGATAAACAAGAATGAAAGTTGATCTCTATTAGAAATTCTAGTAAATTTGAAGGTTCTTAAATGAGTTTCTAAAATCAAATTTAATTATGATGCCAAGTTAACATTCCTCTTACTGTCATATCAACATCCCTCAATGGCTTCATCAAGGAAACCATATATGTTTAGCAATCAAAGGGTTTAAACATTAATCGTAAGAAGAATGATGTGTACCTAATGCACAAAGTTCATTATGGCTTAAAACAAACCCCAAGAGATTAGTACAACATGATTGATGAATATTTGATTAAGCAAAGGTTTAATAGAAGATAAAATGAAGTTACTATCTATATTTTACTTGACAAATTTGTGAAGCTGATTGTATCTTTATACCAATGATTGGAAACTAAATATGGAGAAAAAGATATATTCAAGTTAGCGAGAGCTTGGAAACAAAAAAACGAAAAAAGATATATTCAAGTTAGCGAGAGCTAGGAAACAAAAAACGAGAGACTTAGATCGAGTTTGTTGTATAAAAGATGAAATAGGTGGATGAAAATGACATCAAGAGAAGATGATAGAGATAATTTTGTAGCCTTTTTATGATAACATCTCTTTAGGTAATCTTAGCAAGTCTGAGAGATATTGTAACTTCACCTGTTGTTAGCAAGTCTAAGAGAATAAATTAAAAAAACTTTTTCAGTGATGAAGAGTAAAAGGACAATAGAGCCTACTAAAATACGCATAGAGGTGTAGAAGAATCTAGGTAAAGAGGGTCTTACTTAGTTAGTCTAACTTTTTAATATGATCCTCAAGTCCACTAAAATGCCAAATGAGTGGAGACTTAGTATACTAATTCTAATTCCTCTATGCAAGAACCAATGGGACATCTAAAGTTGTAACAACTATAGAGACATCAAACTACTTAGTCATACTATGAAGTTGTGGGAAAAGGTGATTGAGAAGAGAGTGATAAAGGTTGCACCTATCTTGAAGAACCTGTTTGGTTTCATACAGGAAGGTCTACGATAAAAGCTATACATTGCTTTAACAGATTAACGGAATATTACAGGGAGAGACCACTTAACCTATACATAGTTTTTATTAACTGAGAGAAGATTTATGATAGGATACTTAGGGAAATTATAAAGAGGTGTTTAAAAAATTAAGGAAGTTCTTATGACCTATATATGAGTTATTAAGGATATGCATAAATGTGTGAAGACTAGAGTAGTAAGGATAATAGGCCGAAATATAGAACATTTCTTTATCAATATCGAGCTACACCAAAACTCCTCATTAAACCCCTTTCTATTTATAGTAGTGATGACATTGTTTTAGTGTATGAGAAGAAAGAGAGTGTCAATGTCAAGCTAGAATTTTAGGGATACGCTATAATTGAAGGGCTTTAAATTGAATAAGAATAAGACTAAGTGCTTAGAGTGTGACTTTTTGAGCCAAAGGGTGGCATTCAATGTGAAGGTAAAGATTGGTTTAATAGTTATATCAGAGAAAGAGTATTTTAAATATTTAGGATCTATCATCCAAAGTAATTGAGAGATCAATGAAGACATAGTTCATTGTATCATATTAGGGTAACTTAAATAGAGGGGTGCGTCATGAGCTTTATGTGATAAAAAATACGACTCAGGCTCAAAGATAAATTCTACCGTCAAACAAGTCTAACTTAGTGGCAGAGATAAGGATGCTCCGTTATATGTGCAACTTTACTAGAAGAAAAAGGTAACAAATGTCATGGTAAGAACAAATTAAGGGTGAATAATATCAATGAAAAATTAAGAGAGATAAGGCTCAGGTGATTCGAACATATTAAGAGGAGATATTCTAATGCTCTAATGAGTAAATGTGAGAAGATTGTAATTAGAAATTATAAGAGGAAAAGAAGAAGAACTATGAAAATCTGAAAGGAGGTCATCAAGAATGATATAACTCTGTTAGAATTTACTAAGGACACCCTTAATAGAAAACTTTAACATAGTAGGATACGGGTACAGGATCTCACATTGAGAAGTCCTTCTTTTTCTTATAGGTCTTTTAAATCTTTTTTTTCCCATCTTGTGTCTTGTATTTGGCGTAAACATTTAATCTATAGTACTTCCCCTTAGTTATTTAGCCTAAACATTTCCTTACATAGCCTAAATATTTTCTTAGAATGGCTTGTTTGTTTATTTATTTACTTATTTAATATTTAATATTCATATTTATATTTACTTTGTTCTATTTTTATTGTATTATTTATTTTCTTACTTATTTTTATGTTTCTATTTATATGTATTCATTTTAATTTATTTTATTTTGATTATTTATCTTTTATTTTTATTATTTATTATTATCCTTTTATTTTATTTTTGAATTTATTTATTTATTTTTATTCTTACTTTATTATTATTATTACCGTTATTTTTCTTTTTTTCCTTCAAACAGTTCTAAAAAACTTTTTTTCTTTTTTTCTTTCTTTCTTTCTTTCTTTTTTCTTTTTCCTGTAAGTCCATTAGAAATAACTTCTTTATTAGTTAAAGGTACGGTTGTATATTTCTAAACCTCTCTAGACCCTTTATCTCAGCGGGACTTCTACTAGAATATTATTATTATTATTGTTGTCAGTGATGATGATAAGTATGAGATGTATGATCTTGAAACAAATTTTAATGTATCTAATCTTAGGGGGTGTGTAACACTCTTATCATGGAGATTAAGCCAGATTAAGTCAATGACCTATTCTTTTCCTAAGAACTTAAAATTGTTAAGAGAAGGTGGTGAGGTAAAGGTAGGTGCACCCTTGTATAAAAGTTTGATTGGGAATTTGTTGTATTTAATAACCAAAAAAATCAAACTTGATGGATGCAACTACTTTGCTATCAAGATTCATATAATAGCCAATTAAAACTTACTTTGATGCCACTAAGAGAGTTTTAAGGTATATAGAGGAACATTAGACTATAGATTAATCTACAAGAAGGAAAAGAACGCTGGTTTATTTAGATATATTGATAATGATTGGGTTAGTATTATCGATGATGTAAGGAGCACTTCTAGCTACGTGTTTTCTCTTGATAGTGATATATTTACCTAGCATTTAGAAAACGAGGGTAAAATAAAACTTAATATTGTTCTTCAAAGACGCAAGTACTTGATATAATAACTAAAGTTGTACCTAAGGAAAAATTCACTTATTTGAGGAGTTAACTTAGCATTTTTAAGAAATACATCAAAGAAGACTACTAGTGGTGATGCATTTTCACGAGACAAAAAGTGTCATTCTCTTAAGTCTAATTCAAATTTATTTTGGTAAGTCCCAAAACAAAACATAAACACAAACATATTGGTTGAACTGTCATCTATACCTTTAAATTAATTCCTAAATTCCTGCAATTAACAAATAAAATATAGAGAAGTAGGAGTTGATTCTACAAGGAATTTTAATTTGCTAATCAATACAAAACAAAATTCTTAAAAAAATGGGAGCGTTATGATAATATGGAATTTTGAACAAAGAAAATAAATTGAGTAATAAACTGAGAGTTATCAACAAAACAAACCTTAGATTATGGTTATTTCAACCTTTTGAAACTATTATTGATTATTATAATAAAATAATTATCTCATTATATTTTTTCCTTAAGATTAGCTAATTAAAAACATATGATTCAGTTAAGAATTATTATTTAACAATCTTAGATACGATCTAAAATTTAATTAACAATAACTTTAAGAAAAGAAAGACCATTGAAGCAAAATAAGACAACATCCTTGATTGCGTTTAATCTAGTTGAATGCTTTTTTTAAAAATAATAATTTTTGAAGCGACAAACTAAAACTTTTAATTGTATAGTTAATTAAAAGAATTGAACTTTTAGGTATTTGGACTTTAAACTAGCAAATGAGCACTTCAATTCAATTAATAAACTAATTGTGTGCATTAGAAATCAATCAAAAAAATCATAAAATATAAGCATAGAAAAGCAATCCCGTACATAAATAAATGAAATACTCTATATTAAGACCTAATTATCTTCTAATCTTTAAAGTTCCAAAAGAATTTCAGTTCCTTTAACCAAGACAGAAAATTAGCCAACATTAATAGTTATAGCTACAACTATCTTTTAAAGAAGAAAACTTGCCTTAGCCTACACTAAGGGAAAAAATTTGTGAAAAGCTAGAAAAATGTAGAGAATACTTGAATGCTTTGCTCCTTTATCTTGTCTCTAGTTGTAGCCAATTAAACTCTATTTGAAAATCTTGTTGATGTGATTCTTTAGATCTAGCAAATCATATCTTTACTTATTTTCACCCAAATTTAACCCAGATAAAGTTCAAACAATTTTTAATACATTTTCTTTAGAAGTTTAATTGCAATTTCTATTGAACGTGCTTACAATTAACATTTCAATTTGATGCAATAATATAATCTAAATATACAAAATAAAATGTTTTATCAACCCAAATCTTTTTAATTTACCTTAATTAATGGTGATATTGCTCATTTGTTTAAAACTTTCAAATTTGAATCAAGGAATAATCATTTTCTTAAAAAATTAAATTTGAACATATTAAGATAAAATTATAGAAGATTTTAATGATAAAAATTAGGAAAATTTATATCATATCGCATATTCGTGTCTTAGACTATGTAATTTTGATCAAGTCCAAAGAACGACGATTTCATGTGCTCATTTGCATATTCTTCATCATACGACATAGTCCTTGAATTACTCATGTATCGAATCGTGTCTTGACTTCATGTTTCTAAAAAGAAATATGTTCTAACATATAAAAGTGTGTCAGATGATATTAATTTAAATATGAAATTGATTGAGTTAAATATGAAGATCGCTCAACAATTAGACCTGTGGAAGTAGTTGATGCCGGCTTGAATGCCAGGTACATAGCTCAACTTCTCAAGCGATTTTGTCAAACCAAACTTAAGGGAAGAAGAACTTATAGCTTGGCTTGACTTGATGTCTTATTCAAATCTGAGTAATTAATTTGGAATGCTTTAATTGTTAGGTCATATGCTAATAAATTTTGATGCCCATTAGGCTATTCTTTGCCCATTAGGCTATTCTGCTATAACTGAAAGTTGCCTCTGATAATAAATGATCATGCTACAGGAAAAGGAAAACGAAGCTTCTACCTATAAACTTTCATAGTGTAATGATTCTTACATAACAAGAAAAAAGAGAAAGCTCCTTTCCTTCTGATCACCAAACATCTTGTTTCTACTTCTTAGCATATCTGAACAAACAAATCAATGAATGGTTTCACCAAGTCCGATCCAAGCGACTAACTCTGAGAACACTGACTTACATACATTTTGTTCCCTTTTATAGCAACTATACGCATGATCCTACGACAGTTTCATGCGATTGGAATCCATCTTATCACACATTAAGTGCCACTCTTTTGTTTCTTTACTTGTGTAGCCCATCAAGTGACATGGCTCAATAAGCTGCAATGAAATGCGGACCCCGATGATGAAATCAACAGCATCCTGTGGCTGAGAAGATAGTACTTACTCTGATCCTAGCAGAATGACTTTCCTCAATCACCAAGACCCTCTTAATGTTCACAAAATCAATATTCTGTCTGAGGTTTAATTAGCTTCTGATGCAAACCCTAAGGCCATTATTACCTTCCTTAAGAGTATGTTCAGTGATCAAGTTCAATTGGAGACCACCTACTGAATGGATAAAATTATTCTGATGAGGTTTTGGAGTAAAGTAAGTAAAAAAATGTCGAGCCATGAAAGTCTAGTCTAGATCTAACATAATGCTCGTGTGAAAAGACGATGAAATCCTTGTGCGAAGTAAACAACAATGCTGCTACTCACTACTTGAATTTACGTGTACTTCTGGGATGTGGCTCCAAAATTTATTTCTTCATCCCATTTAATACGCTGACCTTTCTTCTCTGCCCATCTCTCAATTTACATTTACAAATACTCCTCTCTCAGTCTCTCCATAAATTTGTCCCTCTCTACTGACTATTGTATAAAAAGCCAAAGCACCTACTTCCTTCTTCGCTGGTTTTGACTAGCAAAGATGGGTCGATCACCATGCTGTGACAAGATTGGTCTGAAGAAAGGACCATGGACACCTGAAGAAGATCAAAAGCTCTTGGCATATATAGAAGAACATGGTCATGGAAGCTGGCGAAATTTACCAGCCAAAGCAGGTGATATGTCATGTTAATGATTTGTGTGTCTATGTAGTGAAGTTTTAACTAACCGTAGTTGAGTGAAGAAAACTGCAACTTTTGTCTCTTCATTTTTAGGTCTTCAGAGATGTGGAAAGAGTTGCAGACTTAGATGGACTAATTATCTCAGACCAGATATTAAAAGAGGAAAGTTCAGCTTGCAAGAAGAGCAAACCATAATTCAACTCCATGCCCTCTTAGGGAACAGGTGCAAAGATCCTTAAACCTGACAGTCTTGACATGGTTTACTTGTCACATTCAGACGTTATCATTCTTTTGAAGCACCCCAAATGACTGGATCTGAAAGAGTCTTGTCACAATTCAACAATGTGAATTCTTGTAGTGAATTTGGGAGTAGTTTCTACTTCAACAATGTCATAAGCTTTCATAACAAAGCCAAAAAACACTAAGAGAAACACAATGTCATAAGTTCTGACCTTGTGTTTCTCTTAGTGTTTTTTGGCTTTGTTATGAAAGCTTAAAGATTAGAATTAGCTCCTCTCCAGCAACATGTAGTTGCCTTTATTTCTGACTACAATAAACCACTCGCTTGAGCATGTTGTGTACGTGAACATGTCTTCTTACATTTCAAAAGAGATTCTGCAGCGTGACATAGAAAATCATGATTTTGTTTTTTGGTCCTTTTCTTTTCTTCTCCAGTCTCATCATTGTATCTAAGAGGTTTAGAGCATAGAAAAAGGCTTTGTGTATCTGATAGTTCGTACGTCCCTCACTTTATATTCTTCCCAAGTTCTGTTCTTATATTCTCATCCTCAGGTGGTCGGCTATAGCTACTCACTTGCCCAAGAGGACAGACAATGAGATTAAGAACTACTGGAATACACATCTCAAGAAAAGGTTAACCAAAATGGGGATTGATCCAGTGACTCACAAGCCCAGGAATGATGCTTTACTGTCCAGTGAAGGCCAATCCAAGAATGCAGCTAACATTAGCCACATGGCTCAGTGGGAGAGTGCTAGGCTCGAAGCTGAGGCTAGACTCGTTAGAGAATCGAAGCTACGCTCACATTCATTTCAACAGCAGCTTAGCCCTCAGAGTTATATTCCTGGTTCAACTTCAGTTCATCCTCCACGATCATTTGATGCACTGAAAGCTTGGAACGGTGGGTGGTCAAAATCTAGTGAAGGTAATGGTGGTACCCTAAACACTGGAATTGGAGGAGACCTTGAGTCTCCAACATCTACTCTTACTTTCTCAGAGAATGCTCCTACAATCATGATTTCAGCCAACATGGGAGAGAATTCGGTTCCTCTAATTGAGTTTGTTGGCACTTCGGGTTCATCAGAGACTGGAATTATCAAAGATGAAAGCGAGCATGATTGGAAGGGCCTGGCAAATTCAAACGATTTACCAGAGAATTCAGTATCATTTTCGTCTGACTTTCAAGACATGACGATCTCCATGGAAGGGACATGGAGTCCAGAATCTCTAAGGACAAATAGCGGTCATGTTCATGTTGGAAATGTGATGGAAGAAGGGTTCACTAGTCTTCTCCTTAGTGACTCTACTGAACAGAACTTCTTAGAAAGTGGCAAGGACTCAGAGAACAGTGGAGGTAGTGGTGGTGGTAGTGGCTACTATGAAGATAACAAGAATTATTGGAACAGCATTCTTAATTTGGTGAATTCTTCTCCTGCTAATTCACCAATGTTCTGAAAATAACCAAAATAAGGTTCCCCCTGCATGGTTAGAAAGTGATGATGTGCCAGTTAATTACAAGTAACACCACCTTCTCAACCCAGATGTCCTGCCATTGGTTTAGTTTCTATTTGCTAGAAGTCCAAGTATAGGATAGGAAAATGTCTTCGCCAAAAGGGTTTGGATTGCTTCCACACTTTCCAAGTGTGAAAATAAGATTCTCCACTAATGTTGTAGATGGACGCAACAAGATGAAGTTTTGGCAATCATCCTCACTCTCTCTCCCTCTCTTTCCTATGTGAAATGTTAATAGCTAGGATAGATCTTCTACTCAGTTTATGCTCCATTCAAACATAACTTAGTTTGTCAGCTTAATGATAAGTGACATGTCATCTTTGTTTACTATTATGGTGGATTGAGATATGCATGGTCCAATTCAAGTAATTGATCCTGAACATTGTTAAAGAATGAATTAGCTAACTTCCCTTTAATTAGACAAATTCGTGCTCTATACACTTGTTAAATAAGAGGGTGTATTTATGAGGCTTTATTGCTGTCAGTTTTACGTCGTATTCTGCTCACAAGCAACGAAGGTAAGTTCACTTAACGTCGTATTCTGCTTACAAGCAACCAAGGTAAGTTCACTTGTGCTTGCCAACAAAAAAAGAAAATTCTGGGGGAAAAAGTGCCGAAAGGACTATAAAATTGACAGTCAAGAACAAAAAGAAACCAAAAATTTTTATGAGAAACAAAGTGAAAAGCAAAATTAGAAATTTGGAAGCTAGTGTTAATTCCTTCTTTTCCAAGAAGATTCTTTCTTCCCACTAAGGATCACATACTTAGAGAGCGACTGAGCCGTTGGCACCAATATCTTCACTGAGATCCAGTTGTAATGACCCCTTATGGGGCATATGATCAATAGAATTCCCACATTTTTTAGCAAAGGTCTGAACTTGAGTTTCTATCTTTGTGACATGATAATATGGAATTTCGACATAAGACGACTCTTACTGCATAATTGCATAATCATGAATATAGTATGAATCAAAATGAAAATTATAGCTATGAACATCCAACAAATATGGACTGATATAGTAGGGTGCTTTCTACTTGTAGCAAGCAATTCTCATGAATCATCCCCATTAATTTCACTGCAATCTTCAATACTCCACTCCCGTGAGAAACAGAAAGACTTGAGAAACACAGGAGGAGCACAAGCCTCAAAAAGCATAATATCCTGCATTAATGCTTGCAAAAGAAGCGACTCGTAACATCAACAGACACGTCTAGCTTGGCAATTTCCACTATA
Source organism: Erythroxylum baracoense (assembly GCA_025629805.1). NCBI lineage: Eukaryota > Viridiplantae > Streptophyta > Magnoliopsida > Malpighiales > Erythroxylaceae > Erythroxylum > Erythroxylum baracoense. The sequence continues at coordinate 12,815,980 of JAOTAY010000008.1, forward strand.
TTGTCACCTATCAACATATACACCCTTTACACCATTGTTTCAGCCTCAGGATCTGACAGTGATATGAAACCATATATTGGAAGATTATGATATGAATTGAACACTGATTATTAGAAGAGAAAACTGATTATTAGAAGAGAATCTATCTAATAAAGTTCCATTTTGGTTAGTAGGTTCTACGATAAGACAAAAGCGGCTCTACAGAATATCCTTTCATTATCAATTTTCGTTGTCTTTCGGTTGTCCTTTTCCAAAACTATTAATTTATCTGCCATGTACAGTCTCATATGGTTTAGAAAGATCTTTCACTTCCAATTGCCATGTCAAAAAATGTTTGCAAGATAAATGGGGAAGTTATTGACTTGTACAGTGGAGCAACTGTGCATTTATGAATCCATAATCCCTTAAAGGCAGCAACTTTGCATGAAACTAGAGTTTGCTTGAGCCTTTCATTATTTACTTTTAGGCAACCAGGGTCTACTCTACTGGAAAGAAGAGTTGTCAAGTTCTAATGTGCTTAGCTTCTGCAGCTACTTCCGCACTTCTTTGTCACAGTATGCTTCTAAAGATGGAGTACTTCGTTCCTCAAAAATTTTGGATGTACCAACTAAAGCATCCTGATCCTGGTAATTTAAAAGCTGGTTTCCGAGTTCATAAAAGGCAGCTTTTAATTTTGTCCCCAACAGAAAACTTTCTATTATCTTAAAAGAAAATTCAATATGGTTTCCCATTATTTCTTTCATTTTCTTCAGTTCTTTATCCTTTATTTAATATTAAAAAGATACTGACAAAAACGTAATTTGCTTATTGACTTCAATGAGGATAAAGGAAAAGTTGGGGACGTCACTGAATAAATGAATCAAATTGTTCCACGTGCCCATCTTTTGAAGATTTATAAAACACTGTTAGGGGAAAAGCTAAATACAGGATCATCCTGCCATGTCGCGTGGTGCAGAAGCAAATGGTTTCTGACCCCCCAAAATTCTAATATAACTATAGATTCATTACCGACGTCCCCGTGTATGAGGTAGCTCATGTGTGAAAGTATGTACCACAGAATATGATCTTAAACTGTGAATGTGGTTTTTCTCTTTTAAGATTTCAGAGGAATACAATGAATTGAACATTTGAATTCAAGTCTTAATGACGATATCAGTTCCTAACTCAGGTGGTAACTTCTGGATCTTTAGTATCCTGAGCAATTAGTCTTAACAGATTGTTGACTAAGTTTTTGTGAGAAGACGTTTTCTCATTGTTCACTAGCCTTAGGTATTCGGCAGCACAATTTCCAAGTTGACTGTTCAAGTGTCACTGATCCCAAATATCAACTTGGAAGACATGGCGTCCAGCGTAAAAGTAAACGTAGAATATCCAAAAGTATAATATACAACTCTCTGGAACAAGCTAAGACACATTGAAAAGGAAATGGTTGCGGACAGAGGTCACTTTCTTCCATCGTCATTTGTTTTCAAGGTCAGTTTCACCACAATAGAAACGTTACCCTACCAAAAGTGATTCCTATATTAATCTCACAGCCGTCTTAAACAGGACACAAGACAAAAGGAAACAAGAAGAAAGAACGAATTCAGAATTTGTTCCACTATCTATTAGCAAAGCAAATTGAAGGGGAGGGTTTTATCACAGCTAAACTCAATCGCGTCATGAAGCCTAAGAACATGTAAGTGAGAGTGCTAAAGGGTTTGCACCTAACAAAATCTAGGGGATTGGATATTTGTCAATATGTATGATCCATGTCACACTTTCTAACAAATGTCCAACTTGAATTCCACTGTTATGTACATTCTGACCCTAAGGGCACATGGAACATGTCTTGTTCTGTCATCAAAGAAACAATTCACCGTAGAAAAGATAAAACCAAGAGCTGAAATTTTCCCATTAATGAAGAGAACATGAAGCCAGGCTGTGCTGATAGTTGTAGAACAGAATCAAAGGGTGAACTTTTAGCCACAATGCTGATATCCAAAAGAAATTTTCTGGTTTTTTACGTCATACAAGTTTTTTCTCCAAGCTCTTGTATAGGCGTACGGGAACATTTATTTCAGTATATAATGCACCTCACATGGGTATTAAATTACCTTACCCAACTGTGCTCATTAAATGAGCTGCTCTTTCTCAAATTTCAGCATGTGCCATGTACCTATCAACACAAATACTGAGAAATGTTAACCAGATAAGAATATTATCACTGTGACTGCATCACTTTGTACCTTTACTTTTGCTTGTTGAATTGAATTATGATTCTGGTTCAGTCCAGCCAATAACAAAAGGCCTTTTGTAAGAACTAGCAACATTGAACATTTCATGTTTGTTGCTAGATAAGAGGAAAGATCATTAACTTCTAGGAATGTAGAGGATTTGCCAAGTCCGCTGACATAGTTGATGCAATAAAAATCTCAAATTTTCAAGTTGGTGGCCTTACATTCTAAGGTGTTGGCTTTGCAAAATTGAGAATAGTAATTGATCAAGTCGAAGCTAAAATTTTTCAGGAAAAGGTGACATCTTATAGTGGTTTCTCATATATTTTAAACTAGCAAAAATGCGTACTGAACACCAAAATAGACTTGACTTATCATGAAATGCCAACTGATACTCTGGATAAATTTGCTGACCAAGATCAGAAGTTTAACAGGGTGGTTAAATTATTTCATAATTTCAAGGAAAACTATCCAAAACAAAAAACAAACAAAACAAGAGCTAATTCATATTTTTGATGATTTTCTAGAAGGATGACATTGCTTAACGCTTGATTTCATGTATTATAAGAACAAACCAGAAGCAACATGATGAGCAAAAGAACTCTATTGACTAACTTGACATTAGAGTAACCTCAGGCTTTGAAGTTTGAATGGTTTCTTCTGTAGAATGAACAGGGCTTCTGTTGATCCTTTGTTTCTTACAAGTTACCTCAGCCTGCACCACTGCATGTATATACATAAAGCAGTTTAGCTACTCAGTTCTAAGCCATGCTAAGATTTTTGGGCCAGTTTAGTTCTTACTGCTTTCCAATAGTTCTGACGTTATTGTCTATTGTGCTATTATAGCATTTTATTTTCTTCTGCATGAACATTACACAGTTTATTGCTTCCAAGTAGGAGCTTGTGGACTTTTAAGTTCCAAAACTGTTTTGTATTTAAACCAATTACGTTCGCAATGTCAACTTCGCACTTCCTCCATTTTCTTTTCTTGAGAAAAACTAAAATTAATTTCCAGAGAACACTTGCAGGTCAAAAGTTTACAATGGATGAAATCACGCAGAATTAATCAAACATGACGTAGGTTTAAGTGAACAATGTCTAGATTCAACAGAATACTTTTATCTACTTCCAGGGTCTACAAAGACCATCAATGAACCCTTAATTACCAAGCTAAGACTTTTTAGCTAGCTTTTTCGACAGCGACAGCATCGATGTCTATATCTGAAGTCTCTTACATGGTTTGAGGTTGCTCGGACTTGATGCTCTCGTTTCATCCACATAGGCACCTCTGTCATAAAGAATGCAATGCCTACGCCTTATTAGAATTACGATTAGCTTAGCCTTCATTTAATAAAACTTCAGGTGATGCGCATTGAACCGGCCCTGTTAGACAAAACCAGAAATGGCAATTTGGTGCCAAAGGACTGAGCTTGTAGTTTCATGGCACATAACCAAAAAATGTTCACCAAGCTAGAACTCTGACATCTAACAGACTGCAACAATAACCTGAAAAACCTTTCCAATATATAACAAATCTTACTTGCAACACCGTGATATTTATTATCATTTTCTTGATCACTGCTATAGGTGACAAAAGCAGTAGCCCCATGACAATAGGACTCCTGGTCTTCTCCATTAAGAAGAGTGTGGACCTCTGGCAACTGCTAATTAACCAAAACATTAAACGATCATATGGTAACTATGCTGCTATCAGCAAGACCTAGTACAATATGCAAAAGCTGCGACTCAAAAACTTGATCGGGTGGTCCAACCATCATTAATCATGCTGGCACGTATAGCTTGACATCAAAGTAAATCTCTAGACTAGATAGGTGTTTCAAATCCAAGTCCCAATTAGAGCAGTGAAAGAATTCAGCTACAAGAATAGATCAGTACAATTATACACTGCCCTTTCGGCTATAAGTTAATATAACTGCATCCTTGTCTCCTGCCGCTTAAGCAGAGAGTCCCACTACCTATCTACACGTCCACAAGTTCAGAGTTATGCGTCAAGTTGGAGAATACGTTGAATCATTTTGGAGAATTATTAAGTAGTCACCGATAATTGTACTGAATTGTCATATACACTGCAAAACTGCTAAGCACCAACGTGTCGGCAGTTTTGAAAGCGGACCAGTTACATGAAAAGATTAAAGGATAATCTTTAAGGAATCAGATACAAATGTCATTCACCACCTTATTGATGATTATGTAAGACAGACTCGGGCGACAAATCTAATGAGCTTTTCCAAGACATCAATATATAAGCTGAAATCCTTAACTAAATATGAACATACAAAAGTTCAACATAGATTTTTTACTACCGCAGCGCATCTGCAGTCAATTCTTTTGCCTAAAAACACTAAGCCAAACATAAAAGATTGCGGCTTTCTTTCGAAATGACCGGTTTTGTCAAAGTTTTGGAACTCAATCCAGGCAGTAAGGAAAATGGTGCTATTGAATCATGTAAAATTCCAAGTTTACAACCCACAAGTCGAGATGTTACTGAATCATTTGGCAAAATCATTGTCAGGGCAATTACAGGCAGCAGAAACACGAAAGTTTAAGCTGCAAAGCGCATCCCTTTAGTCCATTTTGCACATGAAAGATTAGGCCACTGCTAATGCAAATATCAGACAGGGCCTCAGTACTAGTGCATTACCAAAAACCAAATTTTAACACAAACCCACATCAGAAATCAAAAGAATTGCAAAACCCAGCTTAACGAGACCTTAGATTCTGCCTGCTCTCAACCTTAACATTCAGCCGCAAACTAGTTGGGGGATGATCTCCTCGACACACTAAGTGCGAGGAGAACTCTTATAGTAGGCAGGGTGGCTTGTAGGGTATACTTATGTCCTTTGAAATCCAAAACCCAAATTGAGAGCAGCTACATCATCCAAGTTTCAGTGAAATCATAGGCCCAAACATGTTAGTTGGATTGGTCTTGCAAACTTACATGTAAGCAATATCATATTCTGTTCTAAACTCAACTCGGCTGAAGCCCAAAACTTATAAATCAGTTCTATTACAGTCCATTCATATCTGAGGGAAAATGCTCTCACTTTACATTTATATTAAATTAATGTTTATAAAATTTTGAAATAAACTATTAATTATTCTAAATATATTTACAAAATCAAAACATTATTTTTATCAATTCACAGTTTTAAATAAATATATTTATAAAACCAAAATATAATATGTAATGCATTTGTAAATTGAAGTAGATATTAAAACTAAATCATTTTATATATTAATGAAGAATTTATCTAAATTTCATCATCATCATCAACATCCAGTAGAAGTTCCGCTGAAACGTAGAGTCTCTAAAAATTCGATAGTACGCAGCCTTACTCTCCGATAGACAACTTAATGATAGCTATTCATAATATAGTATATTATGTTTATTGGTTTTACATTTATTCAAAATACATTTTATAAAATTAAGACATGATATAAATTATGGTTTAGTAAATGTATTCTTAAAATAAGGACACAATATGAATTTATTTATTTTTATTATTCTAAATAAATACATTATAAATTCAAGATAAATATAAACTTATCTATACGAATATGTTTGCAAAATTGAAGCATAACTAAAAATATAATCAGTTAATATTTATCAACATATAATAAAAAATATAATATGTCATTGAAAATATGAAAAAAAATATATTTTTATTTATATAACATTTATAAAATAACGTATTGTACTTTTTTATCTCATGACAAGTGGCAAACCTTGGAGTAAATAGTTTAATTTCTTTAATAAATAATTTATAGAAATTAGTGATAGAATTTATTTAATTTCAAATAGTAATTTATGATTAATAGATGTATAATTGTTATAAATATATCCTTACATTTTTTATATTATATTTTAAGAAGGCATAACTTTTTTATATTATTTTTATATAATTAAATAAATATATATTTTTGTTTCTATCCATATATATATATATATATATATATATATATATATCATAAAAGATAACGATGTATTTAAACTTTTTCATTTTATGTTTATATCTACATAACAATCAATATTAAATGTATATGAACTTTTACATAAAATTTTAAAAGAATAAGTATATTTTTTAAAAGAACATAAAAGTAACTTCATTATAAAATTATGCATATATGATACGTTACATATTTTTACATATTTAGTAAAAATATGTAATTATGATAAAATTATTATAACTATTCTCTAAATGCATTTATTATTAAATTTTTAATTTGATTTTAAACTTGTAAAATGTTAAATTTTATTATAATTTTAAAATATAACATAAATTAAAAAAGTATCAATTTATAAGAAGTTTAATTAACTTCAAATACTATCTTCACCTATTTCAAACACTATTGTAATTGTTATTTATATGCAAGTACTATGAAAATATATTATATTGTTTAAGTAGGTACATATATACCACAGTTAATATTATACATATAAGTTTTTAGTGATTTTTATATTTTTTCTTACATTTATAAATATCAATTGTATTTCTATAACAAAAAATATAATTTTTTATATTTTTATATGAAGGAGTAGAGTGATTATTGAATAGTTGTATAAATTTGTTAGTTACAATATTAAAAAAATAATTTATATTAATTAAATTTTTTATGATTTTCAAGAAAGGTATTATGAAAGATGTTAATAAAAAATTTGAAGTAACGCAATTATAACTTATGAAAAATATAAATTATTAAATAAGTAAAAAGCTTTAAAATTTGTTATTTTTGTTTGATGTTAAAATTTTTATTTCAGCATGAATATGTTCATAACTTTTTTTGCTTAATATTTGATTAACATTTTGATAATAAATTAATATTTGTTATCAAAATAGTTACATTCACAATATATAAAAATTATTTAAACTTTAAATATATATATATATATAAGTATTTCAACTTTGTACACAAAATATAGTAATTAATCTCTCTTAATGCGTATTACTATTTTATAAAATATTAAGAATGTTAATAAATTCTTATAGTGAGTAATAGTGTACTATTAATAAAACGTTATATAATTAATTATATTAACTGGAAAGGGAGCCGAAAACCGAGTTTAATTATATTATTATCACATTTCTATTTTCTAAATCTTATTCACAAACTAAAAATTAGTCGCCAAAGCTTACGCTTTTTCGCGGATGAAACAATTTGTCCAATGAGGTTGCTATCAGTATCATTACCACTATAAACAATATTGAAATCTGAGTCATACACTCATATCCTATCGTCTCGTGGGAACAAAATTGCCATCAACTCGAGAGCATAGCGATAATGGAATAACAGCGTAAGAAAATGTCCATAATACCCAATGCACCATAAACCTCAATTTCGTATTTTTACTTGGGAAAGTGTAAGACATAAAGCTTTCCAAATTTGGGCCTTTATGTGCAAGCAAATCCAAGTGCTAATTGACTTGGAAACCAAAAGGAAAAGGTTTGCTATCTTTTTCTCTATAAGAAATTTCCAAAAGAAAGACATGGACTAGTTGGATGGGATGTGAAATTGCGTGGCTCAAGATAAATAGCTTTTTTGTTTGATAGCTTTCTCTCCTTTGCTTTCGGCTTTATAAAGAACAATTTGCATCACAAGTAGACGTAGTCGGTAGTAACCTTTTTGTAATGAAAATGAAGGTAGAGTAAAAAGGAATACTTTTAGCCGTTTCGACGGTAAAGAAGTAAAATAAATTTAGAATTTTTTTTTGAAAAATAAGTTTATAGAAAATAAAGATATTTATATGTTTGGATACTTATAAGAATTTTAATAGAAGAGTTACAAGAATTTTTATTATAGTGTTTGGTATGCAACAATATTTTATAAAATGTAATTTAATTTTGAATAGTGTTTCCAATTATATCTTTACAAACTCAATAAAAATTAAAATCTAAGCTAATTAGTCAGGTTGAGTAGAAATTGCTTTCATAAATCAAACAAAAATTGTATCTTTATGTAACAAGTAATATGATTACTTCCGATCAAGGCATTCGGAATACAAAAGCACCATAATTTAGTCTAAAGTGCTACTGATTAAAAAAAATAGCAAGAGTAATAAAATAATTGCTTTCATAAATCAAACAAAAAATTACACAAAAGTTAAGTAAGAAGGAAAAATATGAACATGAAGATTATCGATTGCAACTTCTAAGCAAAAATATCCAAAATCTTGCTAACACAAGAACAATACGAATAGTTGAAAAGAAAGTAGGATTTTATAAAAGAGTTATCGTAGAGTTGAAAGAGAAGGAATGGTTGAATTGATTAGCGTATTTTTTTGATTAAATTTCAAAGGAAAGTAATCTAAATACTTAAGAGGTTATGAGATTTAGAATCCAAATAAAATAATAATATTTTTCTTAAATTAAAAAAGTTTTTATTTTATTAACTACTTACAAAAATAAATCAAATATAATAATATAAAATTTAAGAAAAATATTAATTTTCTGAACCAAAATTCATGCCGACTTTGAGCAAGTGGAATTAGGCAAGTTTTCACTAACTTGAGCATTACGTGTACACAGGCATGAATCATGAATGATACTCCGCGTCCTTCTCCACCATCAAGGTGGCTGCTGTCACGAAGGTCTACTTTGGACCCGAACTTTCACCACAAGTCGCGCCCACCTTCGTGCGGCAATCCCGCTTCGGTCCGCTTAAGCAAGATTCAGCCTTCTCACGTGAATGTCGCCGAACAATTCCGTTAGCCCTCGAATACCT
>JAOTAY010000008.1:12829044-12851249 GCA_025629805.1 Erythroxylum baracoense
ACAACTTTAAAAGAAACCCAGATACCAAATAGCATTAAGAACCCACATAAAAACCCAGATCAAGAAAACAGATTTATCATGAATAGGTAACAGATAATCATCAAAGTGGATGACATGAAAGTGCCAATTGATCAGGTCACGATAATACCTAAAAATCTAAAACCAACCCGAGTTCACAGATGCTTTTAATGCTAGTGATTAATGAATAAAACGGAGCCAACCGTGATAAAAAAGAGGAAAATAACAACAATAAATCAAATTAGAGAGAGAATGAGAGACGAGATATCACTAAATAAGGGGAGGTCTAATCCTAGCAAAGAGAGAGAGATGAATCTAGCAGAGAGAGATAGCCAAGTAGAGAAGCAAACGAGAGTGAGAGTGTTTCTTTCAGAGAAAAGGAGAGAGACGGTAACGAGGTTGGCCAAATATTTAAGGGAAAAATTGGCATTATAGGAAAAATAAATAGCTTATTGCCACAAAATGCTGCTTACAAGCAGTTTTCCAACAACCAAACAAAACAAATAGCTGTTTGATGAAGTCAAACAACTAATTTTAGTCAATCAGCTAAAAATTAACTGATCACCTATGAACCAAACAAGGCCAATTATCAATAATTTGACATGGACAAATAGCTAAAACCTTTCAATCTGCTAAAAAAAGGCTGTTAAGCCATTTACCAAATAAGACTAATATGTTGTTTTCATGCAACAGTCTTTGATTTGTGTATCAGTTATCAATTTTGTATAATGTCCTTTTGTTAATTTAATGCATTATTTAACTTTATGAAAAAATTTCTTATTTAGGAACAAAACAAAGTAAAAATGGAACCTAAAACAAAAAACACTTACGAGTAAAAGTTTGATATTTATATTATATATACAAAATTTAACATATACATCAAAATAAGTGGAATTAAAAGAACAGAGAAAAAATAAAAAAATTTAAAATTTATTCAATGACATATCTGCTTAAATAGCATTGGCCATAATTTTCATTTGGTATGAAGTTCTCATTATTAAAGAGAGTCTCATCATCACCATAATTCAAGCTCGATGCGCCAAATGATAAATCAATATTTTCTTATCTAAGATTATCTTCCAAGCCACTCTCATCTATAAAACTTGGTTCCTCATAAATTCATTATGCTAAAAAATTGATATAATTAAGGCAAATTAGATTTATAGAACTGGTTATTTTATTAAAATTCTTAGTAGATAAAAAATTAAATTATTAAACATTAAGAGAAACTAAATTAAACTAAATAAATTAGTGGGACTTCCAATGGATTATTGTTGTTGTTGTTGTTGTATATTTAACTTAATAATGATAATTATTTGTAGTTTTATTAAAAAAAGCTTTCGTACTTCAAGTATATAAGTCGTAACTTATAGTATAAAAGATCTTGTTCCCACGAAGATGAGATTAGTCACCTAACAACCTGAATGTACCTTGTCTAAGGTAATAAAAGAATGAATTAATTAAAATTAAAATAATGTAATTAAAATTAAAATAAACTAATAAAACTAAACAATTTAATAAGTGAAACTAGTAATAACAATGAAGTTAATCAATAATAGAAACTTGGGGTTATTCTATCCTTATATTATCTTCCTTTTATCTTGTTAATTCAATTATCGTTTATCATAGATATCTAATGTTTTGATTACTCTCTCTTGGGATCTAATCAAGTAATCTCAATTGAAATATATAGTAATTGAACTGCAACATCTCGATTCACAAAACTACTTTTAACTACTCAATTAGATTTGAAGAAATTCTAAGGATAATTAACTTACAGTTACGATCTCTTTTCAATTGTTTGTTAATATGATATTTGTACGTCTTTTAAGTATCAACTCTTGTGGCGCAACTTAACATATAAAACTTTGATTCAATCTCTTTATTTCTTATTAAGTATAAGCATAACAAATATCAAAAAGCAATCCTTTATTACATTCAACAAGAATAAGGTTAAACAATACAATTAAAGAATAATCCCTAATATGGCTTTAGAAATCCATAATCTTGTTCAACATATCACTAATCAAAATTAATATCAAAGACAACAAAATATAAGAAGAGAAAAGAAAGAAAATATTTTTGAGTTTAGATCTAGAAATTCTGGAAAATTAAAGTTGATCTTGATGTTTCCACTTTGATCTCCTTGTTTTTGATGTGTAGCCCTTTTTTGGTTTTTTTTTGCCTTAAATACTTTTTGATCCTTCTAGGGTTCTTTCTATATTTCCTCACTTGTTTTGGTTCCAAAAATAGCCTCAAAATATAAAAAAATACAAAAAATTTTCAGCTAAAAACTACCTGTGCACAATCACCTATGCAGTTAACATGCACGATCGTGCATAACCATACACGATCGTGCATGCTCTTATTCTTTAAGTCCTGCTTCATCTTTTCTTTAATTTTTCCTATTTATACTCACTAACAAACACATCTAACAACCCTGGAAACATAATATTAAGATTAAATCCTTGCTCGAAAAAGATCAAATAATTAAAGCACATAAAAGCACTAACAAGAACAAAATTCTAAGTCGTAAACACATGATTATCATCTGATAAAACATTTTAAATTACACTTAAACATCTAGAAAACATACTAAGTTTTACACCTATCAATAATAACATATATTTCTCGAAGCTTCAAGTTGTATTGAATAAATAAAACATCTTTTAATCTTTCGTGTTCCAATTTATTTGTTTTTTTAGAATAAATGAATTCAAATATTCTTCAATTCTTTTAATGACCAATTGCACTCGTTCATTAACCAAAAACTCAAATTAAAAACTTTTGTAATTCTGAAACACCACTTTTGAATTGATCATATCGAGTAACTATAAAATAATAAAAGTAATCTTATAAGCAAAATGAATTGTTGATTAATTTTGAACTAGCAAAAGTGAAGGAAAAAATTTGCCTAGATTAAGTTTGTCCTTTTTGTATATTACAATTGGTATCCTAAAATCACTACACACTTTCTTATATGCCTTTATTTGTGAGCTAAAGAAATCTTACATCATTTTATATGAAATAATTATGTGATAATTAATATTATTCCCCACCAACTTTGGCTTTCTTTGTAAAACCTAGTATAAAATTGACACTCAAATTAAAAAAATACCCTAAAAGAAAATAATGGAGACTAAAGTTGTCTTTCACATCTTACATTAATGACTATAAGAAAAGGTGTGTAAAAGATAGACCTATTTTTCATATTAACCTTGATTTCTTTCTTCGCTTTGTCTATGACATCATAAAAGTAACCTATTGTTGCTTTCTTATCAATATCAGTCAAATGAAGTACTCTTACTAAAGGTTAAAACCTCTATGACAAACTAACATTGATACAAAATTTCATGATCTTCAAGTATAATCCTAAAATCCTTCATTCCAACATTAGAACTGATTTATTGAAATACAACTCACTTATCACTTATAAATATTTGTCTAAGCTCCTTTTTCATTTAAACAACATATTTACTTGATAAAGAACCCGTTGCAAATCTTGTAATGGAAGGACGATACGACTTTCTACCATTAATGAAATCTTTTCTCATCAAATTAAAAACCTATACGTAATTATAAATGAACTTGGTCATTTTTATTGCTTTCTAAATAGTTTCATCAATGATAGGAAAGTATAAGACATCTTATATATTTTTTAGTTTCAGGTCAATGTAGTATGTAGCATAAGAAGTTCAATAGAAAGAATTATACTTGCTTTACAACCTTTTCCTAACTGCTTTATAAATAACAATATTTTCAATGATAAACTGTATAATATTTTCAGGCTTAACTTTATTTACAACTTCATCAAATATCTCTAATAGAGTATAAATAATCCTTATAAGGTTAGATGCATCAATAAACTTAAGAAAATAATCTCCTTATCATAATAAACTAAAAATTTGATAATGGATTCATGTCTTCTATTTGTCCAATTGCTATACATGACTGAATACCATAAGTTTCCTAAGCCATTTTTCTTTTATTAAAATAATTTTTATTTCAATAATAGAGCTATTTATAAGATTATCCCTATAACAATCAATCGAAGGAGATTTATATCCTAGATCATAAGAGAAAATAACATCTACCATAGGTTGGTATATATATATATATATATTATGAGCTACTTTTTTACATTATAATGCAATACAAAGTGAAAATTGAGCTCCAAGAGTTGTTCATAGAAAAAAATTTTAGATACTTATCTTCTTCTTTTCTTCATTTTAGCTACAACAATCCCTTGTTAGGTAAGAATATCACCTTCAACATTGTCACTATCATCTTAACCACTATGAAAAGAACTTCTATTATTAATTATGTAGTTTAGTCTTTTTTCTTATTTATTTCTCATTTTGATACTCTTCAAGCAAAGCTTCCACTTGTTATTTTACAATATGACTAGCTTTCTTATAAGGCTTTACGTTAACATTGATCCCAACTAAACGTTTCTTTAACTTAATGGTTCCCCGACCTTTTAAATGTTTGTTACAATACAAATAAATATTGTGGTTCTTCAAACCAGGAACTAATCTCTCTTGAGCCTAAATTGGATGATCAAATCTTCTTGAAAAGGTTAAATTATCAAAAGTATTTGAACTTTCCTCCATTTGTCCATAAAAAAATAAGGGCATATATCAACTTTAAATTAATAACTTCATATTAAAATAAAGACATATGTATAGTAAATTAAGTAGTTTATTTTACACAAAAAATATAGACTTTGCTAGTAAAGTTTATGGGATCTATTATTTACCTTCTATATAGAAAGAACATATTTCCATTGAAATCCTTTCCAAGTGTTTTTTTGTTTGATATGTTGTTACTAGATGAGTTTATGTGGCCATTTACAGGTAAATTTTGGAATTGATTTCAAAACGTTTGTGAGCAATGCTGTACATAATTTTTAACATTAGTTATGACTATTAGGGCAACTAGCCAACTAGGTTAGTTATGATTGATACACACTGCAATTTCAAGAAATAAGATAATTGCATTTTTATATCACATTATGAATTTTCTTATCTTTGTGAGGAAGCAACCAAATAAAATGTTGGTCAATCTATTACCAAATAACAATGAAGCTCACCAGTTTGAGTTATCAAGACAAATCATGCTATCTTTAAAGGCCCTCAAGTATACTAGATTAGTTATGTGTGTATATATGCTTATGAGTCAACAGTTACCTAAAAAAAGATTGGGTATACGATAATATAAAATCAAACCAACCTTAAATGGTACATGACCAAAATAAACTTAAGGAATCATAAAACATATTAAATTTGCCTTACAAATTTGCTTTCTAAATTTTTAGAATACAATTTTAACATGTTTTATTGATATAACATTCTTGTTTGGTAGAATAAACCTATAGAACAAACCTATGGTATGAACAGGGGAATTAAATCTCCAAAATATCAACATTAAGGAAGTCAAAAAATGTAGGTAATTTGAAAATTTTAAATTTACCTTCTAAAATTTAAGAATATAATTTTAACATATTTTATTGACATAACATTCTCATATGGTAAACCAAACTTGTAATATGAACAAGGGTATTAGATCTTCAAGGTAACATCAATTAGACCTTTTTTATCAATGAATAATCAAGGGAGATAATTAGATAATAATGGTTTAAGTATCACTACACTTCCAAAATCAAGTATGCAATATTGTAACATGTTACCAAAATCTCATACAACTCAAATAAGTCACAAAAATGAAGCGAGAAACAACTAGTGAGCTATTGATGAGGAGATAAATCAATGAGCGAGAGTCGCAGTAACGAGTGGCGACAAAGACAACCTAAAAGTTGTAGCGAGGATGATCTAAAAGGTTTGATGAAGAAGATCCGAGAGCTATGATAATGAAGATGTTGGGAAATCGGGCTGAGATATGATCTTATATGTAGCCAAATAATTACAAAATATTTTTGTTTGACTTCCCGAAAGCAAAGATCATTAAATTTTGTAAAATGATTAACATATAAATCATAATAAAATAAGAATCATTATTCCTATCTTATTTCGAAGCTCGATCAAACTGTTTTTAAAACTAGTTCATCTCAATCATTGTAGCCGCACAAGTTTTCAGGCTCTAATAGTATCCACATAACAAGTTAGAACTCTGCAACTATTGCAGAGAGAGTTAAGCAAGGAGTGTCAACTCTTTTAAAGCTTAATAATACATTTTGGACATTTTAGTAATTTAACTAAAATTAAATTATAATTTTGTCTAATTAAATACAAATTATGTCTAGATAAGATTTAATATCCCATATTGATATTTATTTATTAGATATCTCATATTTAATCATAAATTTTTTCAAACTTTATAATCAAATTCAACTTAATATGTGTTAGTCATTTTACTTTCTATTAATGTCCAATCATAATAGAACAATGACTAGAAATAATCTAGAGATAATACATAAGATGCAATATGAATCTTATAATTATAATTTTATCATAATTTCATTTCTGATATATCTTATCTTATGAACATTTAAGTATGTATAAGGTAAATAATACCTTTAAATAATTGTTATTAAATTACAACTGATCGATTGACTATAGGACAGTCGAAATGAGGAACATGATGCCGAAAATTAAGGTTAGAATATTTTTAAATTTAATTCTTATAATTTTTGCTTGGAAAATAAATGGTAAGACTAATATCTTTTTTTATATACATAAAATACGGTGAATTTGAATATAGTTTTCTGAGAGTTACGAGAGATGATTCAACTCATAGCTATACCACCAATCATGTGTGTACGGTTCGATAATTGCAACAAGTTGTCCAGTCGAAAATTTTTAATTTAATCAATTGTGAGTTAATTAAAGTAAAAAAAAAAGTTATTAATCTAATCAAAAATTGTCTCTACTGCTAAATAAAATAAATGTACCCAAGTCTATCCTACTAACTGACGTCATCACCCAAAATGCCGGCAACTTCCCAGTAAGTGTAAATATTAATTAAAGTAAAAAAAATAAAAAAGTTATTACCAAAGGTATACTACTAACTAACGCCGAATTGTCCTTTTCTTCCACGTCATCACCCAAAATGTCAGTCAAAGTCAAGCCAAGTTGCCAACAACCTCCCTGTAAGTATAAATAATAAAATATAACCGAAAAAACTATCCTATAATTTTCTGAGTTGGGCTTGGGACCCACAAAATGAGTCCAACGTTTAACTTCGTGGAAATAGGAGTCGTAGGTCACCTTGCGACGCGCTTATTTAACTAACTTCAATCCTAGGTAAAGGCTCTCATTCCATCAAGTCATTTGCAAATCCCCGTATCGGCGGCGACAAAAAAATGGCCATCTCCTCATCCTGTCTCTCTCCCAAGTTCTTCGCCACCGGTGCTGGTTCCTTCTTTGAGTGTCGCTCCGATCCGGCAGGTGCCGACCAGCCGAGTCGCGCGCACCGAGTCAACTTATCCCGCCACATAACGGCCTCGTCGTTCCTGGGCGGCGGACTGCCTTCCGCCCTGATACTGAGGTTTCCTCCGAACTTCGTCCGCCAGCTCAGCACCAAGGCCCGCCGGAACTGCAGCAACATCGGCGTCGCGCAAATCGTGGCGGCCTCGTGGGCTAATAACCCTAGCTCCGTCACCCCTCCGGCGGCTGCGGCTGCTGCCAAAAGCTCCGCTGTCGCCGTCACCCCTGTCGCCGAGCCAACTGTGGTGGCAGTTGACAATGAGGCGGCGGCGGTTGACAACTCAGGTGTACAGTCGGAGGATTTTAGTAGCGATATGAAGGAGATTGCACCATTTTTGGGGTCCGATGGGAGTATCGCAGTTCATGCTGGTAGATTATGCATAAATTCACCTGCAACCATTTTTCTTTGCATTTACCATTTGGGCATAATTATCATTATTTGATGGGTTATTATAACAATAAATTCAGGTGAAAGATTGGGTCGCGGTATAGTTACAGACGCAATTACAACTCCAGTGGTAAATACTTCTGCATACTTCTTTAAGAAAACCGCCGAGCTCATCGATTACAAGGTATACATTTGAATTCAGTTGCTAATTTGGTGATGCATGAGTTTCAGATTGTGTGTTAAGACGGACTTTGTATCATTAAATCACAAATCCTGTTTTCTCTTTGGAATGTTAACCCATCAAGACTCACTGTTAAGATCATTAAGCGATAAAGAGTGTCTTTTTAAGACTATATTTTCATTTATACGGGCGTGCATTGTGATGGGTCGATGTTTGCTTGGTACTTTCCTCTAGGAGAAACGCCTAGCAAGTTTTGAATATGGACGCTATGGAAATCCAACTACGGTGGTTGCAGAGGAGAAAATAAGGTCAGCCTTCTTTCTTTCATTTTGGCTTCGTTTTTTCTGTTTCGATTACTATATGGTGCCAACGTGGTATTTTGCAACTTTAACCAGTGCTCTTGAAGGAGCTGAGTCAACCTTGATTATGGCATCTGGGATGTGTGCTAGTACGGTCATGTTGATGGCATTGGTACCTGCTGGCGGGCACATTGTGACAACCACGGACTGTTATAGGAAGACTAGGATATTCATTGAGAGTGTCCTTCCTAAAATGGGCATCACGGTATGGGCTTTCTTCCAATTCTAATTTTTCCGTGAGACCCAAAAAAAAAAAAAAAAAAGAAGACTCATTTTGCAAAAAGATATTTAGAAGCAGTATGGTAGATTTTGCCCAATCTGTCTAAATGATGTTATCTTAATTGACCTCTGTTCATTCGTTCATTTTCTGAACCAGTCATATATTACACATATCATTTTTGAGTATGCAGGCAACTGTGATAGACCCTGCTGACATGGAAGCTTTGGAATCTGCTCTCGATAAACACAAAGTCAGTGCTGTGGATGGTTGTTTCATTTGTTCTTTCAGAAGTTTTCTTTGAGCATTAGTGTTATCAACTAATAATACTGAGTTGTTGGTGCTATGATTTCTTGCAGGTTTCTCTCTTTTTTACCGAGTCTCCTACCAATCCATTTCTCAGATGTGTTGACATTGAGTTAGTATCAAAGCTTTGCCACAGGAAAGGAGCATTGGTATGCATAGATGGTACCTTTGCCACACCTCTCAACCAAAAGGCCCTCTCCCTTGGTGCTGATCTTATTCTCCACTCTGCAACAAAATTTATTGGGGGCCATAATGATGTAAGTTTGCTTGCCTATTTTAATCAACTTATTTGAGATGCTCTGACTAGTAGACTGTTTAAGAAATAGACACGCTGACACTAGTATGTATTTCAGGTCCTGGCAGGTTGCATTAGTGGTGCCACAAATTTGATTCAAGAAATTCGTAACTTGCATCATGTTCTGGGTGGCACTTTGAACCCAGTAAGTTATAATGGGTCAGTTGGCCTGTACTGGTGCTTTTCAGATATTGCATGCTATTTTTTGCTACTAAGTAATCAGTTTTAAGGTGAACTATTGGCTGGTAAAATAATGATGCTGGCAATTCAAGTATAGCCTGAATCTCATTGCTGAGCTTAATTTTACGTTTTTCATCTTTACAGAATGCTGCTTATCTGATCATCCGAGGCATGAAGACACTGCATCTTCGAGTACAGCAACAGAACTCAACAGCATTAAGGATGGCCAAACTTTTAGAGGAACATCCTAAGGTTTGTTTCTTTTATTATCTGTCAAATGCGTGTGTATATTTTAGTCTTTGTTGAATAACCCGTGGTTAAATCTTATTCGATGTGAAACATGCAAAGTACGAATAACCTGTGGTTAAATCTTATTCCATGTGAAACATGCAAAGTGCAAAGTATAATTCCTGGATTATGTGGAATAGGTTGACGCTATATGTACCAAAATTGTAGTGGTGATATTTATTTCTATGATAGCTTGATCTTATTCTACAGCGGATAGTTGGTACTTAAGTTTTCCATGTGCAACAAAACTACACACCTGGATCAATAAATGGTTCAAGGCTTTGATTGCTGACAGAAGGATGCTATCAAAATGTTTGGTAACCTAACTGGCTACCTGTCCTTTCAGATGTGGGGGTTGCTGCATGGTGTTGGATATAGGTTAAAATCTTTATTGGTTACTGGTGGATGTCAGATTTTGTTGTTACTTTGCTTAGATTGATTTTTAAACTTGGAATTACATTTTCTCTTAAAAGTTCTGTAAGTAGAATTTCATTTCAGCTTCAATGACTGTGTGGGTGTTGAGAACATAAGCACTAGTGATTAGTCGGAAGTTGTTTGCATATCTTTGTGACAAAGCTACTCATAATATATATCTCGAGGATTCATTTAAAAGCCATTGATGACAGGTGAAGCGCGTTTATTATCCAGGCTTGCCAAGTCATCCTGAATATCACATTGCCAAGAGGCAAATGACTGGTTTTGGCGGTGTTGTTAGCTTTGAGGTGATTCCTGCCTAATAATCTTCCGGTGTTGCATCTGTTTTAATTCTTTGGCGTGCTTTCTTTTGTGGATAACCTTTGGATGTTGCATTTTAATGATTCAGGTTGATGGAGACTTAATGACCACGATAAAGTTTGTGGATTCATTGAAGATCCCATATATTGCTCCATCTTTTGGTGGCTGTGAAAGCATTGTGGATCAGCCAGCTATAATGTCTTATTGGTATGCATACTGAAAAGTTTGAATATATAGAATACAATCTCTTAAATGCAACTATTGCGTTGAAGTAATTAACTATTTATCGATGATAAACAGGGATCTTCCTCAACCGGAGAGGGAAAAGTATGGTATCAGAGATAACTTGGTACGCTTCAGCTTTGGAGTCGAAGACTTTAACGATTTGAAGGCTGACGTACTCCAAGCCCTTGAGACCATATAGGACTCGTCAATATGAGCTGCTCTTCGGCTTTGGAGTCTATGAATTGGTGGTATGAAGGATGAAATAAGCATGGAGACGTGCTATTTAATTAGTGTTCTGTTCATAGGCTTTGCCTGGGTGTTTCGCCAAACTCTTGTTGTCAATTTGGTTCATTGAGAACGTTAGAAGATCTTGTCTATTTTGCCTTTACCGAATGCATCATTATGTTTCTCTTACATAGTTGGAATTTTTGAATCGTCTGCATTTGAGAGAAATAATTCAAATGATACAACAATAGCAACTTTTGAAACCATAAGGGTTGTCAAATCCAAACAATTGTTCAACAATTTAGTAAAAAATGAATAAAAGAAAAGTCAAAGAAAAGAAAAGATATAAAAAAGAAAAGATACTAAAAATAACATGAGAAAAGTAGATGCCAATCCATCCAGCCCAAAACCAAAAGCGGAACTTGATGAAGAACAGTGGAAACGGTGTGCCAACAAATCTGACAAAAGAATTCTTCTAATTCTTATCCACACATCCACTTTCTCACAATAGATTCCAAATTCCTCGTCCATGCCCGTTTCGATTCTTGTTGGCTTGTTACACCTTCTCTCTCTATTTCCCTTACAGACAGAAACAATTCAGAACCTCAACAACAGAACATAGAGCCACAGAGAAACAAATCCAGAAGAATCTAGACACATCCACAATGAAGTTTGGGAAAGAATTCAAAACCCACTTAGAGGAGACCTTGCCTGAATGGAGGGACAAGTTCCTCTGCTACAAACCGCTCAAAAAGCTCCTAAAGCACTACCCTTGTTCAACTGCTGATACCTTTTTGTTTCGCCCAGTTAATCAGCCAGCCCACGACGATGATCCCGTTGTCGGTGACGGACGCGGCGCCGGATCGTTGGTTAAACTCCAGGAGTGGTTCGTTAGAATATTGAATGAAGAACTTGAGAAGTTCAATGATTTCTATGTTGATAAAGAGGAAGACTTTGTAATTCGCCTTCAGGTGTTTCTTCTTCTTCTTCTTTTTTTAATTTCATTTTCTTTCTGGTGCTTTTAGCTCCTCTTTCAGTTCACTTTGTCCCAGTTTTGGCACTTGCACAAACAAATGAATATGGTGAAGATTTTGATTGCTTGTAGGTTCTTTTCTATAACTTAATTTAAGTTGTTTCAATCCGTGTGAAAATTATAGTACTTTGATATTTTGGCTTTAGAATATAGGCCGAAGCTTTGATATTTTGAAGTCGAAATGATAGTGACTAATTAGTGTTTTTCATGCATCTTTATCAATGGAATAGTGAAGTGTGGGCAGGTGACGTATAAAGACTTGTGTTCAGTAACGGTGTCATATTGTTATTTTTGTTGCGCAAAAGGGGACACTCAAGTGGAGATTTGCCATAGTACTAGAGAAGTGTTGTAATGCTAGTAATGGATGTTACTGTGAGGTTTACGAAGAACCTAATGTATCAGAGTAAAATGGACGACAAATTGTGTAATGAATGTGATGGGTGTGCATCAAGTTAAGGAATTGTAGATACAGTAGGGTTTTTTAGAATGGATGGGTAATTCATCGAATCACCACTCTCCTAACATGCAACAATAACTTTGTCAACTCATAACTGTTGTTGCTTGATGTCTTGAAATGGAAGGACGGGTACCTGACTCATCAAATCAAAGTTATAATGCTTAATTCACTTGATACCGATCGACATTATTACATAATAAAATTCTAGCAAGCAAAGCTGAGAAATGCCTCAAATGAGGAAAGTTTTTTTTGCTTCTACATCTTTTGCATCGTTTCTTTATGTGATCGTTTAACATGTGATCTTATTTAATGAACATTTAGTTCTTGGTAATTAACCTGTTTTCTTTGAATATTTTTGAGTGGTCAGTCCTCACATGTCTTATTCGACAAAAGCTGATCTACTCCCAACCTTCAAGCAGGAGTGATTAAAGACATTTTTGGTTGATGGATGGAATTATTGTTAATTCAGTTGGGATGCAATGGTTGAGTGACTTGTGTTCAATTCTAAATTCTTATTGTCCCTTTTGCATTATTCTTGGCAATCCTATCATTATTCTCCGCTTGCTTTGTAGTGTTATATCCAGTGCTTGATTGTTATTTGATCTGTGTTTTTAGCTACAGAGCTGTGAAGTTTTGTACGCAATTGCAACAGATGCAAATTTGTTTCCATATTCTTTGGTTATACCTTTCTTTGCAGTAGTTTTGATGCTTTAATTGTTAAATATTTTCCTGCACATTTGATTGATTGTCTGTTTCAGAAAATTTTGAACTTGGCCTTAAAGTGCCACTCAAGAGTTCTCTTTATCGTTACATAGTGCAGTTCATGTTCAGAAAGTGGCTGCTATCTACTTAAGTTTGGGGCTCTTTATTGATCTGTATCTGCATTTTTAATAGGAGCTGAAGCAAAGAATAGAGTGTTTGAAGGAAGAGAGCAGTAAGAATGGAGTTTTCACATCTGAGAGTGAATTTAGTGAAGAAATGATGGATATTCGTAAAGACTTGGTTACTATTCATGGACAGATGGTGCTGCTAAAAAATTATAGCTCCTTAAACTTTGCAGGTACTGCAACTCTTCCGTTTACTCTACTTCTTACTTCTAACTTGAGTTGTTTAGGTTTCTCATTTAAATGGGGAGATGCTGCTTCCAAAATTACACCTTGCTAAATGTTTCAGGTATAGCATTTCTTGTTAATATCACTCGTAATTACAGGAGTAGTACCTGTTTTTAAATGCATATTCATTTTTCCAATGATAGGTTTGGTTAAGATTTTGAAGAAGTATGACAAACGAACTGGAGGGTTGTTGCGTCTGCCTTTCATGCAACTTGCACTTCATCAGCCCTTTTTCACAACTGAACCATTAACAAGGCTCGTCCGTGAATGTGAAGCAAATCTTGAGCTGCTATTCCCGTTACAAGACGAAGTGATTGAATCTGTGCCAGAACGCTCTAACCTACAATTAAATAACAGAGCTGGTATCTCTAATGAGACATCCTCTTCTCTGGGTGAGGAAACAATAGATACATATCGCAGCACCCTTGCAGCCATGAATGCTATACGAGGCCTTCAAAAAGCAAGCTCCACCTACGATCCTGTATTTTCATATTTCTTCAAGATCCAGGATGCAGAAAGCACTGGTGCTGTAACAGCTGAAAATTCACCTTCAAACTCTTCACCTAGTTCGCTGAAAGGGGAAGACGCTGGTCAAGAAGATGCCAATTCTGTAAGGAGTGGAGGTTGATAGAAAAACGTTTTTGTTTCGTTTCGTTTTGTTGTGTTTGTTTCCTGTGCTGATACGGCATTGCTCTTGCCTTGCTCATTTTCAGTCTTGTAAAACAAAAATATGGTAGTCGCATAATTACTTTTAATTGTATAACCCGTCGAAATATAAAGATGCAAGTTCATTTTCCTGATCATATAATTTTGTTAAAGGAATATCTAATAACCATTATAGGAGATCTTGTTATCATCTCACCAAGTTGAACTCCAGGTCTGAACTGGAAGGCAATATCGCTTTCATACATGAACTGCAGATGCTTTCCCCTTCATGCTTGCTTCCCATTGCAAAACCTTATCTCCTTTCTAATTTTTTTTTTTGGGGAAAAAGAACATCTATTTTGTATTGGCTATAAAGATTTTGACTCGTGTTCGTTAGCAGTTACATCTGCCTCTTTTCTTTTACTCGATATGCGAGTATGTTCAATTAAAGAGGATGTACCTTTAAAGGGTGATGTGCATGGAAAATTCAGGTGGCTGGATTAAGCAGCACGAGCAATTTGTAACTTTTAACCAACAATTGTTCAAAGTTGAAGCAGCAGCAGAACAAGCCACAAAGCAAAAGGACAGACACATCCACGTGATCCTATGGGAAATAGATAAAACTAAATTGAGCAATGTTTCAAATTTCAGTATTCATTTCTACATTTTTCCTGTGTTAACATGAAGAAATAATTACAAAGCAAAGGAAATGATGCAAACAAATCTTGAACTTTTCAGAAATTTATATGCAGCAGTAGAATGTATTATACACGCTTGTTATCTTCTTCATCATCATAGTAGAATGGCAAGGGCACTGATTTAAATGCCCGATACTTCCCAACATTGTTAAAGTGCTCATTCTCCAGCCTGATCAAATAACATTGCCATCAGTTGTTAGTGGGATACATGAAATACTTTTAACATCAACATAAGCTGGTCTTTAGTTTGTTTAGCTTCATGTTATAAATAAATCTGTCAAACTCTCAAGTCCAACAATTCATCCAATTTTAATTTAATTTGTTAAATTTCATTAATCAACTCAATCAATTTTTTGTCACCTCTTTGAAACTCATGTGTTTCCACTTTCATTACTGAGGAGTACCTGAAAAAGTTTCAAATTCCACGACGAATGATCTCCAAACTTGCAACTATTGCAATCAAGGCTGTTCTATGCAAGAAGGGTGCACTTCTGAAGCCCAACAATGTTTGCATCCAAGCTAGTCTTAGCACAACATTCAGCACCTACCAACCATTTTATCAAATATTTGGTGTAGTTAGTATGTGCGCATACTATACCCTTTTACAGACTTGGCTGCCTGCAGGATTTTAATTTTTACCTTACCATAGCCACAAAATAAACAGTCTTGTTTGGTATGGCAAGCTTATCTCTCAGCCACGGGTTTACTGAATCTCGTTGCAGAAGACCCCAATCAATCACTATGTCCCAATACATATTAATAACTGTTGCAAAACCTGAAGTTGCAGCAGCTGCTATCTTCCAAGTTATTCCCCTCCTTAGTTCATAAAGTGTTCTCACGGCAACAGCTGCTATAATTGACAAGTATTTGATTGCATTACACGCTTGCGATCCATCTTTCTCTTCAAACAAACGCCGAATACACTGATACATCGTAGACTACTGTGTCAGTACCATCATAATCATAAGCCAAAGGCTTCTCACTTCAGTATAAACAATACATACATACCTGAAGGAACCGGATCCAATATGGAATCATTGCTACCAAAAAGTAAAATACTTCTTAAACTTTACTTCCACCGCATGTGTTTTCCCTCCTTTGGAAATCCCCCCATCCATAGTAGCAAACAAAGAATTCCAAGTTTCTGAAAGCTTGCACCTGAAAAGAGGACATTGTTATAGTCTTAAGACTATAGAACGTTTAGAGATGTACAGATTAAGAGGAGACAACGAGAAACAACTGCAACCAGTTATGAAAACACCTGGCTCGTAAACTGATCCGCCAAGAAGAAATCTGGGAGGGTAACCTGAGGAATGATAAGCAGAGGTGAGATATCTTTTTCTAAATGGGATTTATTTTTGATCATGTCTGAATTTCATAAAGTTGTCACCTTGTAAAGAGGGGCCAGAACACAGTGAAGGGCGCATCCAATCAGGAAGAAACGACTTGACCGATATATGATATTGAAAGGACAGAATATGATAAGAAGCAGAAGCTGCAATGAATGTTTGCTCATTAGTGCTCATTAGTCAACCTTCATGAGCCACTTGAGCAATTAGAAATAGTTTTAAGTGTTGTCTGTTGAACATTACAATGAATAGGGCCAACGGGAGTAATTCAGTAAGTGCTTCAAAGCGTTTTGTCCTAGAGTCCATTTCCATATCCAAGTTTGATATGATAGCACCCAACGCAAGTACTGAAAGAGCTGAACTAAGAAGAAGGACTTGTCTATAGCCCAATTCTGTTCCTCTATTGAAGCCAAATATGAATGAATAATTGATCCGATAACGCTTCCAAAAGTATATATTAGCCGCATACATGAGCATATGCAGGACCATGAATCCAAAAACTCTGCAACACATCATGGCAAATCATACAATGATCTGATATCTCAATGCAAAAGAAGTTCTCTCGAGTATGTTAACTGCAACTTACGAGTAAAGAGGGAAAATGTTTTCCATATACTTAGGTCCTCCTGGACTGTTGATGACATTTCTGGCATGAATAAGCACACAAATTGCGACTACAAGGGCAGCTGTGAAGCCAGAAAGTAAGCCTGCAAGTATACAAATACGACAGTGATTTTATGAATGCTTATAAGAGTGATGGATTGACTTCACTGGGAAGATCCATATAATATCAGGACGTGCATAATCTTCTGATCCTTACCCAAGGAAAATGTAACTCTATGCCTTTCCCTTTTAATTTTTGGTCTCAAAGTGGCCAAGTGGCCATTCCTTTTCTATGATTCCCATTAGCAAAGTGCTTAACGAAGGTGGCCTCCACCCTCTCCATGAGTTTGGTAACCTGAGGAGGAAAATTTAATGAAGATGGGAATTTGGAGCCGGAAGTAAATGCACTGCAGCAGAAAAGAAAGAAACATTGAAATTCTTGTTCTGACCTCATCAGAGCTACCAAGGCACGAACTGTCCACCATATTTAAGTAAGCTTTTGATGCGTTCCTTGAAGTGATCTGTACAGGTCCCAGTTAAGACTTTGCAGGTAAATTTAGCTATCAGAAACTGAACCTTCCGTACCTTATCATACTTCTTCATGATCTTGGAGAATGCTAATTGGTTCAAGAAGCTGTTACATCAGTAATCAACAAAATTAGTTTCTGCAATGAGGAAATGGTTGAATATTCTGAAGAGTCCTGCTGGAAGAAACATTACCAGTAGCTTTTTAAGAGTTGAAGCTTTTGGTAGAATACAACGAAAGCCCTAGTCATTCGTTCCTCGGCTTTGTTCAGTTCTCCTTTGGTGTATGACAAGTCTGATGTTGGACTTGAGACTATATTTTTCAATTTTCATTGTCGATACTGGGGTTTCAGGTACTACATTGATCTTTACATACTCCAAGACTTGTAATGGAGCCGCTTTGGTTGCCTGAATGTCTACTTTATCTCCACTATGTTTCCTCTGGCTACGGGAATTATCATTGTTGCGTTCATTCGTCTCATTTTCTGAATTTAATTCATTGCTCATCTCAACTTCCTGAATCACATCCATACGTGCAAGTCCTTCACAAAACAATGACTACAAACATTAAAACATTGCACAGAGAATTGAATCTTCCAGAATTATGTTCTTAACTACTAACTTGGCTGGTGGAAGTTATCAGTCTAAATTTGTCCAAAATTAAATTCCTTTTCTGGAAGAGCAGGAACATGAAAAAATCCTAATCACCACTCAACCCAAAAGACCCAAAAAGAAGAAAAAGTAAATGCAGGAAAAGTTGATTATCCAAAAATTCTGGTTTTTCTAACCTGGGTGTCGGACATTTGTAGGATAAACATCAGAGTCCGAAGAGGAAGAATTGCCGGTGGCGAGAGTAGCAATGTTAGCACCTACCACCGCTGGATTCTCCACCTTGATCCTTAACGCAATCAAAGCATCCATTTGCTTACTCAAGTCCTCTGCCTCTAGCATCACTTCCACCACTTTCTTCTTGTAAAAGCTTACAACTTTATTGAATTCATCATCAAGTCTCTTAAAGAACAAAATCTCTTTTTCTCCTCCTTTATCTGAACCATTGAGAAACATGTTCTGGTAGTGCCCTTCTATCCCCTCTTCTTTCACTGAACTTATAAGTATTACTTCATCCTCACTCTTCCTTGGGGAGCCTCTGCCTGATCTAGTTAGGCCGCTGAAGGTTCTGTAAAGTGAAACCCTTCTCTTCAAAGAACCTCTCGAGGTTCCTACTGTCACTGTTGGTGATGATATTCTCTGTTTGAAACGCAAAAGATCTTTCAATATTGTCTTGAGGTAGTTGTAATCCATGTATGCTTCTTGCCATTCCTGCACCATTTGAGCCGCAAATTCTTTCCCAAACTTCATTCTTTTTTCTCACGCGAAATGGTTCTACAACTTTGCATATATCTCAGTGAACAATATGACAATGAGTATTCTATTAGTAGGCGGATGAAAGGTTGGTAACACGGTGAGCTAATGAGAGGAATGTATAAATATATCTCACATAACAGCCATCTTGAAGAGACCACCTTCCACAAGTGTTTCTTCTTATCTTCCCTACCCTACCATTTTCCTCTCTAAGAAGATACTAATCCGCATTAAAGCTGGCATTCATTGCTGCGATTTTGCGCCTGTTTAGGTATGGTGTTATAAGTAATTCTTTGTTAGTTGACGAGATCGTCTTCTTTGTTTCTTTTTCCTTCTCGCTTTATGTGACGTGGGTACTTTAATTGATGTTTTAGGCAAGGAAATCATGCATGTTTACGCCTATGATTGCGGTAGTGTAAATATCTGTTGGTTAGTATATGTAAAGCTTGAAGCCTTGGTGTCGTGTCCTGTGCGTAGAGCTTTTCCATTTCACGCGGACATTTAAAATGAGGAAGTAGGGAAAAAAAGTAAAATTAAATTATTCTTGCACACTTTACATATTTTATTGTCATAAATAACAGCCACCAATGGGTCTAAATAACATCAAATAATTGCATCAAGTCTGGTTTCATTTATTACTGGTCGATAGTTTAAGGCAAGGAAGGGACGGCCTTTCCTCAAATTGAAATTGGAAGGCGACATATCTTCCCTTACATGAACGGCGCAAAGCATTAGGTCGGGTGACGAGTCAAAAGCAAAGCTGCGAATACCAACTTTCTATAATTTATAGAAATTATTGCTTAATTAATTGCTATAATTTATAAATTAATTAAACAATTTTAGTAAATTAATCAATTAAAATAAATTATTGAAATCAAAATAAATTATTCCACGTATATAATATATTGTATAATTTATTTACATTTCACAAGTATTATATGAAAAAACTTTATCATACAAGATGTTTAATATTGAATTAATATACATGCGGGCTAATACAATAATAATAATAAAATTAATCAAAATTTAAATTTAATTTAATATTTTTTTATAATTTATAAATTAATTAAACAATTTTAAAAAAATTTATCAATTTTTATCTAATAAATTTTATTTAAAAATTAAATTAAAATAATAAAAAAAGAAAATACGTGTCACAGGACACATATTCAAACTATTTTTTTGTTTTTATTATTTTAATGTTTTTTATAATATTAATAGTAGCATAATTAAAATTAAAATTTAATTTAATTTAATAAAAATCAATAGTAGTATAATTAAAATTAAAAAATAAAAAGTCACAACTGTAATAGTTTCGAGTGAATAGTCACTTAAAATTTAAGAGAAAATGACATACATTTTTTAGTGACCAGAGTTAAACTAAGGAACATTAAGCAGAAAATTCCAACTCTCCCAAGCATTGTTGTTAATTTCATGCCGTACCGGTCAAATTTAGGTACAAAATTGGTATATTTGAGTACCGGATATAAATACCAGCTTGATTGTTTTCTTTTCACAAATTCATGTTCTAAATTATAATAATTTGAGAGTTAAGGATATTTATTATTCTTTTTATTGGATATTTTGATGTAATTATTATTTATTATATAATAAAAATTGAAATTATAATATTTTGAATACTTTATATTGCTATAATTTTATATTTGTATAATAATAATTATCTTTTTTATATAAATTGTGGTTATTATTTATATGTAAAATATCTTAAAATTATTGTTATTTCATATTAACTATGATTATTATTTATTATTTTAATTTTTAAAGATATGGTTAAAAATATACCGTACAATTGTATAATATGACAATAAACTATTTTGTAATTTTTAAAAAATTTAAAGATTATTTTATAAATTTAGAAAATTACTTAAAATAATATTTAGTATTGACCATTATTAATACAATATTGTATTAAAATTTAATCCCATATTAAATTCGATATAATATTCATATCATTGCCCCCAAGTGTAACTCTTCTTTTTCACCGAACACGTCTTTGACGTCTTACCCTTTCTGCCACTTCTTTTCCGCTATCTTTCATCAGTTCGGAGTTGTACTACGTGCTCGTGCCAAGCTTTTGAATAGACATATGTCTCTCTGTCTCTCATGTATCATGGATTGTCATATAAAAGTGAACAGATGGATCTTAAGACTTTTAATCTTCGTGCAGTTAACAGGTGTGGACTGATGTTCTACATCTGCCATTCATCAAACACTATCAAATCACGATATAAGAAACTTAAACAAACATGCTACCTTCCGCTGTTAGCTTCTTCTTCGATTGAAAAATGTATTACTACAATTCTTTCTTATATTCATTTTCCCAAAATTTGGACTCAAAGGAAAAGGCTATATGATTGATTATTGTGAAATTTAATAATTATTTTTATTTGAAGAGAATAAGTGATTTATATATAAAAGACTAATATCTTGAAATTTTAAGACAGAGTTATACATACATATATATATACATTGAAAATCCGAAGAGGTATAATAGTTTTGAAAAAATTCTGGTTCAATCGTAGTTGTTTTTAACACAAGGAAAAGCAGAAAAATTAATCAGAAAAAAATCAATACTGAAATTTATTGACGCAATTTGGCGCACTTTCTCTATGTCTGCGAAACCCTGACTTAGCTTAATTATTTTCACTTGTGATATAATAATAGTTTTACTCAAAGAATTACAGAGCCAACTCACCTAACTCTTGACACTATCCCTCGTCCTCATTACCCTTGAAAGTAAATCACATCCAATAGTACGACCGCCTTGTATTAACCTCAACAGATGATTTTCTCAACAATATTTAATAATATAGGATGAAAATAAAATAACTCTAGTAATTAAAATAACAACGAACATAAACAAAGACACTTGAAGAAAAAAAAACTTCCTTAATAATTCCAGCTTTTTCAATGAAAGTTCAGAAAGCTTTCTATCAATAAATCTACTATAGTCTTTCAAGATTATCACTGTAACATCACATACACAGCAGCAAACAAATGTCCAACAAGAGTAAACATCTTTTCACTGAAACCATGCAAATATCAGGGCCGCAATAATCACAACAACTGCTGGAATTTTCTGACACTACTTCCACCATCGACAACCACTCAATCACCAACCAATTAGTTTACAAAAAGTCACATAATAGATGAAGAATGGCAGCACAAAAGGAATACATAAAACAAAAAATAAATCAACTGCAAAACTCCCAAAGAACACTCTCAATTACCGTTGAGCAAAAGAAGAATAAGCAGCTAAGACAAACACAATACTAGTCAGAACATATCATGTATGCCCAAATCACCCAACTAAGTATTGTGAAAACAAAGAGAAAATTCTCATCAGCTTAACCACTCCATCAACAACACAACCAGAGAAAACGCATCACTCCAACACTTTAGCTAGGTGATGTAATTGACTAGAATAGGTTGCAACAGACATGCAATCCTTAACCTAAAAAATTAGCAACACATAAGATGATATCTTAATTTAATTGACTGCAGAATATTGTCAATAATCACCACAAAAATTCAGTTG
>JAOTAY010000008.1:12851349-12864754 GCA_025629805.1 Erythroxylum baracoense
AAGTCTTTACAATCCTCGACGTTTTATTAAGAAAGCGTCGCGGATTGTCTATATTTCTTGTAGTGACTCACCCAACCAAACGACATTGTATTGCTTCTTAAGCCAACAACGACGTTTTCTTCAATAAAACGTTAAGGTTTCTCTTTAACCGCAACGTTTTATTGAAAAAAAGTCGCCAAAAGCTACACAAATCTGCGACGTTTACATAAGTGTCGTGGAAAATTCAGACTTTGGCTGACATTTCTGAAACATCGCGAAAAGTCTTTACAATCCTCGACGTTTTATTAAGAAAGCGTCGCGGATTGTCTATATTTCTTGTAGTGACTCACCCAACCCTTGACACTATCACTCGTCCTCATTATCCGTGAAAGTAAATAACATCTAATAGTACGATCGTCTCGTACTAACTTCAACAGATGATTTTCTCAACAATATTTGATAATAAAGGATGAAAATAAAATAACATAAGTAATTGAAATAACAACAAACTTAGACAACGATACTTGAGAAAGGAAAACAATTTCCCTAATAATTTTATATTCTTCAATGAATAATTGGAAAGTTGTCCATCAATAAATATGTTGTAGTCTTTCAAGATTATCACTGTAACATTACATACACAGAAACAAACAAATTTCCAACACGCATAAACGTTTCTTCACCAAAACCATACAAATATTGGGGCTGCACAATAGGTGCTGGAATTTTCTGACACCACTCCCACTATCGATGGCCACTCAATCAACAACTAATCAATTCACAAAAAGTCACACAATAGATGAAGAGTGGCAGCACAGAAGGAATATATAAACCAGAAAATAAATCAGCTTCAAAACTCCCAAAGAACACCCATAATTGTCTTTGAACAAAAGAAGAATACATAGCCAAGACAAACACAATATTAGCCAGAACACAATATGTATGCCCCAATCACCCAGCCAAGTATCGTGAAAACAAAGAGAAAATTCTCAGCAACTTAGTCACCAATCAACGACACAATCAGAGAAAAAACAGCTCTTTAGCACTCACGATATTAACCAAAACACAACATGTATGCCCAAATCACCCAGCCAAGTATTGTGAAAGCAAAGAGAAAATTCTCAACAGCTTAATCACCAACCAACGACACAACCAGAGAAAAAGCAGCACTCCAACACTTCAACCAGGTGATGAAATTAACTAGAAAAGGTTGCAACAGATATGCAATCTTTAACCTAAAAAATCAGCAGCACACAAGATGATATCTTAATTCAATTGGCTGCAAAATATTGTCAATAATTACCTCAAAAACCCAACTGCCAAGTCATGCTAAAAATGACAATTCAGCCCCAAAGCATTCATGAACACATCAACAAAAACATATTCAATTGTCGTTCAAATCTCTAACAAATTTTGCTTCCTTAGATAGCTATTATCCGCAAAATAGACTATACGTTTGAATCCCATCTTGATTAGGATTTTAAACCTTATCAAAACTTGTCTAGAGTCTCACATAAACACAATTAGGTCTACTTATCAAATAATGTCTAAAATTAAAGAATAAGATATAATCACCTATATCTTAATATACATAAATATATGCATACATGTTCACTCTGGCTTGCCAATCCAAACCTCACGACATAAAGTTCCTCTAGTATCTGCAATTGTCTTGGAACAACATAAGGCATTTTCTCTTGAAATAATTGTTTCAATTCAGGATTTAATCCTAAGCTTTTGGTTTTAAGTCCTGTGGTGATTATTCAATCGTGGCCAATTTGATGTAGAAAATTGTGGCAATCTTTACACTCCAAAGATATTAATGATTTATGTTTAATTTGACATTAATTTTTTTTATATAAATGGAAAGAAAGCAAAACAGATTACATTATGAGTCTAGGGAAACAAATCCCTGATAAATCCTCTAGAAGGATTGAGTGACACCCAATGAGTGTAGTGTGTAAGTAAGTGACGCCGATATCAAAATGAACTGCATAGTTAGCAAGCCAGTCGGCGCTTTTGTTGCTCTCTCGATGGATGTATCGATGAACAACAGACCAGTTTCGTGTAAACAGTTCGTTAATGCTCATTACGATGTGATTGAGAGCCTGTGATCGGTGAGGAAGAAAAGATATTTATCATCTCGATAGAATCCACTTCAAGCTCGATCCGGTGATAGCCCAGATTCTACATAAGCGTAAGTCTCGTAAAAATACCTCAGAGTTTTGCAGACACTGCTGAGCTTCAACCAAGATTTTGAGTGAAGCCGCCAAGCCAGTTTTCTGCACTGTCTCGTAGCAATCCTCCTGTTGTGGCTGTGAATGAGAACCTTTTGCATGCTACATCTGTGTTTAATTTAACCCATTCCAGGAGAGGTTTGTTCTATTTGACGAGTTGTTTCTGTCGAGGGCGATGCGGGCATAAGATCAACTTTGCCATGCGGCGGACTAGTGTATCAGATCTGCATAAGACAAAATAAGAGAAACTAATGAGTAAGGCCAAATAAAGTGTTCATGAAAGAAGGACAAATTCCTCCATTTCTACATGAACCAGCAAATAGTGCCAAAGATAATCGACCAGTCACGACCAAGCACTCGTTGACGATTTCGGAGAGTCGTAGTGATCCATTCCCGAGTTTGGTTAAGAGTTGTGCTTCTCTGTCTGTCTGAGAAACCGGACACAGATCGCAAATCTAAGTTACACTTGTGTGAATTTAGAATGCCGACATCCATTGTTTTAGTTATGGCAGGTCTCCTGGGGATCATTTTCATAGTTGCGGAGTCGATGAGACTTGATCTGGAATCGGGGCAGTTGAAATGCTTAGGAGGATATAAAGAGCAATGCAATGACTTTGGCAAGTACACAGGTGCAACCCCAATGAGGGTCACGCTATCCCCGACACCCGTAAGCTCAATGTTAGGGTAATTCTGTCTGATGTATAATGTTTAGTTCTGGCTTCTACGGTGGCATCTCTATCTTTCATGGACATATATGGGTTAAGAAATGGGTAATGATAAAGATTTTGCTTTCTCATAATTAAGCACTTGCCATTTGTGGGCTATGTGAAGGGTTCCCATTACAATGCTGTGTAACTGCAGGGAGATGGTTGCTTTCCGTTGTTTACAAGTGGTGAGAGTTTAATTATGGATTTGGCGCTGATCTGATATCAGTGAGCTCTCCCCAAGGAACAGTTAACATATAGGTTTCCATTTTCTATCTTTGGATGTCCAACTGCACACTCACTTTAAGCCATCCATACACGTAATTTTATTGATCATCAAACGCCGCTTAAGTGAAAAAGATTAGATGTTTGATATACCTGCACAAGGACTACTTGCCCATTTAAAGAAAGTTACGATATTTGCTTTGAACCCTCATGGGTCTCCACCCCAGTATGAGTCTGTTAGGAATGCAACCCTGGCGGTCCATTCCACTTTCTATCCCATATGCATTCTCCAATTACTAGCATATTGAAGAAGTCTCTGCTGAACCATTTTTTCTCCTTGTAAGGTTGCAGATGAGGATTGAACAACTTTTATCCCTATAGATCTTTTTTTTTGGACTCTTCAATGGTTAAATCTTATTGAAGAGGACAAATCTTTACTTCCACCAAATATGACAATTAGTTGTATATAAGGAATTGGCCTAAATGAACCCGCCAGTCACCCAACAATGCAAGTCTGTAGTTTCACTAGCAACAAAGTTAGCTTCTTGGGCAGGAGGCTGCCAATACATGAACCACCTTAAGCAAATTCAAGCTCAGGCCATTGCATCAAATTTACAAAACCATTCCATTATCTTGGGAAAACTGTTCCGCTTTGCAGCGGTCTCTCCATATGGTGATTTAGCTTACGCCTACCGCATGTTTGATCATATGACTCAACCAACTATTTTTTTTTATAACACCCTCATTCGCGGCTATGCCAAAAGCTCATTTCCCGCTTATTCTGTTGACTTGTTTCATCAAATGAGGCAAAACTGTATTGACCCAGATGAATTTTCTTTCAATTTCTTGATAAAAGCTCGGTCTCGGATGAGATTGGATGAAATTAGTGGCTTACCTGCTATTATGGATCGCGATGAGTTACATGGGGCATTATTAAAGTTTGGTTTTTCTTCACATTTACTAGTTCAAAACGCGTTGATCCATTTATACGCAGTGAGGCGGTGTCCTGCAGCTGCTCGAGCGGTGTTTGACGAGTCATTTAGAGTGGATATTATCTCATGGTCAGGCTTGGTATTGGCTCATGTAAGAGCTGGACAACTGGAGCTTGCTAGACAGATATTTGATGGGATGCCGGAAAAAGATGTTGTTTCATGGACTGCTATGATTTCTGGGTATGCGCAAGCTAAGTATTCAAGGGAGGCACTGGAATTGTTTTCGGAGATGGGAGAATCGGGAGTGAGACCAGATGAAGTAACCATTGTTAGTGTAATTTCTGCATGTACACGTTTGGGAGATGTTGAACTGGGAATTTGTGTGCATTCATATATCGTTCAAAATGGGTTTGGTTGGATGGTTTCCCTTTGCAATGCACTGATTGATATGTATGCAAAATGTGGATGCATGCATAGAGCATGGCAGGTGTTCAACAACATGAGCAGAAAGAGCTTGATAACATGGAATTCAATGATCTCTGCTTGTGCCAATCATGGTGAAGCTGAAGGTGCATTTTGGTTGTTCAGTTGCATGTTGAATTCTGGTGTTGCTCCTGACGGGATAACGTTCTTATCTGTTCTGATTGCGTACACACACAAAGGTTTAGTTGATGAAGGGCATAGCCTATTCAAGACCATGCAGAGAGACTACGGAATTGAGCCAAGTATTGAGCATTATGGGTGTGTAGTAGATATGTTGGGTCGTGCAGGGAGATTAAATGAGGCTTATGAAATGGTAGTTAGCATGCCAATACCGAGTAATGATGTTGTTTGGGGAGCTTTACTTGCAGCTTGCAGAGTCCATGGTGATGTTGACATGGGGGAGAGGGTTGTGAAAAGGCTCTTAGAGTTGAAACCAGAGGAAGGAGGATACTACATTCTCCTTCGTGATATCTATAATACTTCTGGTCGGACAGCTGAAGCAAATCAGGTGCGGCGAGCCATGTGGGACAGTGGAGCAGAAAAGAATCCAGGGTATAGCTGGGTAGGAACATGACCATCTGATTTTCTCTTCTGCCAAAGTTGTCAACAACTTAGGTCTTGTTATACTTGGAAGCTTTCCTTGCAAATATTTTCCCTTAAATCTTACAAATTGTTTGGTTTATGTGGAGTTCAATCGTGGTACAATCTACAGTACAAATGCAATCAGATCTAAGCTATTGCCCGGAAATTATGTATTTCGGCCTTTTGATAGCTTGACATTGAGAATGAGAGCCATTTGGAAATAGAGACAGGACGCTCTGAGGCTTTTACTCCCCTTATCATTCTAGAGAGGAAGAAAGCATTTGAAGATAAATTACCAGAACAGACCACTGGTTGAAGTGCTCAAGGCAGTCATGCCCATTTTTGTAGTTGGCCTGTGGATTAATCATATAAACTCTATGACATAACAGCTGTTACAATTTTGTTCGATTCCATGAGCGAAGATAAATGTGGTATATTCAATATGTGGCCACGAAGAGAATGGTAATTCCTTTCTAAGCTGTCTCATCTGATTCAACTGTAAACCACATAAGAATTCTAACAATACCATCTATTTCATCCTGGGGAATGATTGTCACTAGAGGGCAGTCGCTTGTGTTAATTAGGTTTTTCCACGTAGACGAAGTAAGTAAACTTTAATGAGTAATAGCAAAACCTACTGTTTGTAGAGTTTTCACTGCTAGCAAATCAAATAGGTTCATATTTTTGTGTTCGGAATAAAAATTTCAAAAGAGCATCAAGGGAAAGCAAGACTGTTGAAGAACTGCCGTTGATTGACACTAATAACTGCAATCAATGACATGACAAAAGTAAACGTAAATGGCTAAAATTTCATTGACTCGTGTCTTCCTTTTTCGTTTTTCCTTCTGAATTCAGCCGCATCTCTCGCGTTTGCAGGCTACTTAGTTCGTTTGTTTTAAGGAAGTCTTGTACTTTGGTTTAAACCCACATCACTTAGGCCTCAGCCAATACAACAAAACACAAACGGATAAAATGGGTTTCTTTTTCACATTTCACAACATAGTGAACTGCTAAACTACAAAAACAAACAAATCCTCACATAACAAAAAAATCCTCACATTCTGAAGTCGATTCCTTTCTTCACCCATTAAAACTTCTGCCTCCTGTGAACAATCCATCTCCTTTTTCCCACATAGACACCGAGAAAGGAGAGGTCTTTATTGGTTAATGGCGAGTATAGTGGTGACGGTGGCTCAGGACGGGTCCGGCGACTTCAGCACGGTGCAGGAAGCTGTAGATTCCGTGCCGCTTAGCAACACATGTAGAACGGTGATTCGGGTGGTGCCTGGAGTTTACAGACAGCCTGTGTACGTGCCCAAGACTAAGAATTTCATTACTCTTGCTGGTCTGAGGCCAGAAGAAACTATCCTCACTTGGGACAACACGGCCACTAAGATCAACCATCACCAGGTATACATAATGCCCGTTTCTGTCCGTCACTTATCTGGGTATTGATGAATATGATGGCAAGTTTTGTTCATGTGGAGTTTTGGTTTTTGTTTTTGTTGCTTTTAGGCTGCTAGAGTGATTGGTACAGGGACCTTTGGATGTGGAACTGTGATAGTAGAAGGGGAGGATTTTATTGCTGAGAATATCACTTTCGAGAACTCTTCTCCGGAGGTAACAAGAAGATTGTGTTGTGCTTCGTTTTTTCTGAAGATGCATTTATTGCCGTTCGGATGAACTGTGACGATGAAAATGATGGATTTTGGGTTTTTGGCTGTTTCTCGGTCTGAAATTTCTACTTCTGAGTTTTTTGGGCGTTATGATTTTTAGATTCTGGAGTGCGGTATGACCACTGGACTCGTGTTTTTCTTAAGATTAGGAATTTCAAACATAGGCATTATGCGTGTTCAGGCTTTCGTGTAAATTGCGTGAGTTTATTTTCTTTGTTACTTGGGTTTTAGTCATTGTGCCAAGATGCAACATTCCATGTTTCTGCTTGTTGGCCAGTCCACTTTTCTTGAATTATTGAATACCTCAACTGTATCTGCCTTTTGATCTCATTGAAATTCAGGGATCAGGTCAAGCTGTAGCCATCAGAGTAACTGCTGATAGGTGTGCCTTTTATAATTGCAGGTTTCTTGGGTGGCAGGTATGTCAAATTCCTATTATCATTTCACTATAGAGTGTTCTAATGCTGTTCTTCCATTTCTTATCTTCGTGCATAGCGTGTTGCCAAGATTTTTACTACAGACAATGATAAAACTTAGTTTTGCAACAATTGATAAAGATACTAACTTTTCCTTCCTTCCAAAAATAGCCTATTAGCAAGGTTGACTTGATCCCCTTCCCTAAAGATTCCAGGTGTTGAAACCTAGGAGGGCTTTAGAATACAACTATCATTAAATCTGACCGCCATGGTAGCAGAGTCTTAGGAGCAAGATGAACAGTGTATGGCTTTGAGGAAGTTCTGACTGTAAATGTCTGCGGTATATCTTTTAATTCTCTATCCATGCTATTAGCATTCCATCATAGAGTATGATGAGATGGAACAATCATTCAATGTTAAAATAGAGACAATATGGAAATTTAATGTTAGAAAAGTGCATAAAGTTTTATAAAGTGCATGTCTTGAATTGGATGAGGGTTAAGTCTGATGTAAGTTACTGGGGTTATGAAATTTAGGCCCTGGTTGGTGAAACTTTCTCTAAAAAGTATTGTAAAAGCAACCTAGTATGTCCTTGTTTCCTATAACTGTCTAGAAGACAATTCTGGGGAAACGATAGAAATTTCTTCTATCATGAGTTCTTGAAGTTGACGGCTTTCAGGTTATAGCTATTCTAACACTTCTTGTTTGCCATCATTCCATAGGCAGTCTCATCGAAGTTAAGGATTACTCAAGGGTATCATGTGCTAATGTAATGAAATATATCTGGTTTCGTAATTTTGTGCAGGATACGTTGTACCTGCACTATGGAAAACAGTATTTGAAAGATTGCTATATTGAAGGAAGTGTGGACTTCATTTTTGGGAATAGCACTGCTCTTTTGGAGCATTGCCACATTCACTGCAAGTCAGCTGGCTTTATAACTGCACAAAGCAGAAAATCTTCTCAAGAGTCAACTGGTTATGTATTCCTTAGGTGTGTTTGATGGAGTTTAACTTGCCTGTTTTCTCCTAGATCCACACTGGATCAACTTTCTATTTATAACATATTTTGATAAAATCAATGAGGTTACCGATAATTATATGAGGTGTCAGCTAAATTGGAATTTTACTGGATAAAAGTTGCCAGCACTTAAAAAAATCTGTTTGGTTTTGATATAGATTATTTCTTCCTATGAACTAAAACTTCAAATATGTTATGCACTGGCCACATCACACCCTACAGCTATTTTTTGGGCACTGTTGACAGTCTAAATGCCTTTTTCCCCATAGTTATCATTTTGTCATCAGTTCAACTTGTGACTGATGAGGATATCTTATCTACTTAAAACTGATTACTGATTAAAAAGTTGTACATTACTCCAACAGGGCTAATATAAGAATTTTCGGAAGCTTAAATTGTTGATGGCTTAGTGCTGAGTTTGTCAAACAAAAAATTCTTTTAGTTTCTATGAATTTGTTGTTAATCCATGTTAATCTCAGAAATATCTTGTTTAACTATTTATAATCTGATGTATCCTCTAGTATTCAATATGTCTAGGATGAAAATTAGCTCTTTGCATTCTTATCCCATAATGTTCTCAAAATTCCTCAAAGAGGGGAAAATCTTATTCCTGATTATTTGATTACTGAAAATCTCTAAGAACAATCCACTTTCTCATATATAGCTTAGTCACTGTTCTTGTTACATTGCAATATTGTGCCTCACAAATGTCTTCCTTTTTGCTCTGATGGACATAGCTTATGTTGTGAGTCTTCTTCATCCTTTCAATATAAACAATCATGGCATCTATGCAGATGTGTGATCACTGGAAATGGAAGTAGTTCGTACTCATACCTTGGACGCCCGTGGGGACCCTTCGGAAGGGTGGTTTTTGCATACACGTATATGGATCAGTGTATTAAACATCTGGGATGGGATAACTGGGGAAAGACTGAGAATGAACGGAGTGCTTGTTTTTATGAGTACAGGTATGCTGAGTTGGGCAATTTTACAACTCATGTATGACTTTGGGCAGCTGTTGTGAGGATCAAATACCAACTTACGAAGTGAATTTGCTAATATTGCAAGTATTATCAACGAATTATCTGAAATATTACGTTTGGGTTTAAAACCCTTAATGGAAAGACTGAAGAACTACTGACAAACTATTGTATTTCCCACTGAGTGTAAAAAGATTGCTTCTTTGATCTCTTGACCTTTGTTCCCTTCAAACCCAAGTACTTTCTTGTTTAGTCGCATTACCTCGAGTTGAGAGTTAACCAACGGTGAATCCTGTTTCTTTTAATTCTTGCATCCTGGCTTGACTTGAGCTTAGTTAAATATGAATTTTCAAACAATTTGATTGCTTCAATTTGAAGTGTAGGTGTTTTGGACAAGGCTGCTGCCCATCGAAAAGGGTGACATGGGCCAGAGAATTGATAGATGAAGAAGCAGAGCAATTTCTCATGCATGGTTTCATTGACCCAGATCCTGAAAGGCCTTGGCTTGCCCAAAGAATGGCCCTCAGGGTACCCTATTCTGCATAAAAATAATTGCCTTCGGCTATCAGAGATGGCAGATGGAAGCTACCAGGAAATAATCCTACAGTTAGAGGTCGTTGAACACCAAGCAGTAATCAATAAAATGGGTAGTCCACTTAGTGGTTCTTGTATAACAGTATAAAGCTCCATTGGCATTGCCTTTGCTGCTATAGGTTTTGAAGATTTAAATATCCTGTTGTTTGAATCCGAGTTTTAGTTATGGTACTTCTTGCTATCATCTTTCCACGGTTACTTATTACGATGACTAATCAATTTATGAGGAGCGAGATCTTGCCTATTTGTGCAGGACATACCCTTTTTGACATCAGACCCAGAGTTTGATAGATATTTGTATGATAAAACCAGAATTCCTCCGAGCAATATTTGCCGACAGCAACTTAACGAGGTTTTCTCATCTGCTGATGCCCCTCCACAGTTCCATTTTCTCTTCTCTTTACTTTGTTCACCTATAATCGTTTAGAGATTTTTATGGTTTATCAAAATGCTCGTTTGCGATTGCATTCTTGTACTTGCCCAAAAAGCGAGTAGCTCGGTCCTTTCACTTTCAATGTCCCAGACAAAGTTGCTTGTCATTCTATTGAATAATTATGACCCCCTGAATTTATCCATCTTTGATACTAATATCTTCCCGGTGCATTGGATGGTATTCTTAAGTTTCCAGAAGAAGAGTATTTCGGATGCTATGTAACACCATGTTCTTGGACTAAAGTCTCTACCCAATCACAACTTTATTGAATCTTTCGCATTAAAAAGTGTTCCATACAAAAGTTTAAGAAAATAAATGTATTTACCTTACCAACTAAAATAAGCAATAAAAGAGAATAAATGCGTTAAAATTGTTGTAAAAATATCAATTTTATTAATTCTCGCAATAATTATAAAATTCCAACAATCCAATTCTCCTTGTGGTAAAAGCTTTACTTAAATGAATTATTTATAAGTATTTGAATACTTTGAGCAAGAATATAAGCAAAAGTCACTAAGTCAACTAACTTAAGCAATATTTTAGTGTGTGGTTAATATATTAAACCATCAATCTAATTCAAAATAAAGAAGACATGTTGAAAATAAAGTTTTGAAACATTATCCCATTCTTTCATATTCGTTGATATTTTCATTTTTTCTTTGCTTTAAGCTACTGACTTTGCCACATCATTCAAGATCTCTATCCAAAAATAAAAGTCTATCTTTTGAGCCAATTTACATACGGTCTACTTTATTTACACCTACAATTTAGTCCATCAACATATAGTCCACTCTTTGATTATATTTTGGTGTTAGGTCCATCCAAATATGTCTATAATTAACTTTTAAAAAATACGTCTATAATTAATCATTCTTACAATATATAAACCAATCAATTGACTAACAGTTTGTCATAGCTAATTAAAAATTGAATTCGCTTAATCCCACCTAATGTAGTTGTCTTGGTTTATTCAACATACTTTCCTCATGCTATAATTATGTTAGTCCTTGATTAAGGCTCGTTAATGGCTAGCAAAATAGTCACATGCATATTAAAAGACTAACAAATTATTCCAACCAAATGAATTTGACACCTTTAATAGAACAAATTGAAGGTATTCATTAAATTAATATTCAAATTCTCACAATATTGTATCTTTCTCCAAAGTAGCTTTCAATATGTAGTTATTCTTTCATTAAACTAATAACTTAGTTCTCCAATTATTTTTATATTGCTCCATTATTCGATGATCAAGAATCTTCTCTCCTAGTTTGTCAAACTATTTCCTCACAACTGATGAAGCTCTCTTTACTTGTATGCTCTTGGGATTTGTTGCATTCTCATAGTAAGGTTTAAAGGAACTAACATAAAAATTTGGGTGTACCTTTAACCTTTTGAGCAATTCCATTTTGTATGTTGCATTCCTAACTTTACTGAGTATTTTGAATGGCTTATCATACTTCAGCATTAAGCATCGATGCACTTACTTCCAAATGATCTTCTTCCATATTCTTAGTGTCAAACTCAAGAGGTATCCTTTTTTGGAAGCCTTTTAAAGACTATTTCTTGCCTCAACAAGCAATTTGGGTTTTTCCTTTGCAAATAAATCAGTACCAAATCTTTTTTCACTCTATTTTTATTGAGCAATCTCGAAGGGAATGGAAGGTTATTGTTCTAAAACAATCTCAAAAAGACTCTTTTCTGTAACTGAAGATTTGTGCAAGTTATAGAAAAATTAAGCAATATCAAGTAAATTAAACCAATCTCGTTGACTTGGTATAATGTTATAAAGATAAGAAGATGGTGTAGGCACGAAGATAATAAACTTAAAATCGATTGATCACCATCATAATTAAAGCCATATTGTTAACTTTAGAAGATTCACAATAAAATCAACTAAGACCAACATTCACAATCTTTCAAAAATGAGTAGGGGCTATGATAATACTATTCTTTCGTCTTCTTATGGTTATCTAATTGATGAACAAAGTAAGTTTTGTCATACACCTATATGTCAGAAGTTCATTGAACTCCTAGGTGACTAGCAACTGTGAGTCATGTGTCTCCATACTTTTATAAGGCACTAAAACTTGACATATATAGTTAAATATTTTTTTTCATTAATAACCCATCATTGTTGAGCCAAAGTCTCCATATAACACTATCTTTCACTTATTGAATTATCTTACTTTAGGTGTTATCTAAGGGTGCCACAATTTAATTTGATAT
Organism: Erythroxylum baracoense; assembly: GCA_025629805.1. Taxonomy (NCBI): domain Eukaryota; kingdom Viridiplantae; phylum Streptophyta; class Magnoliopsida; order Malpighiales; family Erythroxylaceae; genus Erythroxylum; species Erythroxylum baracoense. The sequence continues at coordinate 12,863,840 of JAOTAY010000008.1, forward strand.
AATAAATCTTACTCAATTTTGGTGATGATGCAAAATCACTAACGCTTCCTTTTTACTCAATTCATCAAAATCATTGTTAAGTCTTCCCAACTTATACTCCTATGCAAAATAATATTTTCCAAGAAACTTTTATCACTTGCTTGTTGTTTAGACAATTTCTTATAGGTTTTAAAATAATATTAGTAATCTTATCTGCATGAATCGTGAACTTGGTTCCCAATAGGTAAACTCACCAAGCCTTAAACTAATGGACCATCACTAGTATCTCCTTTTTATATATCAAGTATAGTTATTTGACAATATTTAGTTTTCAACTTTTATGGATACAAATGATGTTCTTTGTTCTTTTAGAAAAGAACAAGTTCATCATAAAAGGGCTTTGGATTGTGATAGGTGTGCATTAGAATATGTTTTTATAGGTAATTAGCATGTGTTTTCTAGCATAATTGTTGATTACTGTTCTAGTTTAGGATTCATTTTGTATGTTTTCGTTAAGTTTGATTTTCATCGTTATTCTTATGTGATTGATGTTAATTGAAGGCAAGAATTGACTATTTTTATGTAAGAAGACGGAAGGAGCAACTTGGAGGGTGAACCAAAGAGCAAAGAGGAGAAGAAATGAGGAGTGCATCTGTGACAAATTCCCATGCTCGTGGGAATCATGCAAATTCCCACGTGACGTGAAAATTACAGAAGAAAATGAGAGATGCGTTTGTGACAAATTGTTCCCACAAGCGTGGGAATTACAATTCGAGGCAATGTGTGAGGCTTCATTAAACTTAAGATTTTTAGACTATAAAAAGAGAATTAAGCCTCCATCTTAAGGAGAGACGACACTCACCTGTAGAAACACCATCCTTGAGTGAAGAACACATGTTTGGAGCATTGAGGAAGGATTGAAGACAAGGATCATCA
>JAOTAY010000008.1:12864854-12878561 GCA_025629805.1 Erythroxylum baracoense
GTTTAGAGCATTGAGGAAGGATTGAAGACAAGGATCATCATCAAGATTGGGCAAAATAGCACATCAACACCAAAATTATAGATTTTGGAAAATAAGAGGAATCTTTCTATTTAATTTTTTGTCATTTTAATCTCTTATATTCTTTGTAAAAATGGATTATTTGAATGTTCATGATGTTATGGCGACCATGATAGGTTGATTTTATTTTAGGGATTGCTTTTGGAACTATTATATTGAACTCTTATTTTATTAAATTGCATGGAATTGTCTTTGTTGATTATTGTTTTTAATTGTCATCTTGCAACAAATCGAGAGAGTGAGTGAGATGAAATTCATGTAGAATTGTACAACAAGAGTTGGCGACCTATATACTAGCAATCATCACGTTAATTAAATAGTTAGAAGAGAGATCACGAGTAGTCAATTGATCACCTATAGGATAGTTTGATAACTAATTGAATCGGTAGAGTTATTGGGTAGGTTGAGAGATCATCCAATTGATTCCCGTTAATTCGATTAGGATTAAATAGTTACACCTTGAGAGAGGCTAATTAGTACATTTAGAAATCTAGGGTGAGACATAATTCAATCGATAAAATAGGAGGGAGACAAAATAGGAAAAAAAAGTAATCTCTAGTATTTAGATTCTTGAATTTAGATTTTCTGCAATTTCGGCATTGTCCATTATTTAAATTAGTCTTTTAATTTTAATTTATTTTTTAGATTATTTTCATTTCATAATTTAGTTTCTTAAATAAAGTTGTGTCTAAACTAAGCGGTGTCTAGGCATCAATCCCTGTGGGATAGATATCCACTCTTTTTACTACAAGTCACGACCCGTTCACTTGTAGTTTTTGAGCATAAAACAAGTAGATAGGTTTTACCATCAACAGATTGTTGAATGAATCCCAAATCCAATAATTTACCTAGCTACTTCCTTAAATCCAATAACTATAATAGATACATTTTATGAGGGATATAAGTATGAAAATTTGTACTTAGTTAAGTTTAATTTTATGATTGGTTTAACATGAGGGAATGGGAAATATGTGTTTTTCATGCACATTATATTTCAAAAGAGTTTGAAATGCAGATATTTCCCTTCGAAAACTCTTTTGAAATATAGTGCATAAAAAATGAACATATTTCCCTTCGTATATTTTATACTAAGTTACCTTGTTTTACTTAGTTTTTGCTATATTTTTAGGTAATTAAGAAGATTGATCTTAGGATGAGATTTGTCAACAAATAGAGGACATTTCGAGCAAAAATACGAAGATCATCCCACCAAAAGATATAACAACTCTCTTGATGTCATTTTAAGGCCATTTTCGTTAGAGAAATAATATTGAAGATCATCATAATGGATCAAGCTATTCAAAATACAAGATTTTCATCTAAAGTTCCTTTTATCGTGATATCTTTTATTTTTTCAATTGTTTTCAATGGTTCAAACATGGTTACTGCTGTGTTTTATATGTTTAGATAGGACAAACCTTATTTACTCTCTTTGTATATATTAATTCAGTTTTATATATAAAATGAGATTTAAATCTACGAATTATCTTTGGCTATTCTTAATGTGAATTTAATTAGTATCGGTGATTAATTTGATCATAATAAACCTGCATGATCTCTCTAGTATTAGAGTGAAATCTTTCATAGAAGTTCATAAAAAGTATTGCATTCTTTAGAGTGTTAGCTTAGTAAATATATGAGTTAACTAACTTGAGAATAGGTGGCTGTAACTCGAGAGAGTGCAATTTTATATTTTAGGAAGTTTTGTTGATCTAGATGATAAATACTTTATAATTTATTGAATTATGGCATCAAAGATGATACTAGACTATTGTCAATGTTAGTTCCTTAGACTATTTAGTAGCATGCAAGTTTATTAAATCCATTTAGCATCTTTGTGAGAACGACACTCTATTTACTATTATATTACTCATCTCTGATAGGTACACTTGCTATAGTTTGTGAGTAGTTAATTTGTAATATAGGAAACTTTATAGTGCAAACCCATCAAGGAATATGCCTTAGATATCCTATGATCAAGTTTGAATTAAAGTCGAGAAAGTTAAAGAAGATGTAAAAAAATAATTAGCCCTTTGATTATAAAGAATCAAGAACCAAATTCATAAAATATTTAAATGCTACAAATAAAGAAATCTTTAATAAGTTCACTATTCAATGAATAAATGAAAAGAAGCTCTAAGGATTCTCAATAATCAAATATCTCAAACTGTCTCAAACTAAAAGAAACATGCCTTAAATACAAAGTATAAAAAGTTGGTTTTTTAGTAGGCACAATATAGATCTCGAATGTGTTGATTATAGACAATTTATCACTAGTGGATATGGTATAGGATTACCCCTGTGCTTGGGGTTAGATATTCTCTTATAACTTTATAAAGTTAGACATAGTTTAGGCCAAACTCGTGTTGGAGGTTATGTTTAGTTAAACATGAGTGTTTTGCCTCCAAATCTTCACTAACTCTAGCTCTTGTTCTTAACCTAAACCTATATGCAATGGGTCCCCTATTAGGCCTAATTGTAATTTTATCATATCCCACTATTTAAAAGGATTTTTTGTGAAATCTTCACCTACATCAAAAGGAAAATAAACCTCTATTTTCAAAGGTACAATGATGGGCTGCTTAGTATAAATAATACTCTTAATATTACTCATTTTTTCATCTCCTTGTTCTTTTTTCTCTCTCTTTTGTAAACTTAGTTTGTCTTTGTAAACTTGTTTAGGTGTTAAAGATATAACAGTAATATCGTTATTAACCTTATTAAAGGTGTAGCTATTCTTGAAGCCTTTATGTATAACATTTTTGCCATATTATCATGACCTTCCTAATGCGAACTATTTAACTTGTATAGTACTAAACCACACAATACTTCATCTTGATACCTTTTAATAGAAAAGGAAACCAACATCTATTTTTTCATTTTAATCTCTTAGCATTTATTAAACTATTGAAGTTTGTTATAGCTTTAGATGTTTTATAGTAGGCAAACTTAACTTCTCTATAAGGGTAGTGTTAGTCACATCGGTGTAAATTTCTCCATTAATAATCATACTATATACCTTCAAGTATGGAATATGTTTCTCTCTACTGCCCTAAGGTATTATCCTTAAGTTAAAGACTTAATAGTCTTCGAGTGACAAATGTCTCGCCTTTAGTAACATACTTAATCACTTCATCACTAGAATCTTTAAATGTTAGCCGGTATTTTTTCTTCAGAATCACTTTCACTTTCCACCTCTTTGTTATCCTTCATAATTATAACCTTCTTATTTAGTCATTGTTATGCAATATGCTCTATTCCCAAGAAATGAAAATAATTAATATCTTTATCTTAAGAGGGTTAAGAATAATTTTGCCTATGCCTTAATTGTAGGCATCATATTTTAGCTTTAGGTAGTTTAATTTTTACTTCAAAAGAACTTATATCATCCTTTTGTTTCAATTAGACCACCAAGAATTACTAGGATTGATGGGTTACTTTGTTTATTCCTTTTCACTTTAGCTATCTCTTCACTTTCATAGTCATATGCATCATCTCTCCCAATTTTACAAAGTATTGTAAACTCTATAATATTAGCTATATCTCTATTTAACCTATTCAAGAATATTGTTGAAGTTGTTTCTATATATTTTCTCTACACTGACTCATATCATGACTATTTCTGTTTTCTTATAATAACCTTCCATACCCTTTAGTCTTTGAGTAAGTCTTTGTAACCTCTAATATCAATTTCTGTAATAATGGTTTTAATTTCTTCCTCATAAGTGCCTTCAATTCATTCCAAGTTTCCATGAGTTACTCACAATTTCTTTTTATTAATAATCATATGATCCCACCAAATTATGACAATCAGTAAACTCTATTATCATCACCTTTCCTTCCTTTTCTCAAAGGAATTATGATCAAAGATTAATTATATCTTTATCTCCCACTCTAACTAAGTTTTATTATCATTCTTACAATTAAAGTAACGTATGATTATCTTGATGCTGCTAAGATTCTCATCCATACACTCCTTGAACTTTAGGCTTTCTCCTATGCTCCCAATCACACCAAACTCCTCCCCAAGTCCTAAACTTATCGTCATCATTCTCAAAGGCTAGATTAACATCATCAATACTAAGTTCATTATTCTCCTCATCATCCTTCATTAGGGCTATTAGATTATGCCTAGTATGCCTCCCCTTATTATAAACTTAAGGATGTTGTCTCCCTTTCAATTCAATAATCTACTATGGTTGCTTTTCCATCATGTGCTTAACCTTAACATACATCATATTCACATTCCCAAACTATTATTGCTTGGTCTGTATAAACTACGAGTTATCTTTCTCCTCCTTCCATGATTAAATGTCTTTAAGAGACATATTTGAAAGCTGCAGGAAAAGTTAGTAAAGAAAATTTCTTCATACACTCCCTTATATGTATACTCTCAAGGATGACAAACTACTCGTGTTTCACTCTTTATTCAACTTTTTTCTTTGATGCTAATCTCATTCGCTCTTATCTTTTTACCACTTTCATGCTTCCTTATGAGTTTTTTTTTAAGAATTAACAAACTGAAACAAAAATTTAACCATGTAAATTTTAAAATCCAAGTACAAGTGGTCAAAAGATAAAATAAATCACAGTCTAAACAAGAAGTAAGGAATTTGATCATCATAATAAAGTTTAATAAGAATTATCAAATTATATTCAAACTAATTTCTTGCTACTTCCGTACTCACACGACCATCCTTTTTCTTTCTTTTAAAAACAAAAAGATGGCAAGATTTAATTTTTAGATTAAAACTTTATAAATAAGAAAAAAAATAAGAATAAAAAGTAATGAAATGGAAAGAAATAATAAATAACTTAGTTTAACTTAGTTTTTCTTTCTTTCTTTTTTGTAAAAAAGGAATATAATAAAATTGTAACAATATAAAATAAAAAGGATAACCACACTTAATTAGAAATGAACTTTGGTACCTACTGGTGAAAACTTACCTAGGAATATACCTTAGAGACCCATAAAAAAGTTTGAATCAAACCCAAGAAAGGTGAAATAGCTGTACAAGAGAATTGACCTGTCAATTGTAAAGAATCAAGAACCAAATTCAAAAAGTATTTGAAAGTCATAAAGAAAGATTTCTTTAATAATTTTGAAGTTCAATGAAGAATAAAAGAAAGAAGCTCGAATGGCTATCAATAAAAAAATATATCAATCTCAAATTAAAAGAAATATGCCTTAAATACAAAATATGAAAAACTAGGTTTTTGAGTGGCCATAGTTTGGGTCATGATCATGGGTTAAGTCATGTTAATTATAGACAATTTAATAATAGTAGGTATGGTATGGATCATTCCTATGGTTAATACTATAAATCTTTTTGTAACTTTATAAAGTTGCACATGATTTAGGCCAAGCACATATCCAAAATTGTGGATCCTCTTATGACTTTATAAAGTTTGATGTGATTTGCATCACACTTATGTCAGAGATAATGCTCAGTCAAGGATGAATATTTTTCCTCTAAATCTTTAGTAACTCAAACTTTTGTAATTAACCTAAGCCTACATATAATGGATTCCCTGTTTCAACTAACTTTGCTTGCATCACTTTAGTAATATACTATAATACTCACCAAGATCACTTTATTGAATTCCCTCATTACTTTCACAATAACATCTCAATTCCTTTGTGATCCTCTTCCTTTTGACCAAATTCATAGTCTTTCTTGTTATTCCCCTTGCACTTCCCTTTATAATTGTTAACTTTTGATTTTTAAGAAGGGGATAAGAGGTTTAATCTTTTTATGTACTAAAAAATTCACTAAAACATTAACAACTATAATTTCTCCCATAACATCTTTAACATTTTTCGTTGCAATTCTAATTGTCCCCCATAATTGTAATCCAAAATGAAATTGAAGAGGTTTTCCTTGTCAAATTTTTTCTTAGTATTTAGCATCAATTAATAAAATTTCTTTAAACATTACCTTACTGATTTATCCTTCTTTAATTGCTTCAAGGCATCTCTATTAAACTAAGAATTGTTATTTAAAAGGAATTGATCGTTTAACTCCTTTATTTTCTTCCATAAGTTCATAGGAGAATGATCATCGCTAATTTTAAAAGAGGTTCTTGTTTTCCATTAAAGTTTAGTAATGCCCATCTAGGTATATTATAGTACCATTAACTTTCTCCACTTAAAGTACCTTAATAATGCCAAATTATTGCTCTATATCTCATAAGAAGTTTTCAAGCTCTTTAACATTTCTAATGCCTTGAAAACTTTTCTATTAGAAATAAGGTTCTAACTTATGATTATGATGATAACATAATATATTACTATTAATAAATTTACTTTTGATAATATTAGTTGATCTATTACTATGAAATAGAGTAACTTGTGAAAGATGAAGTGTAATAGAAGAGCAAAGTGAGTAAAAGACTTAATTAAAAAAATTAAGCAGTCAAAAGATGGATAAAATGAGAAAAGTGGAATATATATGCAACTTAAGAGAGCTTCAAGGAAATTATAGTGGAGAACCAAAATAAGGAGGAATTATGCATATCAAGTTTTAAAAAATCATTGTAATCATTCTTGTAATTTTATCTTAGTCATTTTAATAAATTAAGGCTCAATCATTTCATGATTATCTATATACAGTATAAACTGTATAAATCATTTCATAATTTAAAAGGAATTTTTCATCTTTTAAAAAAATATGTTGATCTTTAAAAGAACTTGGGGAAACTTTTAAAATGATTTTGAATCAAGTATTAGTTAAAAAGGTGTAGTTTATTTTCAAAAAGACTTGAGAATTAAAGTTTAAACTTGGCTTTTGTGTGGCTTGACTAGCCTAATGGTTTGTGAATTCTATTGGGAGAACACTAAAGGATTGAAAGTTAAGTTAGAAGTCTTATGATTGAACTAATAGAATAAGTAGATTATATATGGAGTTTTCATGGAAAAAAATAATCACTACAATAAGAAATACAATATGGGTGAAGAATCCACCCAAATTTTCTCTTGAACAATTAACCAGCTCAAAACAACCTCCACTTATAGTTCAATAACCATTGTAAAAGGAAAAACAACCAAGTTTAGAAGAGATTTTGATAGATTTCGTACAAGAAACTACATATTGACTTTCAAACCATTAGGCTTCAATGTAGAACCTTGAAACTTAAATTGGTCAACTAACAAAGTTTATAGCTGAAAGATAGTAGGGGACATTGCCTAGTGGCATAGTTCTTAATCCTAATAAACATATATATGAAGGTAATCACTTCAAAGAATAAGGAGGAGCTAACTAATTACAGAACAAGGCTAACATATAATCTAGGAGAAGAGAAGACATAGGAGAACGTTGGCAATATCAACATCCTTCAAGGCTCACTCCACCACTGAAGCTAAAAGATCTAGAAATTTTTACTATTTTAAACATTATTACTGGTGTCTTTATAATTAAATAATTAACACATTTAATGGCGACTATTATTCTAATGGCTTATACTATGTTTAAGAAATTAGGGTGGGAGAATCGAAACCTATTAGGATGTTAATGCAATATATAGATAAATCAATTAGAAGTCCTAAAGGCATTAAGGAGAATGTCTCAATGAAAATTTATTGGTTGACATTTTTGACTGATCTTTATATCCTTGATATGGAAGAGGATAATAAAGAATCTTTAATCTTATATAGGCCTTTCCTTGCAACAAATGCCATAATCATAAATTTTAGTAAAGGTGAATTAACTTTTAAGGTTGAAGGTGAAGAGATTATCTTCTCAATATTGGATGACAATAATTATTTTATGGTTAATGATGACTTGAGCCAAGCTAATATTTCAAATATTTTACAAGAAGTCATTATTTATAAAGTTAAAGTGTTAAGGAAAAAAAGGGATAAGTGCAAAATTAAAAAAGAAATAAAAGAAAGGGGAATCCATGTCTGACACTCTCCATAATCATAAAGAAGAGGACGACAAATACACTACTCTAACAATCGTTGGATAAAAGATTTCTAAATAAGCGTTTATTGGAAGGCAACTCAAATATTTAGAACTTCGAACTTATTTAGAGTTATTTTTATTATGGATAACTAATTTGGATTGTTATTTTTGAAATTGATTTAAGCTTGTTATTATAATTTAAATAGGTTTTCATTTCTTTATGATTATTATTTATTTTTGTAGCTTTGGTTGTAAAGTTAAGAAGCAAGGGAAAGTGACCACAATTTTGAATAGACAATTAAACAAGTAAATAGGATAAAAGGTAAAGATACAGGCTAAATAAACACCCTAAAAATTGGTATGTGTTGAATCTCTGTGATAACCATAATCTGGGACATGTATCTAACATTTTTTAGAAGGATTCATAGCCAATGACATGGTTGCATCACAAGTCACCCAAAAAGTTGCACCATATGTTATTTTCACCCAAACTCTCTAATGTTCCACCATTTTTTCATAAACCCAACATCTAAACTCACCTCCCCAATAACCCATTAGATTTTAAGTAAGTTTAACTCTATTCTTACCCAGATTTAACTATTATTCACCCATAAAATCTCTTTTTTATAATATAAGGCTTCAATCTTTAGAAATTTGGAGATTTACAAAAATTTCACCCCTAGTCTCCCTCCAAACCTATCTCTCTATGAGAAAAAATAGTTACCAACCATATATAAGAAAGAATAAAATCTGAGCATACAAATATGTCAATGTTTATTTTCAACTCACCTAATCACTGTCAAGATAATCTTGACTTGAAGTTAAATAAATGTGAAGACTAGTTTGCATTAGAGAAATTAAGATTAATAGACGGGGTGCAGATGAAAAATAGAAGATTTAGGATGGAATATTTTTTCCACATAGCAAGCATGTCTATAGGAAACTCACAACTGGGCATGTCATATGGAATAAGAAGGATGCTATTAGATGTAGACTTAGAAATAACATTAATCGTACATATTAATACAAAGACCCTTAAAACTTGTGTAATCGATTTCCCATTTAAGAAAATTGTTCATACTTCTAGAAAGTTTTGGAATTCTTGCACTTGGTAATCACTTATTCAATTTAAGAAGGAAAAAGAGTATTAAGGTAATTACACTTATAGATCTATTTTATATGTGGTGTATAGAAGGGAGGAGATGGTGCCACTTAAGTTGTTGCTTTGTTGTATACTGAGTGTACATAGGCACTATGAAAAATGGAGTCATTTGTGAAGGACCATACTTATAGAGTATAATAAAGAACTTAAATACGTTCAACACTCTTTTGAAATGAACTTGGGTTACTATATAGCTACTATCGACATGGATATGGTAACATATATAGAATTAGTTAGGAAGGTCAGTGATGCTTATGCATTGGTCAGGAGTCAGAAAAAGAGATTAAGAAATAGATGGTGCCCTTATAGAGGAGGCAAGAGAGATGATGGAGTAAGTAAAGTTGCCACTAATAGTAGTTGAATCTCAGGTAGAGGAAGTAGCAGAGGTACTTGAGGATATTAAGCCTCCACCAGAATAGATAATATAGTAAAGGATCAATAAGGCCAATCTTTATATAAACAATGAAAAGTTTGAATAAAAACATGTACTATAGATAGTTTAAAGGAAGTTCAATACACATGAGAAGTAATTAAAATGAATTTAAGTGGCAATTGTTAACCTACTTCTACTATGTGAACTTTCTAAAGCAACATCCACAACTATGAAAGGTGCTTACTACGGATAGTGATGATGATCAACCAAGCGCTTATTAAACTATTCATATCTTTTGTTTAAGTTTTGTACACTCATTGTTTTCTTTACTCTTGTATTTACTAAACTACATCTTTATATTTCACTTTATTATTATTATTATTTTAGTTTATTTTATTTGCATTTTATTTTAGTCTTTTGGTAGATACAACTAGCTTTTAGATAATTATCATATTTATTTTAGACATCAAGCAACAACTGGCTTATAGAATTTCTTTCACCTTTATTTTTCCTCCCTTCATTCACTTTTATTGTCTTTTTATGTTGCATATTATTTATCTTTGGTACATTAAGAATAATACATAATTCAAGTATAGAGAGAGATTGAATTTCTTTTAGCCTTATTTCGACTTGGTAACTTAATCTAGTTATAAGTATGAAAGAAGATAAATTAAGAAGACCCACAAAAAGTTGAATCATAATGTGACTTAAAAAGGTTAGGTAATGTTATATGATTATTAATAATTAGTTTAGTTTTATTTTGATCCAATAATTTGAGATGGATGCTTAACTTGCATAATGAAGCATTGTGTATAATTTTGACGTAATTTAAGTTAAGTGGTGATTATTTTCAAGTATTTAGATATCCTACTAAAATTGTGTAAAAAAGTAAACACCAATAAATTTACTTTAATGAATTTAACCTAAGTGAATAGGTTGAAGTTAAGAGCGATATTAAGTAAAAAGGTTTAAGTTAAGAGTGATACTAGAAGGAATTTAGATTAGAGAACTAATTGAGTAATCGAGAATATTGATAACTAGCTATTTAATTTTATGTCAAACGGTCAAAATGACTTTTTAAACAAGCCTATAATGTTCTATAAAAATAAAATATAAATGTTTAAATTTATTTTTAATAAGGGTTATTAAAATGTTTGAAAGGTTTCTTACTCATTTTTATCTACTCTATATATTTAGTTAGATATATAAATTAAGTTGATGCTTTTGGATTATTAGGTTAGGTTGAATCGAATCACAACTTATTGCAAGTATTTAATAGTTAATGAATAATATACTTGAGTAAATGATGAGGAGTTTTTATTACTTTATTTAATTTGTTAAACTTTTATATAATTGATACTTATTTAAGTTACAAGTTATTAAAATTGACTTGTTTTAGAGCAAACAAAAGCTTAAATATGAGAATCTTTATGTGCATAAAAGTACACATATTTTCCTTAGTATTTTTGCTTTATTTTCATGCCACATTACCTTTTTACTTAATTTTTGCTTTATGTTCAGGTAATTGAGAAGATTTGACTTTAAGATAAGATTTGTCAAGATTTTGAGGATATTCAAATAAAAACATAAACTAAAATCATAATTTTTGTGAAAAAATAGCATGATATATGATTGTGTGTCAGTCTATACCCAATATAGATTACATGGAGATGAAGACAACCTCGAACATAGCCTTGAGGGAGACTGTATGGCAAAGAGAACTTCAAAAGAGTGTATAACCTAAGACATGCCTTTGTTTTAATAAATTCCCATGCTTAAAAAAGATACAAAAAGATCCATGGTCTAAGATATAGGCATGCTAATGCCTTTGTCCCTCCTAAGGAGAAACAAAAGGATCGATAGCCTGAGACATAATCATGTCCCATATTATGTCTCAAGCATACCAAACGTATTTAAAATATGAAAATTCTAATTTTTTAAAAGACTTTTATAGACTTTTTACATCTTATCATTCTTTTTACTCTAAAAAGTTAGGATTAGCAACCAAGAGGTTCATATACCCTCAAAATGTTAATTTTAAAGCTATTTTTACTATAGGGAAAGAGATTGAAGATTATCCAGAAGGATCAAGCTATTCAAAATACAACTTTTTGCTATCTTAAGTTCCTTCTATTATGACGTCTTTTCTTTCATTAATTATTTTGTTGGGCCTTTTGCAGGTTTTGCTCCATCTCTCTCCTCCGACAAGGGACGTTCATTTCAAATAACTCTTTTAATTATGCTTTCGCATAAAGGAGGTTCCTTTTTATAACCCATCTTTTCCTTTGTTGTGTATACTTTCCAAGACGCTTGCTTTAATTTTGTTGATGTTGGTTTTGATTTAGATATGTTTTAGTTGTTTGGAGATTGATGTGTTTGAGCTTGGGGTAAGGGTTACTGGGTTTTGTCACTATTTAACTGGAGGGTTTAGTTTTTTTTTCCTTTTTGGTTGAAGAGTGCTTTTTCCTGTGATCTTTCATTGTTAAGATTATTTTCATATAAAACTTGCTTAGAATCATACTAGGTTTTCAGTTGAAAGCAATATTTTAAAAATCGGACCGGACATCGAACCGGTTGAAGGAAAGGTTTAAGGTTTAGAGGTTTAACCGGTAGTGAACCGGTATAAAACCGGTATATAATAAATAAGAAGTAAAACTTATAAGAATAAGTAAAAATAAAATATTTTATTGAAATAAAAATATACCAATGTCTATTATTATATAATGAATTAATAATAAATAAATATAAGTCTAATATAAATATTAAAATAACAATAAAAATTAAAATTGTATTTCTGAAAAAGGTTGTATCTCATCATCGTTAAAAACTCCAAATTCTCCAACGCTATTTAAAGATTCGTAAACTACGCTTTCATCTAAAGTATTTGCATCAACTTCTTCTACTACATTAAAATAAATTACAAATTAATAATGTATAAAATTATTCTTAATTGTAAACTTGTAATACAGTATAATTTTAATTTAAATATGATCAAAATAAGATATGAGCTGACCATCCGTAGATGTTGTTAATTCATTCGTTGTAACAAATGCATTTTCTTCATAAATTTAATTTTCGGATTAAGAAGCTTTGTTAACTTGAGATTGCTCAAGATAAATAGAAGATAGTACTGCTATAAATAGAAGATAGTACTGCTACTATTAGTGTTACTCTGAATGGTTTGGGGTAATGGTTTGTGACGCAGTGAGTATACACTTAATTAACCGGCGAATCAAGATTGTAGAACAAAAGTTCTTCTCAATCAAGCAATGGTTAACTGCTACTTCAACCAGTTTCTGGGATTCTCCCCATTTTTGAAAATCCAGGGAATTTCTTCGACTAAAATTAGATCATGACTATTGCAGGTCAATTTCCTACTCACCAATCTATTCATTCTGCTCATGGTTGCTTTAGTCCAAAGTAATTTATAGAAAGAAACAGTCGTGGATATCTTAGTTTGTGTTCTAATAATGTGAGGCAAGAAATGGAAACCACTGTTCTACACGATTTATTTCAGCAATATCGTTTGAAAGTTGTAACGAAAAAGAAGGATCTACCAACTAGCGTGGAATTTATTATGTTCAATTACGTCAATTTCTCTCAGGTTATCATCATAATTCGTAGAGAATCCACACTGGTCATTATTCATTTTTGTAGTCGACCTAACATCATCGTGATCATATCTTGATACAACTTGACGATTATAAAAGGTGTTACAATCAATACCTTCTTAGATTTATGAATATATAAACTCACCAAACAGTTGAAGAAAAATGAAAAGCTCAATAACTTCTAGTTCTCTCGATGGGATAATGTTTCACACCAGATACCTGGAAGTTTGATCTAAAGAAAGATTCTATCTCAACGCTACTCTTTGTTTCGAAGAACTCCAACTCAGGAAATTTTCTTTTTGGCAAATCTGTTTGTGCTTTCTTTTTTGGTGTTGGTGGGCATCTGTCGATAGTTGGTATCTTGTGAATAACTGAAGTTGGTGTTTTGCAAGGTTTTAAAAATCGGACCGGACTGTCCGGTCCGACCAAAAAAAGATTGAACCGGCCGGTTTTTATGTAGAGAGGTCATTAGGTAAAATCGGACCGGATCACTGACCGGTTCAAACCTTTTCCAGTCGGACCGAACCTTCCGGTCCGGTTTTTAAAACCTTGGTTATAACCGAAATAAAAAATCTGATC
>JAOTAY010000008.1:12878661-12890077 GCA_025629805.1 Erythroxylum baracoense
TAATATATTTTAAATAATATTTATATTTTAAATAATGTTATTATAAAATAAAATATAGTTAAAATTAATAAAAGTGCCTTTTATTTGTATGTTACCAAACAGTCTACTGTATGAAGCTCTTTTTAAAAAGCTATTTTTTAATTGACAGCCAAACAGTCAGCTAACTTTTTAAAAAGCTCTTCTCAGAAAAGCTCTACTGACAAATGCTCTGTTGACAAAAGCTCTACTGATATAAGCTCAACCAAACAGACACTTAACAAAATCTGCAACAAGCTTTGCATCATTAGTTCTGGTGGCCTTGGCTTCCACCTATTTAGAAACATAATCGACTATAAGTAATATATATGTAAAGAGAAAAGATGGAGGGAAAGGTCCCATAAATTCAATACCCAAAATGTTAAAAATTTCAGAGAAAAGCATAGGCTTTTGCGGCAATTGATCCTTATGGGACAGGTTACCTACCGTTGGCATTTATTATATGATTTACAATAGGTATATGTATCTTTAAACAATGATGGCTAGTAGAAACCAATCTCCAGAATTTTATAAGTTGTTCTTTTCACTATAAAATGTCCTCCACGCAAATATGAATGGCAGAAGGCTAAGATCAAGGGTATTCTAGTTTTAGGTACACACCTCCTAATGACTTGATCTACGCAGTGCCTCCAAAGATACTGGTCATCCAAAACGTAATTCTTTGCTTCATTCCACAACTTATCCCTCTAAGTTGTTGAAAAAACAACAGGTAATTTATTAGTAACTAAGAAATTTACAATGATTGCATACCATTATGGTGTCACATCGACAGAAAATAATTGTTCATCTAAAAATGTCTCTCATAGAGGGATGTCATCTTCTTCCTTAATCAAACGACTGAGATGGTCAACCACCACATTTTTGCCCCTTCTTATCTTAGATCTCAAAGTCAAATTCCTTAAGGAGGAGAATCCATCTGATCAGCCTCAGTTTTGCTTCCTTTTTTGTGAGTAAGTATCGTAAAGCTATATGGTCAGAATAAATAATTACTTTAGCACCAAGCAAATACGATCGAAATTTTTCTAAAGCAAAAACCACAGATAATATTTCTTTTTCAGTGATTAAATAATTCAATTGAGTTGGGTTTAGTGTATAGTAGATGGCATACAAAGCTTTTCCCACTCTTTGTCCTAAAACAGCTCCTATTGTATAATCACTTGCAACACACATTATCTCAAAGAGGAGGTTCCAATCTGGCAGTTGAATCATTGGTGGGGATGTCAGAAGCTCCTTAAGTTTGTTGAATGCTTCCTTACACTTCTCATCGAACTTAAAGGAGACATCTTGTTGTCAGAGCTTGCATAATGGTGCGGCTATCTTCAAAAAGTCCTTAATGAACCTTCTATAAAAACCTGCATGCCTAAGAAAAGAACACACTTCCTGTACAGTAAAGGGGTAAGGTAAAGAAGAAATAAGATCAACTTTAGATTTGTCTACCTCAATACCCTTATCAGATATAGCATGCCCTAAAACTATACCTTGATCCCATATAAAATGACATTTCTCCCAATTCAGAACAAGGTTAGTTTCTATGCATTGTTCCAAGATAATGGCAAGATTCATAAGACATTCATCAAAAGAAAAACCATATACACTAAAGTCATCCATAAATACCTCTATGATCTTCTTAACATACTCAAAAAAAATTCTTACCATACATCTTTGGAATGTGTTGGGTGCTATCCAAATGGCATTCTTCGGTAAGCAAATGTATCGAACAGATATATGAAGGTGGTCTTTTTCCTATGTCATCAGAATTTTAAGATAACCTGAAAAGCCATATAGAAAATAATAATAAACTATATAACTAGCCAATCTTTCAAGCATCTGATTAATAAAAGGAAAGAGAAGGTGGTCTTTATGAGTTACTGAATTCAATTTCCTATAGTCAACACACACTCGCCACCCAGTTTGCATTCTAGTGAGAACCAACTCACCTTCTTGATTAGTCACAACGATGATTCTAGACTTCTTTGGAACCACCTGGATAGCACTTACTTACCATCAAAGATTAGGCAGATAATCCTAGCATCGAGAAGCTTCATCACTTCCTTCTTCATAACTTCCATCATCGGAGGATTTAGCCTACGTTGAGCTTGCCTTGTTGACTTTGAATCCTCCTCCAAAAAAATACGATGCATGCATATTGATTGGATTATTCCTTGGATATCTACAATTGTCCACCTAATAGCCTTTTTATGCTCTCTCATCCTTCAAACCAAATTTTCCTCTTGATTCAAAGTCAACTCCACTAAAATGATGACTGGGAGAGTCTACTTATATTCTAAATAGGCATATTTGAGGTGGGTGGCGAGTGGCTTTAGTTCCAATTCTGACACCTACACATTAAAAGGTAACAACTTTTGGTGAGATTTAAATAATTTAACAGAAGGCAAATCATATTGATAAGTGTAAATTGCATCGTGTTTTAGGGCATAGTTTGATATGTGCTTAGCCTTTAATTTGATCACTTGATATGTGTTTAGGTTAAAATTGTGTTAGTTTGTGATTTATTTGTGTTTTAAGAGGTTTATGGTTTAGTATAAGTCTTTGAGGTTAAACATTATTTTTTGAGGAACCTTGATGTGTTTGCTAGTGTTTTAAGGTTAATATCGAAGAGTGGAGGAGTTTTGGAGGGAATTCGGGCTACAAAACTAGCCTATGATCGTTGCAGGTAAGTGACAATTATGACAGAAGTTCAGGGAATGGCCCATGAACATGGTCTGCATGCCACGATCGTGACAGAAGACTCAGATGTGAGCCATAATTGTGGCTTGCGTCGAGCAGACAGGTAGTGTTAGGTTCCAATCATACATCTCATACATAATATATATCAAATATATATAGCAGAAATAAAACAAAACCTCAAAAACCAGATCTACTAATGCATATAGATATGGAAAAACAAAAACATGAAATGTAAGATGTTTACATACCTTTTTGATGATCTCCTTTATTTTTTAATCTTCTCCACGTTAGGTTGTCGTAAACTACAACGATCAATGCAGACCGTCTCTAATGAAAGTCCACATGAAGATAAAAAGATGAAACCTCACTAGGAGATGGCTAGAATTCTTTCTTTGTGTTAGCAAAGACAAGAACTCTTGAGAGAGTTAGAGACAAAAAAGTGTGTGTAAGAAAAAGAACCTATCTTTTTCATTTTTTTGTGTCTTACATAAGATGCACAAAAATCATCTCAATTTTCTACACCGTTTGTCCTTCCATAACCCCCATCACTAATAGAAAGTTATGGATGTTAATGGTCATGAATAGCATGCATTAATGGAAGTTATGGGCAGTTAATGACTATGAATATCATGCATTAATAGAAGTCACGAGAAATTAATGGCCATGAATAACATGCATTAATGGAAGTCAACAACACTTGTTTCTAATCCATTCCATGCAACATTTTTTACCACGATCACATCGCGATACGATCCTTAAACACTCTCTCATATCTTGAATCACCATTTAAGACCTTTTTACTCATCCTTAGGATCTCCTATGTGTGTGAACCATTAGGTTTTTAATTATATTAGCCACTTGAATTAACACTTCATTTAAGTAAATCAAGAGTAGTATCTAGCAACATGCCATGACCCCTAATTAATTGGAAAGTCAGTGGTTTGACTACGAACCGTTCCATATGTAATGTTTCGATGTAATTTGTCCTTCCACCATCCATACACCACTTAGTTCAAAGTATAGTTAAAGTGTCAACTACCATTAGACTGACTATGTCACATCTAGTCCAAGTGATATTAGATATTGTCCTGAGGATCTTATTACTCTATGTATCATTAAAGACTCTCTTCATGATACATATCTGCTCTAGCTAGAGACTCCCACGTAATGACCTGACAAGAGGCCATGGGTATCATCTCCTTCTATCAGGAGCGGTGAGTCTTTTATTGGCTACTCAATTACCTCCGAATACCTCAAGCTCTACCTAATCACCACCCTATGAGTAACCCCTCAAAGGCACCAATTAATGGAGTCAAAACACAGGATCAATATTTGAGATATCTTTAAGCACCTTAACTCAAAGGATACTTGCACCATTGCTATGATGAGACTATCATTGACACTGGAATAGAATATCCATATGATTGTCTCATAGTAGGTCAATCCAATGTACTTACTACCCATAGTAAGCATCCACATGTTAACTCTAAACAACTCATGTCTACAACTTATGAGATCTACTGCTCGATCCAATTAAGGAGTATAATCTATCCAGATTAACAATATCCCATCTCATTAATCCTATGACTAAGGAAAGTTTAGATCCTAACATAATTACACATGATAGGAATCTCATTATCATGATCTCATCATGATTTCCTTCATGCTATGTTTTGTATCAAGGACTTCATTAAATCAATTTAATATTAACATCAAATCCATAAATGTATGAACATTGAAATAATGAAACATGCCTTTATTAATCATAAAATGATTTGTACAATAAGTGCTAAATATGATTGCCTTTAGAGGACTTCTCTAACATCTATGAGCTTTAAAAGGATAAAAAGATCCTATTATTAAGCCTTTATTAATTGGTGTAAGCAAGAGAGAAACATTTTGAGTTGTATGGTTATGTAATTATTGTAATTGGAGAAACTTCTTAGGATGCACTTTGTAAGGGTTCCTCCTAACCTTACATAAAAGTCGTATAGGTTTGTAAAGGCTCATCTTCACTTGTGAAAGAGCATAAATTTTGTAAAGATTTCTCTCCACTCGTGAAAAGATGATGTATGCTAAGTTCTTCATCTATTGAAGGAAGAAGATATTGAACTTTTAAAGTAGATTTTGGAGAGTGGACGTAGGCTAACTATTGTTTGGCCTAGTCACTATAAATTGATCTTTTCTCTCTTTCCCTACTCTCCTTTACTATTATTGTGTTTGTTATTAAATTATTTTATATGAATTGGCAATAACCATTCATTAGTTTAGAAATAAGGGAACAAGGTTAATATGTATGATTCACTCCCTTTTGTGTGACATTTTAAGACTAGCATTTTGATTTATGCAACTTAAGTATAATGCTTTCAGTTGCCCCAACATCTTGATTTGCTGTAACATACTTGATGATTGTAACTTTAAAGGTAAAATCTTCTTATGCTTTCATTAAATCCACCACTTGATCGTTTAAGACTTAGATATGTCTCTCTATGACTTTAAGTTGAGACCTGTAAGAAATAACTTTCTTGTCTTACAATTTATAGGTATCATAAGACTTGATGAGTAAGAGTACAAGAAAGTCGACAGAGGCCACTAAACTATTAATGTGAGTGCTTCATACATTACACCATTAAACCCATTACTAAATAAAGAAAACGTGCTAAAAATGAAGTTTCAACACATTACCTCACTCTTACATATTCTTTACAATGTTCTCTATTTCTTTCTTACATCAAGATACTAACTTTGTTACATCACTCACGATGCCCTAAAGACGATAGTTCATCAAGTTCTAACCTAATTTAAGCATGGTCTGATCGATGTACGCTCATAATCTAATTCGTTAGTACATGATATGCTTCTGAAGCACATTTTGATATTTGATCTATCTAAACACACTTTAATTAATTCATTTCACCATATCAAGACCAATCAATAGACTAATAGTCCATCATAAATTACAGAAGTTCTAATTTAATTAATTCCATTTGATGTAATTGTCTCTATTCATTGAACATGTTTTCCTCATAACTGTATTAGATATTGACTTAGGCTCACTTATAACTAACAAAATAATCCAATTAGGCGACTAAGTGTACTCCTCCAGCTGCTGCAAATAACTAGAGTTCCTTCCCAATTATTGGCTTCGATATAAAATAAGCAGGAGGTGGTACCCACTTACTTGGAAAATTTTTTGATAAAATTAGCAAACATTTCCTCTACAGTTTCACAATCCCGCAAGTGTAGTTGAAGCACTGATGCCGTATTTATTAGCAAACCTTCAAAATATACCGGTTAAACTTTTTGGCTGATAAAGGGCAAGACTTAAGACTTAAATGCTAGAAGCTTATCAAAATGACTGGCAAGACAATTTGATTGATTCCAGGAATTGTCCATTATGCAATACCAATTTGGAATGGCATAAGCATTGCCAAAGCCCTTCCCTTTTGTGGGAATCCATGCTTTCCCTTAGCATCTATAATAAATTGGGAATCAACCAACGAATGGGTTGTAGGATTGTACCAGAACTAAAGGCACTTCTCCGTACTCCTCTTTTTTAAAACTCACGCTCAACTGCTTGGTCTACAAATTATGGCAAGAAAGAATATTCAAGGAAAGGGAGTTTTCATCTAAAGTTCAAGAGGTTAAAAGCTGTGATTTAAGCTCGTATGGCTGCTATTTTTGTTACTGTAATACTATGTTATGACCCATTACGAGACTGGACTTAAGCAATAAACTACATATCTGGAGGCCCACTAAAGAAAATATGGACGAATGTTGCAAGGATCATTTCATTTCTTTAATTGTTTTCATTTAGTTTATCCTAGTACTACGGTTACAACGAACATGAGAATATATGTTGATACCCTTGTCCAACAGAGGGGGACAACAGAAAAACAATACAATATTCTCTATTCCTCATTCTCTCTCTTTCTCCTGCGTCCTCGTCTGCTTCTATTGCTTCTCTCCCTTCTTCACCCTATTCTGTGACGTGAAAACCCAGTTGGTTTATTACAATTGGTATCAGAGAATCTTAGCTGCCATGGCTCACGAAGGTACTAGACTGAAAACCCTGGATGAACAAGTAAAGGCATTAGAAACACAAATGAAAACCATGCAGGCGGACATAGCCAAAGCTCAGCTTGAAACCAACAAGCGAATTGAAGAAAACCATAAATCCATACTAACCATGTTAGAAGCCATCAAAATCAATCAACACCCAACCCCTACAGTTGCAGTCGCCTCTCCCTCATCCAAAACATATGCTGGAATCCTCAGTTCCCCACCCCTACCAATACCAACCGCCAAACAAACATCCCCAAATACCACCACAAACCCAACACAGACCCCTCCGACCACCAATATACCCCCACTACTCCAAACAACCAATATGTTATGGCCCAAAATGGACTTTAGTCATTTTGATGGCAAGCAACCCAGGTTATGGATTAGAAAATGTCAGAAAATATTTCAGATATATAACATACCTGATGAAAACAAGGTTGAATCGGCAGCTATGTTTCTGGAGGAGAAGCCGGATATCTGGTATCAGGATTGGAAAGAAGGAAAAACAGATCTGATTTGGGAAGAATTTGTAGAAGAGCTGTGCGGTAGGTTTACTAGCTATACTGAAGCTAATGTAGTGGAGGAATTCCACAGACTCAAGCAGACGGACACTGTGGAAGCTTATCAAGAGAAGTTTGAAGAACTCAAGTCCCTTGTTAAAAGAATGAATCCTGGCCTAACACAAGATTACCTCGTGAAAGTGTTCATTGGTGGCCTTCAAGAAGAACTGGGCTGGGCAGTCAAGAGGTTTAAACCTTCCACCCTTCAAGAAGCTTATGAACAAGCAAAGTTGAATGAAGCTCTTCATAAATACCCTACACCTCAGGCCTCCAAAACCTGCAATACAAACAAAGTACCCACCTCTATTATTTCCAACAAACCTCACTATCTCAACTCCTCCACAAATAACAAAACCACAGTAGCTAACCTCAACAAAACAACCACTACTAAACCTGCATATAATCGAGAACCAGGCAAATGTTATAAGTGTGGGGATAAATATTTCCCTGGGCACCAATGCAAACTTAAACAGCTTTTACACATGCTCATTGACGATATAGAAGAGGAAGAATCTCTAGAGGAAACTGCAGAGGAAGGGGCAGGAGTTATTATGGAAGGGACTAACGATGGAAATGAAGATGCAGTAATCCAGTTGAATGCCCTAAGTGGGAAACCCTCACTTAATGCCTTCCGAATTAAGGGAATGGTAGGAAATCAAGAGGTTAGTGTTTTAATTGACACGGGTAGTACTCATTCTTTTATAAATGAGACTCTAGTGAGAATGCTTAACCTGCCAACTGAGGAAATATTACCACTAACTGTCACTGTTGCTAATGGAGCAAAGGTGACGTCCACCCACAAGGTCAAGAAATTCTGTTGGGAGATGCAAGGGCATAATTTTTGTGCAGATCTAAAGATACTCAGTTTGGGAGGCTGCGGCCTAGTTTTGGGGTTGGACTGGATGGAAGCGCACAATCCTATCTGTTTTGATTTAAAATCTAGAGAAGTTACTGTGAACAATGGTAAAGATACTGTGGTTCTAAAGGCTCAGAAGGAGCATAAAACTTTTCAACTTCTCAAAGGAAAAAGGGTCCAGAAACTTTTCAAGAATGGGATCAAAGGCATGACTGGACATGTCTTCCTTATAATTGAGGAAAAAGAACCTCAGGCAATCAACCCCCACTTACTTACACTCTTGGAGGAGTATAGCGACATTTTTGAAGAACCTAGCGGCTTACCTCCTCCCAGGGCCTTAGACCATCAAATACCCCTAAAACCTCATTCAAAACCTGTCAACCTTCGACCATACAGATACCCTTACTACCAGAAAACAGAAGTTGAAAGACTGGTTCATAATATGTTAGAAGCATCAATAATACAGCCCAGTCATAGTCCTTATGCTTCTCCAGCACTGCTAGTAAAAAAGAAAGATGGAACATGGAGGTTTTGTGTAGACTACAGAGGACTCAATGATATCACCATCAAAGATAAATTTCCCATTCCTATCGTGGAAGATTTGATGGATGAGCTACATGGAGCTGTGATCTTTTCCAAGATTGACTTGACTTCTGGCTACCATCAAATCAGAATGGCAACAACAGATACTCATAAAACTGCCTTTAGGACTCATCAAGGACATTACGAATTCAAGGTGATGCCTTTCGGACTCACAAATGCCCCTGCAACGTTTCAGGCATTGATGAATCAGGTATTTGCAGCTTATCTACGCAAATTTGTTCTTGTTTTCTTTGATGACATCTTAGTATACAGTCCTGACCTAGCAACTCATGAAAAACACCTACGGATTGTACTGCAAACGTTGAGACAACAACAACTGTTTGCCAAAAAAAAGAAATGTGCTTTTGGGGTTGACAAGGTGGAATATTTAGGACACATTATATCGGGAGAAGGAGTGGCTACTGATCCCTCCAAGATTCGGGCAATGTTGGATTGGCCAACACCCACTACTGTCAAATCCCTAAGGGGTTTCCTGGGTCTCACTGGTTACTATAGGAAGTTCATCAAGAACTATGGATGGATTTGTAAGCCTTTAACAACACTACTCAAGAAGGATCAATTTCATTGGGAGCAGACAGCCGAACATGCCTTCCAACAACTGAAGCAAGCCATGACAACAGCTCCAGTGTTAGCTCTTCCAAATTTCCAAGAACCATTCATCTTAGAAACGGATGCCAGCAACTGTGGGATTGGAGCAGTCCTAATGCAAGGGAAAAGGCCTATTGCCTACTACAGCAAGGCTCTTTGTCCTAGGAATCAGAACCTATCCGTATATGAGAAAGAGCTACTGGCAATTACTTCAGCTGTAGACAAATGGAGACATTATTTAGAAGCTACATCATTCATTATTAGAACTGACCATTACAGCCTAAAATACCTTCTGCAGCAAAGGATACAAACCCAGATGCAGAAGAAGAGTCTGACTAAACTCATGGGCCTAAACTACACCATTCACTACAGGAAAGGACAAGAAAACAAAGCAGCAGATGCTCTGTCCCGCAAGTTTGAATCAGAGGAAGCAGAACTCCATGCCTTATCTACAACTCAACCAGAATGGACAAAACAGCTAGTGGCAAGCTACGAAGGGGACACTGAAGCTCAACAAGCTGTACTGGTGGCTTTACGAGACATTCAAGGGACTGCTCCCTACAGCTTCAAAGGAGGAGTTCTAAGGTACAAGGGACGTTTGTATGTGGGAGCTACAGGCCATCTCAGAGAAACAATACTACAGGAAGTACACTCTTCCTCAACAGGTGGTCACTCAGGGTTTAAGGCTACCTATCACAGACTCAAACAACTATTCTACTGGCCGGGAATGAAGAGTAAGTTGAAGGCTTGCATCCAAGCATGTGAAATTTGTCAGAAATGCAAGCATGAAAATGTTCCCTATCCTGGGTTATTACAGCCCATAGCCGTACCTGAAGGAGCTTGGAAACAGATATCCATGGATTTCATAGAAGGGCTTCCAAATTCAGAAGGCAAGAATGTTATTATGGTGGTAGTAGATACTTATACAAAATACGCACACTTCCTAGCTCTATCTCATCCTTTCACAGCTTCAGATGTGGCAAAATTATACATGCAAGGGGTGTATAAACTACACGGAATCCCTGAGTCAATTATTTCAGATAGGGACAAGATATTTTCTAGCCTATTCTGGAAAGAATTGTTCAAAAACATGGGTACACAGCTCAAAATGAGCTCCTCATATCATCCACAAACAGACGGTCAGACAGAAAGAGTAAATCAGTGTCTGGAGACATACCTGAGGTGTATGACGTATCAGCATCCTGAGAAGTGGCACAGATGGCTTCACTTAGCCGAATGGTGGTACAACACCAACTTCCATAACGCCATCCAAACCACACCATTCCAAGCCTTGTACGGGTACCCTCCACCCCCACAAGCTGCGGCCTTGGAGTTACCTTCGTCAGTGGAGAGTGTCAATCGTTATTTAGATGAGCGTCAGCGCATGCTTTCAACACTGAAGCTGCAGCTTCTCAAGGCCAAGGATCGAATGAAGACTCAGGCGGATAGAGGGAGAACCGAGAGAATCTTTGAAGAAGGAGATCTAGTCTATCTGAAATTGCAACCTTATCGTCAGAACTCTGTAAATCAACGGAAAAACCAGAAATTGAGTGCTAAGTATTACGGGCCTTACCGGATCAAGAAGAAAGTAGGAGCGGTGGCGTATATGCTAGATCTACCAGCAGGGAGTCGCATTCACCCAGTGGTTCACGTTTCGTTGTTGAAGAAGGCGTTAGGGTTGGGAACAACACCGACCAGCGAACCCATAGATGAAGGTACTGCACCAACAGAAGAACGACCCGAAGCCGTGATTGAGAGGCGGTTCATCACTCGTAGAAACCCAGATGGACTGAAGTGGCTCGTGCGGTGGAAGAATCGCGAAGTTGATGAAGCCACGTGGGAGGATCCTCGTTATATCCGAAGCCAGTTTCCAGATTTTAATCCTTGAGGCAGTTCCCAAATCTTAACCCTTGAGGTCAAGGGTCCTTCCAAGGGGAATGGAGTGTTATGACCCATTACGAGACTGGACTTAAGCAATAAACTACATATCTGGAGGCCCACTAAAGAAAATATGGACGAA
>JAOTAY010000008.1:12902115-12913824 GCA_025629805.1 Erythroxylum baracoense
GATGTCTGAAATAAGTGATACAGTAATGTTCATGGCTACAGCCAAAGATATTTGGGATGCGATTCAGCAGACATACTTAAAAGCTAGGGATGCGGCTCAAGTGTATGAAGTGAAAGTCAAGACTATTGCCTCTAAACAAGATAACAAATCTGTGACGGAATATGCCAACCAGTTGAAGTCATTATGGCAGGAACTTGATCATTATCGAGTGATTCAGACCAACTGTCCTGATGATGCTGCTATACTAAAGGAGTTTATTGAACAGGATAGAGTTTACGACATTTTTGTGGCATTGAATTCCAAGTTTGATCAAATAAGGATCCAAATACTCAGAAAGCAGAAAGTTCCATGCTTTAATGAGGTAGTGGCCATTATTCAGAGTGAAGAAAGTAGGAGAAATTTAACGCTTAATTCTCAACCTTCTGATGGTTCAGCTATGGTAGCTAGGAGTGAAAAGTAGAAATTGAAAAAAGATTTGATGCAGAAACTAGAAAAGGGAGTCAATCCAAGCCTCAAAACAGTGATGACCTATGGTGTAGCTACTGCAAAAAGCCATGTCATACGAAGGAGCAGTGTTGGAAGTTGCATGGAAAACCTCCTAGCCGTGAGTGGAGACAAAAAGGATATCAACCTAAGGGTAATGGACAAGCGCAGGTTGCTACAAGTACATCCCAACATGAAGACAGGCAAGACTCAAAGGGATTTAACCAAGATGAAGTGGAAAAGATGAGAGCATTTGTTAGCAACATAGAGAAATCTGCAGGTACATGTACCTTTGTGCATTCAGGTATGTGTTCGGTTTCAGTTAGATTAAATGTCTCAGATAAGGTTTTTCAGCAATCTTGGATTATGGCTTCAGGAGCCACCGACCATATGACTTATTCATCCAAACACTTTACCACCTATTCCCCTTGCCCAAGCAATAAGAAGATAACCACAGCAGATGGATCCTTAGCAACTGTAGCTGGCATAGGAGATGTCAAAATAAACCCATACATAACATTGAGAAATGTTCTCCTTGTCCCTAAGCTATCCTCTAATCTAATATTTGTGCAGAAACTCACACTTGATTTGCTTTGTAATGTTACATTTAACTCAAGCCATTGTTTATTTCAGGAGAGGGATTCGGGGAAGATGATTGGAAGTGCTAGAGAACGGGATGGCTTCTACTATCTTGTGGAAGCAAACGGGTCAAATATATCCAGGAGCAAATCACCCTATTCATTCATGTTTGAATCAGTGTTGTCAAATAGAGAAAAAATCTTCTTACATCATTGTAGGTTAGGTTATCCATTGTTTATGATTATTAAGTCCTTATTTCCTGCATTGTTTACAAAGCTAGATTTTGAGAGTCTTCATTGTGAGGTGTGTGAACTTGCTAAACACAAGCGTATACCTTTTCCTATTAGCAATAAAAGAAGCACTTTTCCCATTTTGTCTTATTCATACTAATATTTGGGATCCCTCAACTGTTTCAAATGTGTCAGTGGCATGGTGGTTTGTAACTTTTATTGATGACTGCACTAGAGTTCCCTGGGTTTTCTTGCTCAAGCAAAAATCTAAAGTGAGTTCTGTACTTCCACATTTCATCTCTATGGTAAAAAACCAATTTGGTGTAAACTTCAAGAAACTTAGATCCGACAATACCAAAGACTAATTCAACCAAACTCTTACTCTCTATTGTCAAAAAAAAGGGATACTTAATGAGTCTTCTTGTGTCAAAACACCCCAACAAAATGGTGTGGCTAAAAGGAAAAATGGATACCTTTTAGGCCAAACACAAGCATTGTTATTTCAGAAAAATGTACCAAAATATTTTTGGGGGGAAGCGGTCTTGACAGCTACTCATCTCATTAATAGACTACCCTCCAGAGTCTTAGGATTCAAAAGTCCAATGGAGATACTCGCTTCATTCTACCCAAATATATCTATTACAAACAATCTTGTACCTCGCATTTTTGGGTGTGTGTCCTTTGTTCATTTTCACAACCAAGACCGTAGGAAATTGGATCCTAAGGCATTGAAGTGCATCTTTGTAGGGTATTCATCAGCTCAAAAAGGGTATAAGTGCTATCATCTTCCTTCTAAGAAATTTCATGTGTCACGAGATGTCACCTTCAATGAACAAGAAGCCTATTTCGTCCAACCTTATCTTCAGGGGGAGAATCTCAAGGAAGATAAGGAGTTCTTTCTTGGAGTGTCTGAAAATGATCACTTACTTCTATCTAAACCCAGTCAAATACCTTCAGCTCAACCACTAGAACCAAAATCTCCTGAAACCGAACCCATTCTTGAACCTAAATATGCTTCTAGAGATGTTCGATTTGGCAAAAATCTGGTGTACTCAAGGCAGAAAGAGGTCAATTTGAAATCTGTGCATGTACATGGATCTGAACCAAATTCCTGAAATGAGGTAACAATTTCTGATTTTCCTACTTTGCAAACTGAAACTGCAGTACAGATTAGTGAGGAAGATCGGGATCAACCTATTGCCATTGGGAAAGGAACCAGAACATGCACCAAAAGGCCATTATACCCACTCTCACACTTCATGTCCTTTCAAAATTTCTCACCAACATTTAATGCCTTTCTTGTAAACCTCAATGCCACAACCATTCCTACAACCTTATCTGAGGCTTTTTCTAATGAAAAATGGAAACAAGCTATGGATATGGAGATGGAGGCACTAAGAAAGAATAAAACCTGGAGTTTGGTGAAATTGTCAGTTGGAAAAAGGTCGGTGGGCTGCAAATGGGTGTATACAGTAAAATATAGGGCTGATGGGTCGATTGAAAGGTACAAAGCAAGATTGGTAGTCAAAGGAGACACTCAGACTTATGGGATTGATTATCTAGAGACATTTGCTCCTGTGGCTAAGACGAATACAGTTAGAGTAATTTTATCTCTAGCAGCAAACCGTGGTTGGGAACTACAACAATTTGATGTAA
Organism: Erythroxylum baracoense; assembly: GCA_025629805.1. Taxonomy (NCBI): domain Eukaryota; kingdom Viridiplantae; phylum Streptophyta; class Magnoliopsida; order Malpighiales; family Erythroxylaceae; genus Erythroxylum; species Erythroxylum baracoense. Next base: position 12,905,064 of record JAOTAY010000008.1, read on the forward strand.
AGATTCTGCATGGGGATTTAACAGAGAAGATTTACATGGAGGTCCCACCAGGCTATGAAAAAAAAATGACTACCAATACTGTATGTAAGCTAAATAAAGCCTTGCATGGATTGAAACAATCCCCTTGGGCCTGGTTTGGCATATTTGCAAGGGTTATGTTATCTATAGGATATAAGCAAAGTCAAGGAGATCACACTTTGTTCATTAAGCATTCAGCCACAGGGAAAGTAACAGTATTACTAGTCTATGTGGATGACATCATACTCACAGGAGATGATGAGATAGAGCAATGGATCTTGAGTAATTGTTTAGCTAAGGAGTTTGAGATTAAGACTTTGGGAAGGTTAAAGTATTTTCTAGGAATTGAGGTAGCACACTTCAGGAGAGGAATTTTTATATCCCAACAGAAATATGTTATTGATTTGCTCAAGGAGACAGGTAAAGCTGCATGCAAACCCTCAAATACACCCACGGAGCCGAACCTTAAGTTGGGAAAAGCAAAGGAAGATTTTCTAGTCACCAGGGAAATGTATCAACGACTTGTAGGACGACTCATCTATTTGGCTCATACTAGACCCGATATAGCCTATGCTGTAAGCATGGTAAGTCAGTTTATGCATAGCCTAAAGAAGTTCACTTACAAGCAGCACATAGAATTTTGCAATACCTTAAGGGAACTCCAGGAAGAGGGATTTTGTCTAAAAGAAATGGAGGTACGACACTTGAAGCATATACGGATGCTAACTATGCAGGATCGGTAGTGGATAGAAAATCTACGTTAGGGTACTGTACCTTTCTTGGAGGGAATCTGGTCACATGGAGAAGTAAGAAACAGGGGGTAGTAGCACGATCGAGTGCAGAGGTAGAATTTCGTGCTATGGCATGAGGTATATGTGAATCGCTTTGGGTGAAAATCATTCTAGAAGACTTAAAGATTAAGTGGGATGTTCGTATGAGACTTTACTGTGATAATAAATCAGCAATAAGCATAGCCCACAATCCAGTTCAGCATGATAGGACTAAGCACATTGAGGTGGATAGACATTTCATCAAGGAGACGTTAGACAGTGGTTTGATATGCACTTTGTATCTGCCAACACAGGGGCAACTTGCTGACATTCTCACTAAAGGGTTGAGTAGCTCAATATTTGAGGACATTTTATCCAAGTTGGGAATGGAAAATTCCTATTCACCAGCTTGAGGGGGAGTGTGAGAATTCGTACTAACAGATATAGATATTGTATTAGATAAATATCAGATATAGGATATGTATTATTAGGATCCCTTAAGATAAAAGGATCCTCATATAAGGTTAGTTTCCTAGTTTAGTGGGATTAGGAGATTAGTGTCCTAATCTATGTTGTACTCTTTGTGTATAAATATCCTATTAAGTGTCAATAAAGATGTACCTTAAAACCCTAAATTCTAATATTTATATATATACATGAATAAGGGATACTGAATAGGATAGAGAATCTATACAAATAAAGGAAATAATCCTAAGATAATGCTTATCCCTAAGATAATGCTATCTAATCAATATAATCTGATTACAATCAGATTATCACAATATTAAGTGATAATACCGTATCTTGACAACAATATTAGCTTTCGTATCCACTTAAATAACACCATAATGGTTGTCCAGTAGATATCTGCTTGTGTTGAAGTACGTTCCAAAGATTCCCACGAGAATTATAGCAAGAATCCTTCAGTCTATATGCTTCTTCCAACAAAAATTTTGGAAATATTTCTTGAAGAACTGATTATTGCTTTTGAATCATTTCAAGGCTATGGGTTCACTTTTCTGCTGCATACATATTTACGGCAGTTGTCTGCTGGCTTCTTTATTATGTAAGTAGCATCTTGTTGATATTTGATGCCATTCCACCTGGTTCATCCAACTGACATCATTTAGAAATATTCTGTCTTGGAAATTGTACCTTATGCAGGAGTATGACTATATTTCTTCAAGAAGAATTTCCTGCTTCTATTCATCCAAACCTCGGCCTCATCAGTTTACAATACTAGTCCGTGGTATCCCTGCAACATCTGGGAGAAGCTTTAGTGAAGTTGTTGAGAATTTTTTCACAGAATATCACCCTTCTACTTATCTTTCACATACGGTGGTTATCCGTACAAACAAAATTCGACGTATCATTGTAAGTGCACCAGGTGAAACTCAAAATGAATCTATTAACTGCCCTCACATGTTCTGATCAGCTTGTGCATTGGGAATTTTCACATTCAGGTCTTGCTTAACAATCTAGGATTTCTTTTGCTGGTTCACAACCTCTCTCTGCGCTATCAGTAAACTAGTGAAGTATCTAAAATAGCATGCATGATAGAAGTTGAAAAGTTGGCCCAATCTGTGGAAATCAACTATTTTCTTTAAGATCAGATAGTGTGGTAGGTGATTTAAGAAATTGTGGACCCTTCCAATGAGCCAGCAAGTAACACACTTTAACAGAAATGGCATATGAATTTCATCTAGTTATAGTCTTTTCCAATTCAGAACACTACTCGAAATCTAATTGAACATGTTTGTTGAATGAAAATATTAAGCTTTTATACAATGATGAGTGAATTGCCTCTTAGAGGAGTTGCCGTTATTGCAACTTTTTGAGCTCTCCATCCCTCATGTAGTTTGGAAATATTTTGGAAAAAGTTGTCAATTTCTTGTTTTTTTTAGATATTGGCATCCATGTCATGGTTTTCAGTTTTTATGGTGCAAAATTTGACAATTCTATCCTATTTTTATACAGACTGATGTACAGAAGTTGTGTAGAAGACTTGCCCACCTGAAGTCAAATAATCATTCTCAGCATTTTAGGCGTGAAGGCTTTTTGGGACTATTTGGACGTAAAGTTAATCTTTTACATGATTATGAAAAGAAGTTGGAAGATTTGGAAAATAATTTAAGAATGGAACAGTTATCGTCAGCAGGAGAGGTGTGTGATAACTGTCTGAAATCTTACGATAACAATTTTATTGCTAAGGGACCACCTTTAAATGGAAATTGTGATACCATAGGATTGAAAATTTACAGTTTAATGCATTTAAGGTTTATCTGGCTAAGGATAATCATCTTTGTATTCCTTCTACATACAAGAATATTTCGTGTTAGTTCTTTTTTCTGTACATGTTTTTAGTTCAACCATCTTATTTGTTAGTTCTTTTTTCTGTAACATATTTTCAGTTCAACCATCTTATCATCCACAATATTTTAATGAATTTCTCGCCATTATCTCTATAAAAAGATTTTGAAAATTTTTGTATTCCTGATACATAGAAGAATTTTTGTGTTGGTTCTTTTTTATTGTAATATGTTTTCACTTCAATCTTCTTATTATCCACAATATTTTAATGAAATCCTCGCCATTGTCTCCATAAACAAATTCTGTTGGTATTTTTCAAGCATTAATTTTATCATCATATTTTTTAATAGTAGCATGTAAATGAAAAAAAATTATGTTGGAGTAGTAAAATAGAAAAATATGATCAGTAGGACTGACAAAAGAGAAACTTTTATGGAATTTCAAAGGAGTTGATGGAAGGAAGATTATTTTTTTTGGCAATAGTAAAAGGATATAAATAGAAAATTTTAAAGTAGGATGAGTGAAATAGTTAATCAGCATAAGTAGACGAGCCAAAAAAGTGATTACCCTCTCTGTCCATAATTATAGTGGGCGAATGATATGACTTCAGAACTGTTTGTACTGATCAGCATTTTCCTACTAGTCTCGTTAGAAGCTATCATTGCCTGATGCCAATATTGCCAAGTAAAGTTTTTGAAGACTCCAACTAGAGATGAATTTCATAATGGGCAGTTGTCTATTTGATGCTAGTTATTTACATCTACCAAATAGTGAATAGTTAAATCTATCTTGCTTAGAGAATGGGCTTGAATATAGATCACATTTCATTTTTAACCAAAGAACTGTAGTATTTAACATTATTGTTCCTCTAATTCCAAAGCGGATGTTGATAATTGACACAACCTTTCTTCTGTCATGGAACTTTTTTAAAACATTCAGCAAGTTCCAGCTGCTTTTGTATCATTCAAGTCCCGGTTCGGTGCTGCCATAGCTTTACACATTCAACAGGGGATCAACCCCACACAGTGGGTTACAGAACAAGCTCCTGAACCTCTTGATGTTCACTGGCCTTTCTTTTCCGCATCATTCATAAGAAGATGGATCTCCAAGCTAGTTGTCATTGTTACATTTGCTGCTCTCACTATTCTGTTCCTTATTCCAGTTGTACTTGCGCAAGGTCTTGCCAATCTGGATCAGCTAGAGACCTGGTTTCCTTTTTTGAAAGGGATATTGAGTTTGTAAGTGAAAGCAAACTGAGACTTCTCGTATGATTATTTGAGGTGCTTTACATGGATATATGTTACCATTATTCAGAAAGCATGCACCTTGAAAAGTAGTTTTTTTCTTTGAATTATATTTTAATGCATTCACACCAATATCTTTGTGATGATTTGGAGGTCAAAGTAAGCTGTATCTATGAAGCTTGAGTTCATTATTTCTGCTACCATCTTCAGTTTGGTGTACACATGGGATGTTTTTAATCCACCAATGCCTGAAGTGGTAGTCTAGTGAAATTTTAGAAGTAGAAAATCTTGAGGATTGAAAAGTTATTATCTTGTTACTGAGATTCTATCATGTGAGATAGAACTTTAATATACGCTACCTATTGTGTTGCAGAACGGTTGTCAGTCAACTCATTACCGGATATCTTCCCAGTCTGATTCTCAAGTTGTTCCTATATTTTGTTCCGCCAATTATGATAATGCTGTCTTCCATGCAAGGATACATTTCTCTTAGTCAGATAGAGAAAAGTGCATGTATCAAAGTTTTATCTTTCACTGTATGGAACATCTTCTTTGCAAATGTACTATCTGGATCAGCTTTATATCGAGTCAATGTCTTCCTTGAGCCCAAAAATATCCCCAGGGTCCTAGCTGAAGCTGTTCCATCTCAGGTGAGGTCATCATCTATGTATCTCTCATACCTTCAAAGCACCATTGTTTTGTGTAAGTTACATAAACTTACATTTCTATGTAGAATCTTGTTTTCTTGGGGCATAATACTTCATACAGCCACTAGTGTACACTTTTTATGCTGAACTGCTCTCAATCTTAGACCAGTAAGCACGCTGAGAAGCTTGAGTGGTGGCATATGGCATATGTATTGCAGGAAGATGGGCCTGTATTATACATGACCTGTTTCAGTTCTCTTGCTGGAACTGAATTGTTTGACAGTTACCTATATCAATCATCATCCAAAGACCCACAATGAATCTGGGTGAAAGACTTGGAAGAACTGAATACGTGTGCTATATGGTCTACTTGCTTGCCTCTTAGCAGATGTACTGGTATTTTATAGTTGCAGCTGAGTACTGCAACTGAAATTACGTTCTGATGACTTAAAACTCTTGACTCAAGCTGTCGACCGTAAATGTTAACCATATACAACCATAGTAGTAATAGCAAGCAACAGACTTGAAATTGGAGCTCCATTAGGAAGTCCCTACAAGACTGATTGTCATCAGATGTTCGCTACTATGCATTCCGGAGAAATCATTGTGTATTTCTTTTTTGAATAATTGCATGCATATAATTATCTCTATTGTCATGTCTATTTAATATTTATATTGCCCCCTGTTCAATTTCATATTTTGTGTATCCTATGAAATACAAATGCTACATTTATGGAAAAATGGCAGTGTCTTGTTCATCATCCTGATTATTCGAGGATCATAATGGCAGTTTGTGAACATGAAACCACAAACTAATTACCAGTTAAAATTATTTGTAGCAAGCCAGATTTGTGGCTTCTGATGTCCAATTCTTCCTTGATTGCCAGAGAATTACCTTTTATTTACTTTGGGTGCAGGCATCATTTTTCATTTCATATGTTGTGACCTCTGGATGGACAGGTCTGGCATACGAACTCGTTCAATTGGTTCATCTGTTTTGCTGCTTCGTGATTAGATTGTTTGCAAGGGAAAAGAGTGATGAATTTGAAGTTCCATCAATTCCTTACCACAGTGAAATTCCCACAATTCTCTTCTTTGTACTAGTTGGTGTTACATACTTTTTCCTGGCTCCCCTGATCTTGCCATTTCTCTTGGTTTACTTTTGCCTAGGATTCATCATACTCCGGAACCAGGTAATTAAGGTTTCTTTTGTTGTCTATTTCCTCACTTTGTTAACTGATTGTATCTAAATGTCAAAGAAGGCTCAAAAAAAAAAAGAAGAAGAAGAAGAAGAAGGCTCCACTCACAGAACCCCTTTTTAGAGTAGTTAATGTAAACTTTAAGAAGTTAAATTTATTTTCATGATCTTGCATCATATGATAAACTACTTGATAAGGTTAATTTAGGATAAAGAAAAGAAAGTAGCTTTAACTGCTGTGATTGTTCTAATTGCTACTGTGCTGCTCCATTATATTGTAGATGCTTAATCTTGACACTAGGAATCAAATTAGTTATTTTACCTCTTCTTTTGCAGCTATTGAATGTGTACGCACCTAAGTATGAGACGAATGGGAAGTTTTGGCCTATAGTGCACAACTCAACCATATTTTCTTTGATACTGATGCATGTTATTGCAATTGGAATATTTGGGCTTAAAAAGCTTCCGCTTGCATCCAGTTTAACCATTCCTCTTCCAATTCTTACGCTTGTTTTCAATGAATACTGCCGAAAAAGGTTCCTACCAATATTTCAAGCCTATCCAACCGTGGTACGTACGAGAAAATTCTCATGTTATTTTGAATTTCTACTGAATTTTCCATATTCACTTGGACCTTAATGCTTTGTGGGTCTGGCAGTGCTTGGTGAAGAAAGACAATGAAGAGCAGAATGAGCAAAGCATGAGTGAGTTTTTTAATAAATTGGTGAATGTGTACCAGGATCCGGCATTGATGCCAGTCCAGTATACTGGAAGCAGTGACAGTCAGAACTCTCCCCTTCTCCATTCTCAAGTTTGAAAGTCTTTGGTCACACAAGCTAACCGTTTATTTTATACCCTCCAATTGATTACTCAAAAGATGGTTTTCTTGCATTTGGTTTCTTTCTTTTATTAATGTCTGACAGACAAATATGTAAGCAGAACTAGGAAACTTATGGTATTATTGTTAAGCATATTATTGTATTATATAGATTCTAATTTTCATTGACTTGTGGCCTATACCTCACACATCCTCTTTTGGAGAATAAAGCGTATGGTGTCTACATTTGGAGACCTTTTAAAGCTTCTTTTTGGACATACGCTCAAAGTTGTTAACATTCAATACGTGGATTATCTAAATCAAAATGTTTGAACCACCTGTAAACGAAATAAGGACAATGGTCTACTTAATTTTTCTATATTACTAAAATCCGCAATTGAATTAGTCTATCTTAATAATAATGTTTTAAAAATTAAACCAGAAGTTAAACTGATAAGACAAGAGGTTTAAAGTTAAAAGGAGGTTCAATCGGTATTAGGCTGTTATAAAATTAGTTAAAGATTGAATAAAATTAAATGATTTGAAAAATGACCAAAAAGGATTATTTTTACTCATTGAAAAATTTAAAGATTAATTAAACAAGAAGATTATTAAATAAAACTTAATCGATTTGTTTTGTTTTATAAAAATTGACCAATTAATTAACAAAAGGATCGATTTTTAACAATAAAAAATATCATCAAACTAGAAAATTAAAAATTAAACTGGAATGTTGACAGATTTAAAATTTTCATTGTTAAATCGGTCAAATCGGTCCAATTTATAAAACATTGCTTAATAATACAACTTGAAATTATTTTACCTATTAACAAAAAGTGTTTGATTGAAAAGTTTAAAAAAACAATAATTAAATTAAAAAATCAACTAAAAAGACCTGATTATGAAATATGTAACATTCTCAAAAGAAATGTCATTTACTCCATAAGATGTCACAATTAATAACTAATAGATTAAGCTTCTCTTTTTAATAGAAAAAGAAAACATAAAAAGAATTCACATCAAATAAACAAATAAAGAGCAAGTATGTATCATTCATAATCGCCAACATCACATAATTCATTCTCAAAGTCCTTTTAGAGACAATTGCATTGTATATGTTCCTTGTGAAGATTACGAGTCTATAACGGCATGAAAAACAAAATCATATTGCTGCAGTGTGCAGGCCGCCATCAGTAAATTAATAAAGCAAGTCTAGGTCCTTTCATCACAAAGTTTAATTAATGTTTGGAGAAGGAAACAATTAACAAGCCCTAAGGCCTCCACATGGAGGAAGAACAATGGTTAATGACAATTCATGAGTTCGTTAAGTTCTACTTGGCTAGTTAACCTAGCTAGGCTCACGTAGTATAGTAATCCTAGATAATTAAAATACTATAGAGGATTAATCATAACAGAACATGTGGCAGCGCCTTGGTTAATTAAGTTTGTATAGTTATGGCATTGCTTTGGATGCTCAAGCAACGTGGTAATATTCTTCTTCTACTCCTGTTTGGAAACATAAAACAAAATGATATTCAATTTTACAATATTAAAAAAATATTTTTATTTCATTAAGGTTACTTTTTTTTTTATGTGACCAATGAGTAAGTCGTTTTTAATTATTGTTCTTGTTGATTATTTCAATTCATGATGTAGCCTCCATTACGAATAGTTGATACCACCAAATTTCAAAGTTGGTATATTAATATTTAATTTTGTGTGGTGGCTTTTAATAAGTTATTATTCGCTATCAATCT
>JAOTAY010000008.1:12913924-12924954 GCA_025629805.1 Erythroxylum baracoense
GGTTACTTTTTTTTTTATGTGACCAATGAGTAAGTCGTTTTTAATTATTGTTCTTGTTGATTATTTAAATTCATGATGTAGCCTCCATTACGAATAGTTGATACCGCCAAATATCAAAGTTGGTATATTAATATTTACTTTTGTGTGGTGGTTTTTAATAAGTTATTATTCGCTATCAATCTCCATTATAGAGATTTTTTTAGTAGGTTAAGTTCTAAAGAACTTGGTGGCCGTATATAAATAACTTCTTTAATGGAAAATCATTTGTGAACTCCAAGGATACAACAGACCAACACTACAAACACTAAAGTGAATGATTGTCGTGACTTGTCTCTTCTCTTGTTACGGGCGTAAGTATAATCCACACTAGATTCTTTAGCATATTGTAAACTTTTAGAAGAGTTTCCAATAATTTCAAGACACAAAACTTTGTAGTAACAAAATATTTCCTACATAGCTTTCTCTTGTTTTCATCCAATTACCTGTCGTGTACTCTTTATTTATTTATTTTTGTTGATATGAGGATCATACAACTAATAAAGTTACCGTACTCAGTGTACAAAGCTTTCTACTTTGTAGGGTCTAAGAAGGATTATGATGTATGTAACTTTTATTTTGTATTCTTTTACAAAGTAGTTGTTTTTGTGACTTGAACTTCAAGAAGTACAAATACAAACTATGAATTTTTTGTAAATTAAATTTATTAATAAAACCCTCTTTATTTTTGAGTTTCATAATGAATATTCTTAATTTTTTATTTGAAATCACTTAATTAGAGAGTTTATTGTAACTTCTTAATGCAGATGAAAAACTAAATTAAAAATATATGTGGTACTTTTTCATTTTTATTTTGAAAATGCTAAGTAATGAGAGATATATATGTTACAAGTAACTAATTATATATGTTAACACCAAAAATTAAGAACAGAATATTTAGCAAAACCTAACATTATGATGCAATAATGTATACTATTGTTAGCAAATAAAAACTTCTTGCAGAGCATTCAAAACCAGTCTCTTTATTATTTAGTGCCAATGTTATGTATTATTACACTTCTCCTTCAGCGAGATTTTTAGTAGGTTATTGTTGTTTTTAAAAGAAAATTTTTTAAGTACAAGACGCTTTATACTTCCCTAATCACCAACCCACTTATAGTTTCTTGTATTTTGTTTACCAAATTTTCTGCTAATTAGCAACTATTAAGGACAATTGACTGGTTTTGAAGATGAAATATTTGGTGAAAAATATCTCCAAGAATATCTGAATGCTTTGTATTTTGCAATGATGCAGTTTCTCTAATTACTTTTGATCTGACCTTATCCGCGAGCAAGTTCAAGTACTAAATGTTACCTATCTAAAGAGTGCTCATCGAATTAGGACAAGTCTATAAATGTCTCTATCTCTTCCCTTCATCATTGATGAAAGGGCCTGACAAGACTTGAAGGTTAGAATTAAGGATTCGTCTCCAATTGTTTATATCAAAATTGGCTATCGTCAACAACAGAAGAAGCTCATCCGGACTTCTCAATATTTTAATCCAAATAGCCTCCATTCGGGGAGTATAATAAAGCTAAACAAAGATTAAGATAATAACTAATATGTGATTAAATATCTTGATTTCATCTTTAGTGGCTTGGACACGCTTTAGTTTTGTTGGCCTTTGGAAGAATCGTTATTCTCGACCTCTATCAGCAATGACAAAAACTAGGTTGGAAGGTGATGGCTATGCATGACTACTAATCCAAAGTGGTGCTACCTCAGCTTCTTTGGGCGGTTAAAAATGACATGTAAAATAGACTTATGTTAAAGGAGAATAAGGTTGTTCACTAATGAGGCTGCTAATGACTTCTCTTAAATCATTATGAGCAATATTATGAATATCAAATTTGATTATTATACCGGTATTAGTCAATACCAGATATCGTTTCAAGTAATTTTTAAAAATTATAAACAATCTCTAATTTTTTAAAAGTTACAAAATAATCATTCAATATAGTGTGTTATATAATTTATAATTTTTTGTGTTATATAATTTATAATTTTACATTCACCTTGTCTCAAAAAATCATAACAATAAAATTTTGAAATAACAACAATTTATTTATTTTTGTTAATATTACTTTTCACATATTTCACATATAAACAATAACTATAATTAATAAAAAAGAGATCATTTAATAATTATACAAATATAAAATTAAGGATAATACAAAGTATTTAAAATATTACACATCATATAATAACGAATAATTACATTTAACTATCAAACAAAAAGAATAATAAAGTTCCATGACTCTATAAGTATTTCAATAAGAATTTGTGTCTGAGGAACACAACCAACTAGAAGTGAAACATGAAACAAAAATATTTACAATTATATATATATATATATATATATATATATATAAATATAAAATTTAACATGGCGTCAAATAAAAGTGAAACTAAAAAAAGATGAGAAACGAAAAAACTTGAAACTTCATTCAATCGAGTATCCGCTCAAATTTTATTAACTCCAATTCTTATTTAGTACAAAATCCTCATCAATAAGAGGAACCTCATTTTCACTATTATTCAAATTCATTGCACCAAATGAAATATCAATTCTTTTGCATCCAAGATCATCTTCTAAGTCACTCACATCTATCAAACTCAATTTCTCATAAACTCAATCCACTAAAAGATTAATATGATCAAGACAAATTGGATCAACAAAACTCCTTGTTCTATTAAGATTCCTAGTAAATAAATAAAATCAAACGATTAAAAATTTCAAAAAATTATATTCAACTTAATAATGGTAATAAATATTTTTCTTGAAGCTTTAAATTATATAGAGCAAAGACTAAGTCATTTAATCTTTTGCGTTCTAATATATTCCTTTTCTTATAATGGATTAATCCGAATGTGCTCCTATTCCTTTTATACCATGTTACACTTACACATTGACTCAGAATTTGAATTGCAAACTTTTATAATTCTTGAACACCACTTCTGAATTGGCCCTATCAAGTAACTGTAAGACAAGAAAAGTAATATTATAAACAAAATAACATGACGATTAATTTCTAATAAGTAACAAAAGTGAAAACAAGTATACCTATATTAAGTATGTCATTTTAATGAAAAGCAATAGACATCTAAAAATCACCGGAAGTATCCTTATAAACCTCCATTTGTATGATTAGGTGATCTTGGATCATTTAATATGCAATAATTGTTATAATAGTTAATAAATTCCCTTATTAACTTCAACTTTCTTTGTAAAACTTGGTCTAAAATAGATAATAGGATTCAAAAATGTCCCAGCAACAAACAACAGAGAGTAAAGTTACCTTTCTCATCTCTCATTGATGACTACAAGATAAGGTGTGTACAAAGAAGGCCTATATTAATATTGGCCTTATTTCTTTCGCCTTCTATATGACATCATAAAAATAATCTATTATTGTCTTCTTATCACTATCAGCCAAATAAAGTACTCTCACAAAATCGGATGATAAATTAACATTAAGACCAAAATTTATGGTCTTTGAGTATAATTCTAGAAACATTTAATCCAATATTAAACCTAGCATGTTGAGATACAACTCATTTATCACTTGTAAATATTTCCCTTAACTCCTTTTTTTTTATCATAACAAAACACTGAAGTGATAAGAAATTTGTCATAAATCTTGTAATCATAGGACAACACAAATTCTTACTATTGATAAAATCCTTTTTTATTAAATTCAAGACACATACACGATTATAGATGAACTTGTCACTTGTTTCACTTTGTGCACAATTTTATCAATCATAGGAAAGTACCTAGCATCTCTTATATTTTCCAATATTAGATCAATGCAACGTGCATCATAAGAAGTCTAATAAAAAGAATCATACCTGTTTTGCAATCTTTGTCTAACTACTTTGTAAGCAAAATCATTGCTAATAATGAATTGAACAATATTTTATGGCTCAACTTCATTCACAACTTTATCAAATATCTGAATCAGAGTATCAATATTTCTAACAAGTCAAAATACGTTAGTAGACTTCAAAAATATTGTCCACTTGTAGAATAAACAAAAAATTAATAATAAGCTCTTGTCTTCTATTTATCCAACCATCTCACATGATTAAACATCCATAAGTATTTCAAGTCATTATTCTGCTTTCATCTAAATAAATATTTATTTCATAAATAGAGCTACTCAAAAGTTCACCTTTATAGTTATCAATTAAAGGAGCTTTGTATCTTAGATCATAAGAGGCAATAACCTCCACTATAGGCTAATAATAATAAGACTGAGTAGCATTGAATATTATACCTAAATCATACTAACATCTAGCCATTACCATATTCACATTATGAGTCACTTCTTTAAATTGTAAGTCACTACATATTGAAGGTTGAGCTCTAGGAATTGTTTATAATGCAAAAAAAGGTATACATTTGTCTTCTTTTTTTTCTCACAGTAGGTGCAACAGTCCTTTCTTGTTACACAGGGATACCACTTTTTAACATCTCTACTATCATCTTGACCACCACGAAAGGAATTTTCACTACCAATTTTATAGTTCAGTTTTGTCCTTCTATCTTTCTCATATTGATACCCTTCAAGCAAAGTCTTCATTTGTCATTTCGCACCATAACTCACTTTCTTACAAAGCTCCACATCAACTTTTGATCTCAACTAAAGGCTTCTTTAATTTGGTAATTTTTTGCCCTTTCAAATGCTTGTTACAATACAAACAAATAGTATGGTTCTTCATTTTTGGAATCAATCTAGTATGAAGCTAAGATAGATCATCTAATCTTCCTAAACCTAAAGCACCTAAATTATTAGGAGTACTTAAACTTCCCTCTACTTTTTGTAAAATAAATGAAGATATAGATCAAAATTAAATTAATAACCTCATATCAATTTCAATTGCAATATGTCCAATGCAAGTACATATATTGCTTGTAAATATGAAATGTTCATTAAGTTAGAATTGAACACGTAAAAGTTAGCATTTACATATAAGTTTATATAAGGACTTAAATAAGTAAGTCTAATCCTTTTAGATCATTTATACAAACAAAAAATAGTTGATTAAATTTTATAATTAATTGTTCTTCAAATAGATGAAGACAAGATTATGTTTGTCACCTCTTAATTAGTGATGGTAGCATAAAAAATGAATTTAAATTTTTTCTATAAACTTAAAGATGAAATTATTAAGTAATTATAAGTCGTAAACTCTAAACTAGCATTATCGACATAATTAACAAAATGATTTGTAAATTTAACTAAGGAAACTATTGAAATATAATTAAAAAGTATTATTAACATGTCTCGAACACAATCTGTAATATTATTGAATATTATTAAACTTTTGAAGAAGTAAATTTCTAATTTAATAAAAATGAATACTTCATGTTCTAATTTCAACATATCAGTATATGTAATTTTTTGTGTTGATTGTTAATAAAAATGTAATCAAATTCTCAAAATATAAGTAAATCAAATCAACATAAGCCATGTTAAATTGTTAATGAAAGAGACATATATTTATTTCTCAAACAACAAATAATATAGAACCATATTGATAGAGAGAGCAATTTTTCAATAAAAATGTAGCATAACATATAATTCATCTTACTTTCCCTATCGATATGGATTTTAATTTCATCTAACACTCAAGACCATAATTATGAATTTTGTTCTGTAAACGGTACAAAAAAGGTGTTCCGGTACTGGCTTATTTTGCCTAGTACGGGTCAGTATAGGCAGTATTCGTAATACCTACCATATACTAGTCGATACTGAAAATTTTAAAAAATGTAGGGACTTTTTTGCAAGAGTTAGTTTTCTTCTCTCTCACACACTCTCTTTCTTCTTCATCGTAGTCACCAGTCCCTCTTTAGCCGTCTAGCGATCACCACCACATGACAGCAACAGACCCCCAACCTAAAGTTCTCTCTGCTACTTCTCCTTTGTTTTTCTTCTCTCTCACACTCTCACTCTCTCTCTTCATCGTTGCCACCAGTCCCTCTCTAGCTATTTGACGACCACCACCGCACGACAGCAATAGTCCGACCACCACCACACCAGTTACAATCACAGTCACACACTCACCCTATAATCGCCATATCTGAAATAGATCCAGATTCGACCCGACCCGACCCGATATGATATTGAATTAGATTTCTAATTTTTTGGGTGTGTTTTTTACTCTGAAATTTGAAAAATAATTGCATTATATTTGATTGTTTATATATTTTTTGTGATGAAAATTATTGGAAATCACTGGAAATTACTGGAAATGAAAATTGTTGGAAATTATTAGAAATGAAAATTGTTTATGTATTTTTTGGTAATGATTGAATTGAAATTGTTAGAATTTGGAAATGGAAATTGTTGGAAATTGTTAGAAATGCAAATTGTTTATGTATATTTCATTATCTTATGAATTGTGAATTGTGAATTTGTGATGGTTGAAATTGTTAGTTGTTGGAAATATGGAAATGGAAATGGAAATGGAAATTGTTTATGTATGTTTTATGATGTTTGAAACTTGGAATTGAAATTGTTCAAAATTGTTAGAAATGGAATTGTTGGAAATGAAAATTGATGGAAATAGAAATTACTTATATATGTTTTTGTAATGGTTGAATTGAAATTGTTCGAAATTATTGAAAATGGAAATTGTTTATGTATGTTTTGTGATTGTTGGAAGCAGAAATTGTTTATGTATGTTTTGTGTAATTATGTATGTTGAATAATTGAAATCATGTGTTCTTTATTTTGATATATGTATTCATTTATTTTTATAGATAAATGAAAGGAAATTCAAGTACTCATGATCAAATCTCTTCAGGAAGATACAGTGATCCAACTTGGGCTCATATTGAATTGGTCCCCAGTATGAGAAACCATACTATTTACTTGTTTTGTAACAAGCATTTGAAAGGTGGAGGAATCATCTGATTAAAGAATCATTCAGCTGGGGTTAAAGGAAATGTAGAACCTTGTACAAAAGTAAGTCATGATGTGAAAAGGTAAATGAAAACTTTGTTTGAAGAATATCAAAACGAGAAAGATAGAAGGGAGAGATTGAATTATGAAATTGATAGTGGAAGTTCATTTATTGGTTTTCGTGATGATAGTAAAAATGTTGAAGGTGGTAGTGGTAGTGGTAGTGGTAGTGTTCTATCCCAGGCACTGTTAGGAAAAGAAGGCAGATCTCGCAGATGACTAACTTTTTTGTACCGCGAACAACTTCTAGAGCCCAACCTTTAATTCGTAGTGTCATGCAATCAAGAGACGCGGCTCACAATGTAGATATGGCAATGGCTAGATGATGGTGTGATAAAAGTGTACCATTCAATGCTTCTCAATCTTACTATTATCAACTTATGGTAGATGTTATAGCCTCTTACGGTCTGGGATACAACGCTCCTTCGATTGATGACTACAAAGGTAAAATTTTGAGTTGCTTAGTTTCTAAAATTAAAAGTTATTTAGGAAAAAGAAGAGTGGATTGGGCTACTTATGGGTTTATATATGATGGTTGGACATATAGGAGACATGAGCCTATTATAAAATTTTTAGTTTATTCTGCAAATAGCTCAATATTTTTGAAGTATATTGATGCATCTGGCCTTATTAGGAACACCGATACTTTATTTGAGATGTTTGATGAAGTTGTGAATGAGGTAGGGCCAGAACATATTATTTAGTTTATTACTGACAATGATTCTGCTTATAAAGTTGCAGAAAGAAAGTTACAAAATAAGTATACTTATTCTTTTTAGACTCCTTGTGTTGTACATTGCATTGATCTAATGTTGGAGAATATAGGGGATCGTAGGTATTTTCCTATTATTGATGAGACTATGCAGAAAGCTAAAAAGGTGACCAAGTTCATCTATAACAGTGCATGGGTGTTGAATTTAATGAGAAAGAAATTTACTAATGATAGAAATTTGTGTCATCCTGCTATGACAAGATTTGCTACAAATTTCTTGTTACTTCAGTGTTTTATTACGGTGAAGAAAAAGTTAAGACAAATATTTACAAGTGATAAATGAGTTATATCTTAGCATACTAGGTCTAATGCTAGATTGGAGATTTTTAGAATTATACTGAAAGATAGTGAATTTTAGTCTCAATGCATATTTGTTATCCGAGATTGTGAGCCTTTGATAAGGGTGCTTCGCTTGGCTGATAGTAAATAAAAGACAACAATTGGTTATTTTTTTGATGTCATGGAGAGGGTGAAGGAAACAATCAAGGCCAATATGAAACGTAGGCTTTCTTTGTACACACCGTATCTTGCAGTCATCAATGAAAGATGGGAAAGACAACTTTCTTCTTTGTTGATTGCAGCTGGGGCGTTTTTGAATCCTAATGCTTGTTTCAGACCACATTTTACAAAGAAAGCTGAAGTTAATAGGAGAATATTCTTCACTATTACAACAATTGTTACCTATAATATGATGCAAGATCTCTTGGGCTCATAAATGGAGCTTTATAAGAAGTCTTCTAAGGATTTTAGAATATCAATTTCTATTCGACAAAGATCAAAACTTTCTCCAGGGATTAGCTATTTCTTTTTTCTTAGTTGTTAAAAACTAATTATCACTTTATTTTGTTTACAACGCTATTTTTGTTATCTTACGGCTTACAGTTTCTTGGTCGGATCAATTTGAAAGTGGTGTTTCCGAATTGCAAAGGTTCGCAATTCGAATTTTAAGTCAATGTGTGAGTGCAATAGGCTGTGAACGAAACTAGAACACATTTAAATCCATCCATTCCAAGAAAAGGAATAAATTGAAGCACAAAACAATAAATTACTTGGTCTTCGTTTGTTACAATTTAAAGCTTCAGGAAAGGTATGTTATTAGCATTATTAATTTCGATATAGTTTCTTATAATTTTTTAATAATTAAATATTATTATATACTAGGACTCTTAATAGTACAAGTAGTTCAACACATCCAATTTGCATTGATAATATCAATCTTTTGGCATATTGAATTTCTGAGGAACCAGGTTTGGTGTATATTAATGACTTGGAAGATAATTTTGGATAAGAAAGTATTGACATGTCATTTGGTGCATTGAATTTGAATGATGATGATAATAAGGCTCCTCTCAGTTATGAGAATTTTGTACCAAATGATAATTAAGATCAATGTTGTTATAGCAGGTATCCTCCTGTAGCCGATTGAATGAAGTTCTAAGTTTTTGTTTTTTCTCTTCTTTTAATTTTACTTATATTTGATGTATATGTTAAATTCTATATATACAATGTAATTGTACATGTTTTTGTTTCAGGTTTCACTTCTACTTGGTTGTTTTCTCATCACAAACTCTTGTAATAAATTGTAATAATTTGAGAGTTAAAAATATTTATTGTTCTTTTTATTTGATGTTTTGATGTAATTATTATTTATAATATGATAAAATTGTAATATTTTAAATATTTTGTATTATTCTTAAATTTATATTTGTACGATGATGATTGTCTTTTTTTCATATTAATTGTGGTTATTATTTATATGAGAAATATTTGAAAATTATTGTTATTTCATATTAATTGTGATTATTATTTATTATTATAATTTTTGGAGATATAATTGATGTAAACTTATAAAATATACAGTACAGTATAAAAATAGACTATTTTATAATTTAAAAAAAATTAAGAACTATTTTATAAATTAAAAAATTACCTAAAATAGTACTCAATATTGATCGGCATTGATACAATAATGTATTAGAATTCAATCCAACACTAGCATTCGCAACTTTGTTCGAGACTCAACTAACTAACACCAATTTTTTCACATTTTCAGTATACAATACACATAAGGCACAAACAGTAAAGGCTCAAGAGTAAGGTGAAGTTGACTGGTTGTCTAAGGAGGAGTAGTGAGCTAGCGATGAACTGATGAAGAGCTGGACCCTAGCGAACCATAGATTGTGGAATGAGGATTGTTGTTGGATCGTTGACGAGTTGTTGGAAACAACGAAAAGATGCTGATGGTGAGTGAGGAGTAAGAAGTCGAGAACTATCGTCCGTGACGAACTAACAATGGGGGGCTTGGTAAGGATGGAGAGTGTTGGCTGGTAAGTGGAGTGGAGGCGAGGTAAGGTAATTGGTACCTACCACGACTGGCTCTAGGGTTATTAACTCTTTTTTCTTTTTCAATTTCATACCCAACTTTTCAAATTTAAAAATTTTATGACAAATTGGTACCTAACAAAATAGTCGATACTGACCAATATTTGTTATCGATATGGTACCAACATTTTGAAATATCATTTTTTTTACTAGTATGAAACAATATTCTGAGTATTGATTATGGGCATCTCATAAATCAGTCTAAGCATATCAGTGTCATAGATATATATGGAGAGAGGAAGATGCCAAGAAGATCAATAGGGTATTTTCACATATAAAAAAACAATATTTAGTTCTTTTTTTGCTCGTTTCAACTCTCGAATTACTAAATTTTCTAATGTATTCATCAACCTTTGTTAAGGATGTTATTAATATTTCTAAGTCTTTGTTTGGTTGAGGGGTTGAGGATGAAATAGAATGGAATAGAACGTAACACACTTTTATCGTTTAGAAGAAAGTTTTATAATGGAATGGAATGAGATGAAAGCGAAGAGTTTCATGTTACATTCCATTCCATCCTAAACAGTGAAAATAAGAAATCTCTGATTTGGAGAGTTTAGGATGGAACGTAAACTAATAAATACAAACTACCTAATATATCCTCAATAATTTTTCATAATATCAACTGTGACCAAGTCATAATATTATATTAAATAGAATAGTATAATATTTAACATAATAAATTTTATTAAATAATTATTAATATTATTTTTATATTATTAATAATAAATTATATATAATTAATAATAAAATAAAAATTTTAATTAATGAAAATAGAAAAATATAAGAAATTATTCTTTAATTGTTTGTATATATTTCTATATAAATAAAAATAAAAATAAATTATTTTTAAATATAAATCACA
>JAOTAY010000008.1:12939320-12949870 GCA_025629805.1 Erythroxylum baracoense
TTGTTTATGTTCATAGGACAATGTTGTATAAACATGGATGATATTGTGCTATATGAAACAATGTAAATCATGGTATGCTATAATGTGATAACAGTTTGGGTTTTTAAAATTTGTGATTGATGATTTAGTATATGATGCCATGTTACGTACAGTGAAGGTGAGATAGTTAACATGTCATTTCTGATAGGCATGTACACTTGTATCTGATGGACACACGTGCATATGTCAGTTGGGAATGGGGTGTTACAAAAACTGTCAACTAAAAGCTAATGGAGGCCTTGGAATCACTTAAATCAGTAAAATGAGTAAAATCCCGCTAACTAAAATTTGGAAATTTTGCATTGAAAAGGAGAATTTGTGTGTAACATGGATTCACTACTATTATTTGAAAAATAACAATTTCTAGTCCTTATCTATTAGCCTTTCACAGGTATGGACATTCTAACAAATACTGAGCTTCGGAATGGAAAATTTTCCAGCTTCTCACCAGCTTTTAGTTTGACAATTGGCATGGTTTGGAACAACTTCTTATTTGTCTTGAATTGAATCATCTTAAACTTGTATTCCCCATTGAATCAAAGGTTTAGTCATGTATTGTAAACAAAAGGTAGTCATGGTATTACTTAGCTAGAATTACTATTAGTAACTCGAACACCACTAACTAGTCAACCTGATAAGAAGAAAAATTCATATAGGCTATAGATGAATCACTTACCTTCACCACTTCATCATGCAAAAGCTTGTTCCTTGAGCCTTCTCCACCATTCATCTAGCATAAACTTGTTTGGGACTTATAGATGCTCCTATCTCACTCATTCTTATTGTGAATTGTAGCTTTAGGCAGATTGCATACTAGAGATGGGATAAAAGGCTCAGCTAAATCTTTGAAATTTGTTTTATCCCTGTTAAAATGGATCTTACATTCATCTATTCTTTAAGTGTGCTTTCTCCTCCAAGATATGGTATCTACTACTTGAAACATTTAATATTCACATCCTAGTTACAAGATGGATCAATAAACTATACTAATTATCCAACATTAAACTCAAATGTTTTTTTTATTGGCTTTTAGGGAACTTGTCTCCACTATTTGGAAGGAAAGAAACTCATCAGGATCCATTGAAGGCAACATTAGGAAAATGATTTATAAGATGAGACTATATGTAGAGGCCAAAACGAAAAGCCTAGTTATTTTTCTTGAACTTTTTTTTAAACTTACCAACCTCTGAAATTATGCTTCTACTAGAAACTTTGACTAATTCAACAACTTACTTATCTTATACCAATTTTTTCTCTATTAATAACTAAGGCCTCTAACTTTTATTGGCTTTGTAACTCTTCATTTAGCAATATACTTACTTAACTTCCAAAAAATTTTTATGGGACCATCTTGTATCTTTTGGTCATAGTTATATTTGCAGGTTATGTTTTGAAATGTGTGGAAGCTAAAGCCATTAAGACCTATGATTGTAATTTTTTTTAGTTTTTAAGTCTAACGTCTTCAGTAGGTTTGGAATTCCAAAATCTTTAATAAATGATCTAGGCTCAATTTTATAATAAAACCATAAAAGCTTCACTAAAAGAAGTATACTATGATTGAAAAGGTGTCTACTGGTTATAATCCACAAACTAGCAGATAGGGAGACATCTAGTTAAGAGATTAAATTCATCATTAAAATGAAGATGCACACCAATCAAAAGGACTAGAAATCTATTCTTTCTCTCTGTACAATTTTTTCCTTTGAACTTTGTTTACACTAATTACTATTTTGCCCTTCTTTCTTTCTAAATTTATAATATTAACTCCCATAAACCATCATTGATTATTGTTCATCTTCTTCTTTCTTCTGATCTCCTCTACTAGTAAAGGCCTACCAAAGCCTGGCCAATAGCTATGAATGGAGAGGCTCCTCCTCCCTTAGAGTTAGAAGTTTTTCCTTAGCTCAACTGCTATCAAAGTCAAGGATCTAGCCACATCAATGAATTCCCCGAATGAATTTCTTGCATTATCTTAGGAGTTAGCTCAACAAAAAATGCATAGTAATGGAGCGAGTCACTCTGGTGCTTCCAATTCTAACAACTTAAACACTTCTACTTAGATTGTTGGAGCATAGAAAAAGAAGATTCATTTCAATTAGCCAAAAATTTAGATGAAACACTTCTAGGAGGTGATGAAGGATGGGATAGTATGTCTACTAATTGATCTATTGAAAACTAGAGAGAGGGCCTGGTTGACAACATTAGTTGGTTCATTTTGGAATAAAAGGCCAACTTTTCCTATCATCAATGTATGGGCCACATCAAGGTAGGGTAAGAAAGGTCTAGAAAAAACCTTGCTCATAGATGATGGCACAATTTTGTTTAAGTTTGTAGCTGGTAGTAACTTAAATGAACCTATGGAAATGGGGCGTTGGCCTTCAACGCATATTGAAGGCCTACCAATGTTTATTCAAAAGTGGAAACCTGAAGTTAAGTTTAAGAGAGAATTTGTTGAATTTTTTCCTACCTGGATTAATTTTCATAATTTGCCTTTAGAGCTATGGACTATTAAAGGGTTGAGTTTTTCAACCTACTCTTTGCAAAAGCCTTTATGTATAGATGCTCAAACTTCTAGTATAGAGAGAATTGGTTATGCTAAGATATGTGTGGAAGTAAATAGAAATGCTAGTTTGCTAGATGCTTTATCAATCATGAGACCTATTGTAGATGGGGAGTTAGTGAATTCTAAAATTAAGCTCTCCTATCAATGGAAACCCTAAAATACTATGAAGAAGTGGATACCATCAGGGAGACAATTCAAAACAGGCTAGTAGGAGGGGATAGTGGGGCTTAAAGCAGATTTAATAGAGATTGCAAGTAAGGTTGTTGATCAGCAAGCTACAAAGATGATGCAAACTAAAAACTAGAATAAATCACCTGTAATTATTGAAGTTGGTGATGAAGGGAGACATACATTTGATTGTGCTAATATGAATCAGAACTTGGTTAATGTTTATCAGGTCCAAGTGGATAAGGGATTGAATTCTCAGCCTGCAGATGTTAGGGAGGATATTAATAATGTGCAAGAGATCAATAACAATTTGATAGCTACTCAAGATGGGTTGAGTTTTTAGCTTGCAAATGATAAGGAGGATACTAATAATATGCAGGAGATTAGTAACAATTTGATAGCTACTCAAAAGTGGTTGAATTGCATTGATCAAATCTTGTTAGCTAGTAATTAGGCTATTGTGGATAAGGCTCAATCTGTCGAAGGTTTGGAGGATAATTCTAAGATGCTAAAGGAGGGTAACAACTAGGAAGTGATACAAACTGGAAAAACAAATATAGAAGGTTGTACATATACTACTTAAGCAACTCTTAATAACTCTACAAGAAGATCAGCTAAGAGGAAAGTTAAGTCTAAAGGGTTCCCCTTAGATGTCAATACTTTTATGGAATACAAGAGGGTTAAATAACCCAGTGAAAAAATTTATGGAGGAGGAGTTAGTAGCTAAAAAGAGATCTTTTTGGATGGACTCTTTGAGACCAAAATAAAGGTCAATTTTGTACAGTCAGGACTGAGCTTTTTGGGCATTTAATAGAAGAAAATTACTAATTATTCCCACCACTATAATGGTCATATTATTCCTTCATTCAATTCTGATTGCATTAAGGTTAACCATTGCAGAATTAGTGACCAATTATACATCTTCATTGTCAGTTGAAAGGAAAGTCTTCTCCTTTTGAAGCAACTCTCATTTATGCCTCAAATTTTGCTTTCCAAAGAGAGAAATTATGGAGTGATCGTCAACTTATTCACTCAGGTATGTAGAATCCTTAGTTAGTAATTAGTGATTACAATTGTTCTTTGAATTCTAGTTAGAATGAAGGTAGAGCTAGATTTACGATTGGGACTAGTAGAGAACCTACACAGTTTTTAAAAAAGGTGGATCTACTAGATCTGAGGGGAACAGGTCAACTATTCACCTGGAAAAACAAACAACAAGGAGCCATGTTGATAAGGAATAAATTGGATAGAGCCTTGATGAACCATTCTTGGCTTAATCACTTTCCACAAGCATATATACATTTTGGTGATAATGTATTTCAGACATCTCCTCTATTCTTATTCAACAGATAAATGAAATGGTTAAAGTTAGAGCTACATTCAGATTTGTTAATGGTACTTCTCAGATGGATGGTTTAATGGAGTTAATTACCAGTTGCTAGAGGCATGAGGTGTAGGCTTATAAGACGTTTAAGCTAATGTAAAAGCTTAAATTGGTCAAATATGTAGTTAAGCGATTCATTAAAGTGAAGAACCAAAACCTCAGTAACATGAAGCAAACATTGGTTGAAGCTCAGTAGGCTTATTATCAGGATTTGCGCAATTCTGAATTAAGGAACATTGAGATTGTGAGGCTAAAAGACTACAGGAAGGTGTGACTCTTCAAATTTTGATTTTAAAGCAAAAAGCTAGACACATTTGGCTTAAAGATAGGGACTCCAACAAAAGGTTCTTTTATGCATCTCTTCTTGCTAGGAGAAATATTAATACAATTTTTGAATTGAAAGACAATTGTGGGAATGTGTTTTAAGAACATCAAGAGATGATTAATAGGAAGCTTAAGGAGTCGACAGAGGGGTTTTAGTGTGAAAGAATGGTATGCATATTTATTAGACTGCAAACCTATTTCTACCTAAGGGGGTCATCAAAGAGATAGATAGAATATTAAAAGTTTTTTTATGGTCTGGAAAAATTGAGAATGATAAGCATTCCAAAGTGAAATAGTGTGATATCACTATCTTAAAGAAACAAGGGGGACTTGGGTTCATTCCTATTGCTCAAATGTAAAAAGTACTGCTTTTTAAAATGATTTGGAGATCATTCATCAACAAAAAAGCACTATGGATTAAATGGATTAATGAATACCATCTTAGAAATCAGAATTTCTGCTAACTAAAATAGTCCAAGGACTTTTCATGGATTTTTAATCACATGCTTAGCTTGGAAGACATGATTTATCCCTATATCAAACATAGGATGGGTGATGGAGAGGATATATGGCTAAGGTATGATAATATATGGCTATGGTATAATAATTGGACCAACTATAGTGCTCTTATTCAAAGAACTAATCTTTCTAGGATCAAAAATTGAATCCCCTTTGATGCTAGAGTGTCTCTGCTTTTACATAATGGTGAATGGGTTAGAAAATTTAAAGGATTTTAACTAATGGCAGGTTATTTACCTAACATTTTTACAGGGTAAAGGAAGGATAAGATCATATGGACTCCCTATTCCAATGGTTTTTTCAACAACAGCTCATGTCACAAGCTGCTGGTTTATAATCTGGAAGTGGTACCCTGGGCTAAAGTCACTGTGAAATAAGACAAAGTTATTTTTTCACTTAGCTAGTGATTAAGAATTAACTAAAAACTAAAGATAGATAGTTTTGGGGTTTTGACCTGCATTTGTGTCCATTGCAAGTAGATGAATAAGAGAAAAAACCATCTCTTTTTTAAATGCAACTATAGTAAAGCAATTTGGAGTAGACTTATGGTTATGTTACAACTACCTAGGTACACTTTTGAGTGGATGGGGACTTTGAATCTAATCATAAGGTATACTAAAAGTTGTTAGAGGAATGGTATGATTAATAAGACTACTTTTCATACTACCATTTACTCCAATTGGAGAGAAAGAAATAGGAGAATACACAAGGATATGGAAGAAAGCAAACAGTAACTTGCGGAGCAAATTGTGAGCTAGGTTAGAGCTGCCATTATAGTTAATGACAAACAAAGCTTAGTTAGCAAAAAACTTAAAGTGAACTGATTGTTATAATGCTATCTATTATATTTAAATTATGTATTAGTTAAATCAAACCAAACCAAACATACCCAAATTCCCCCTAAGCAGGGTATAGGGAGGGTAAGATGTACGCAGTCATGCCCGCATCTCCGATATAAATACAGAGACTGTTTCCATATAAACCCCCGGTTAAGGTAAGAGTAAAAACAAATAACAACAAACAAATCAACACAAACAAACACAAACAAATAAACACAAACAACAAAAATAAACATAAAAACAAACCCAAACAAACAAAAAACAAACATATCAGACCAATGCAAGTACATCTCTGTATAAGTATAACAATATATGTAGATGCATGGGGACTATAACCTATAGAATGCACATGAAACTGAAAATATATAAATACATGAAGATGTAAATATGTACGCAGGCATAAGCAGAGATATATAAAAATTGAAATCAAGAAATTAACGTAATAAAAATACTAATAAAAAAATAAATACCAATAAAATAAAAGTACACTAGGTACATAATATACATAATTACATACATATTTATATACATATTCACTTCCTATATGGCCTATTCCTAATCTAACATCTACTATCTATTATAGAAAAGGTAGAACCTAATCATCTCTTATAGGAGACTCTAATTCCACCCTAAATGTTTTCTACTTATCCTAGGCAGATGTCATATCCTCATGGGGCTTTAGTAGGAGGGCAATCGGTCGTTCGGAGGTACGGTCGACCGGCAGACAGACTATTCGCTAAACTAGGAGTCTATAACCAAGTTGTAGCCCTTAAACTCTGTGAAGGGCTACATATAAGAATGACAAGTCGAAACAATACACACAAAATACACACGTATGACATGTACTACTTTAGACCACTCTAAGTGTCAACCTGTATATCGTTGTCTCCCACAATTTAGATCACAGGTCATGTTCTCAAAGCAGTCTAAAGCCCACTTTACCCCTCACTCCCCTGCACGCTCTATACGTCTAACATCGAAATTCTGCGGCGTCAACTGTTTCTATCGGATGTCATATCCTCAGATAGATTTAACGCCTGTAGGTCCAGTCTGATCTGCTCCTCCCATATCCTCCTTGGCCTCCCTCAACCTCGCTTTCCTTCTACTTAAATCCCTTCAACTCGCCTGACCAGTTCCGTCACACTTCTTCTGCGCACGTGTCCGAACCATCGCAATCTCCACTCCCTCAGCTTGTCTCCGATAGCTGCGATGCCTAACTTCTCTCTATACACCCTATTTGGTATTCTAGCTAACATCGTACAACCACATATCCATCTCAACATTCTCATCTCTGCTACTTCAAACTTTTGTACTTGCACCACCCTTATAGGCCAACATTCAGAGCCATAAAGCATAGCCGGTCGTATAGCCGTCCTATAGAATTTTCCTTTCAGACTTAGTGAAAATTTCCTATCACATAGGACTCTTGTTGCCGCTCTCCATTTCACCCATCCAGCTTTAATGCAATGAATTACATCGCTCTCATCATCTCCATCCTCTCGTATGATAGAACCTAGATATTTAAAACTATCCGTTTGGGTTAGTGCGTAAGTTCCAATCTGAACTTCTTGTCCGTCATCCTCTGAACTCTGTGCAAAATTGCATGCCATGTACTCGGTCTTCGATCTACTTAACCGCAGACCGTTTGACTCCAAAGTCTGTCTCCACATCTCTAGCTTCCTATTAACTTCTTCTTTCATCTCTCCAACCAATACAATGTCATCTACGAAAAACATACACCACGGCACCGCATCTTGTATGTCTTGCGTGATAACATCTATTATAAGCGCAAAAAGAAACAGGCTTAAAGCTGAACCTTGATACAACCCTATATCCACCGGAAAATACTTTGTATCTCCCACTGGCGTGCGCACACAAGTTCTAGCGGCCTCGTACATATCCTTTATAGTCCTGACATAGGTACGAGTAACGTTCTTCGCTTCTAAGCATTTCCAAATGACTTCTCTTGGCACACGGTCATATGCCTTCTCTAAGTCAATAAAGACCATATGTAAGCTCCGCCCATGCTCTCTATATTTCTCCATCAGCCGTCGTAATAAATGGATTGCTTCAATAGTTGATCTCCCAGGCATGAATCCAAATTGATTCTCTTTCACTTGTCCTATTTTGCGCAATCGTTGTTCAATAACTCGTTCCCACAGTTTCATATACCTATTAATTTATTCAATACATTTTAACTTTTCAAAAAAAACTATTATATTTGTACAAAAAGGAGAGAAAAGTTTAGACTTTCAAGAGTTGTGTTTGCCATTACACAGCTCCCACCTACCTTCATTTTCAATTAACAATTCATTGTTTTTTTAAGAGAGAGAGGGAGGTCCTTTTGGCAAGCTCAGGCAATGTTTTGATGTTTCTGTTTATGATCTTTTCTTCAATCAGTTTGCAGTTTTGATAACATTTATGATCGGGATTTTCTTTTTAATAGAAACACATAAAGTTACTTGCGGTGTTGAATTTAACATTATGATTCCAACAGAATATGGTCATTTTCTGGTGTTTGGCTGTAATTCACATTGCTAAGGCTTCATCCTTCATCGAGATGGATGAATGTTGCTTTACAACTTCCCTTGGTTTTTGTGTTGCATATTTTGATGAGGTTTACAATATTTTTATACTTTACATTTTCTTTCCTTTTCAAAATTTTTTTTCTTTACCCTCTATTTCAACTTTTATGCATTCCTTTTCATTGTTTCAGCTTTCATAATGCCTAATATGTCCACATTATCATTCTTTCTTGTGATATGGACAAAATGTTCATTTGAACCTCTCCTCCGTTTGTTTTTGTCTTCTTTCTGACCTTTTTGGATGTGGACCCCTTAGCTTTTATTTCTCTCCAAAGTTTTTCTCGTCAAGTTTCTTATTTGAGTTGAAAAGCAAGTACATTTTGGGACTGAACAGAGGATCTCTATCCCTCAAAAACCCTGCAGATCAGTAAAGACAAGATACTTTGCCCCAGCTTTAGTTTGTTATTCGTTTTCAGTTATCCAGAATTCATAGATCATCCTAAACCTGCTCTGCACAGGTTTGTGTTGCTAATTTAGGATAGAATAATGCCAGTGGAGGTGCGGTTGTTTAGTGTAAAAATTAACTATAAAGTCAAAAAGAGAAATCTCTATGTACAAGATTTGATTGTTTCATGTGGATGTGAACCTTGTTTGGTTTCTTGATTTTTCATTAATTTTTCTGAATCCTTGGTTTTTGATCAGTTCCTAAGTAATTAAGTGAAGATATAGCTAACTATTAGTTAGAATGATAACTAGAGCAAGTTTCTATTTTGAATTTGGTTTGGCCTTATAACCAACATTTTAGAGGCCCCTCTCTTCTTACTGGAATGACAAGGTCAAAAGGAAACATAAAATTTGTCCTTGTTTACATTTAGGATGAATCGATGATCTTAGAAGGTTGGGTAAACATTTATCCTGTAAGGTTATGCTTCTTTGAATCATGTGCTTGAAGGAATAATCTCCATTTTAGTTAATAGACATCACATAATTCCATTTCTTGATATCAACATTACACTGTTCAATACATCTTATTACTACTGACCAAAACGTCGAATCAATTGGTTGTTGTACTATTATCGTGACAATGAGTTTGTATTGCAACACTCTAATCACCAACACTATAAGAATGATGATAATTGGTGTGAACATGTCCCTTTGATTTTGGTTTCAATGCCTTCTTCATAAAATCATCTGACTTGATTTGTTTCAACTGATGTAATTCGTCATCTTTTAACTTCTAATCCGCATTCTTCTGACAGTAAATTTTGTTGATGACAGGATTATATGATTAAATTAATATAACGGGAGGTTGTACGTCAACACCACCAAGAAAAGTTAAAGTTCACACAAAACATCATAGAATTGGAAAGAGCCATCTAAAGATAACCAATTCTGCATTCAGCCAAAATGAGAAAAAGAATGGTGAGGTGGGACGTGTGACAGATATTGCTGTGAGTGAGTTTGTCCAAATGGATTTCAAGAATGGTGCCACTGCTACTTGTCGAATCTCCAACTCCACTTTCCATCTTACCCAGCTGCAATGGCATGTCAGTAAAGGAGATTCCAATGGTATGTCTTCCAAGGTGATCTTTGCAATCTTTAAGTTGAATCATGGCTTAGCCAAGGCTGATTGATTAAGAATTCTTCATAGCTTCATTAAGATAGTTTGATAGCATTGTTGGAGTCTTGATAACCCATTAAAACAGTGATGGACTATTTGCTTGTGTTTTCTGTCTTGCTTCAAATCTCATATGACACCTTTATTGGTTTATGCCCTTGCAGTCAATTTATTTTGTTTGTAAATTTATTTGTATGACATTATTATTATTCAATAAAAGTCATTCTTTATCTTTGTATATTTGTTTATTATTTAATTATTAATCATAAAGATAAAATTCAAAGAATAATTATTATGTAATTAGAAATTATAATACGATTATAATTATGAGATTCGAATTGCATTTTTTATATTATTCCTAAAATGTTCTTAGTCGTAGTTTCATCAAGACAGGGTATTGATGAAATGATTAGACTATCATATGTTTGTTTCTTTCTTATGAAGAAAATAATTGATCTAATAAATTAAAGTGTGGAGACACTTAAACAAACATATGGGTGCTTATTAGAGAATAAGTTCACTGAACTGACCCGATTATGAGAATCCCGAATGGAACATTACTTGTGTGTCT
>JAOTAY010000008.1:12956167-12972575 GCA_025629805.1 Erythroxylum baracoense
TCATCAACAATGAGTTGTTTTGCTGACGCAGACTATGCAAATTGCACCATTACACGAAGATCCATCTCAGGAAATGCAATCTATCTGGGTTCAAATCTCATTTCATGGAGAAGCAAGAAACAATCTACGGTGTCTTGTTCATCAGCAGAAGCTGAATATCGCAGCATGGGTTCAGCAGTCACTGAACTATTGTGGATATCTTACTTGTTGAATGATATGAAACAACAATTACAGCTGCCAGTCACGTTGTGGTGTGACAATCAAGCCGCCATACAGATCACAAAAAATCCTGTCTACCACGAGAGAACCAAACACTTGGAAGTGGATTGTCATTTTATCTGTCATCATTTTAAATCAGGTTTTATTATGCCAAGACATATTGGAATGGCTAATCAAATTGCCGATTTATTTACCAAGTCTCTACACGAAGCGAGTTTTTTGAAGTTTGTCAATCAGTTAAATATGTTTCCAAGCACAAGCTTGCCAGGGGTGTGAAGAATTCCAAGCTATCGCCATTGTTGCAGGTCTCACGTGTGAGGAATATACACACCAACAGCAACCATCATGAGACAATACGCACCACCACATCAAGATACTGTCTAGAAATAAGGACAAAAGTTGTTATGCTATAATAGAACCTGTCCATACACGTGTCATATTTACATTTGCTTTGTATATGTATATAAACCAAGCTTTGTTACATTGCCAGTTATGGCGTACAACTTCACAACAAATTGATCTTTTCTTGTTGATGTCCAATATGTTTATCTTTGATTCAAGACTGGGTTAGTTAATCCTGAGGATCTCAACTTGAGTTCTACTGAGAGGAAACTTGTAAGTGCATATAATGAAAAACTAGTCCTTTCCCACCCATAGCATGAGTTTTACTAGGTGAAGTAATAATATATTATCTTCTTTAACATCGATAATGATCCAATTTAGTAATATATATGTAAATATGTTGTACTCTCAGCCTCTTATCCATAAATCTGCATGCTGACAATGTTTGTAGAGGCTCTTAAATGGTAGTGTATACAATCCAATCCTATTTTGGTTATGATTTGCTTATGCAAGGGGGCAAATTACCTGGAGATTGATCTGGATATTCATCGCTTCAGCTACATAGCTAGGAAGGGACTGGAGTCATTTAGAGATCGGCTGAAGAATGGGATACTTGACTTGGGATTAACGATCTAGGCAAATCTTGACTTGGTTTATTATTAAGCTGTAAATGTGATGCATAACATTTATCTTATTGACAGGCACAAAAACCAGAAGAGCTTCCAGAGAAAGTGTTGTGCTGTCTGAGACCAAACAAGATCGATTTCGTGGACAATGGGCAGATACCCACACTTGTGACCCTCAAAGATGACTGACTCATAATCATATCACTCACTTGAAGGAAATGTCTATTCTCTTCTGTATCCCATTTCTCCCTTTCTGCTTATATAACAATGATAATGATAAAGAAAGCATTATATTACATGTCACATATAAGACCTACTTGGGAGTTTCAACAAGGTTCAATAACTCGAAACCTGATTAATAATGGGGATTTTATGGCCGCTTTTCTGCTTTTTTCTTTTTTTTATAACTCTGGTTTCGGGTTTGCTCAATTAATCTTGGGATCTATGAACCATCCACTCAGATTCATAGATAAGTAAATTCAGGTCTGATCCTAGACAGTAGTAAAGGTACCTGTTCCAAGAGATGGGTCACTATCAAAAGGATTGCATCACCTTAACAAAGGTTGCTCCTCTCCGAACTTGAACCCACAACCTTTCACACAATTCTCTCCCCCTTTTTACCACTAGGTTACCTCGTGAGAGGCTCCGTTTTCCTATTCTTAGTATTCGCAGTATCAACAGTACAATCTTCCTTTTTTTTTGGTAATTTGAGTAATAAAATTAAATTGAAAAGGAGAGCGATACGATCTTTGCCCTAGATTTATTTAAACCTTTTCTCTTTTTTTTCCCTCAAAAACAAAAAAAGGACTTGGTTTTTTAATTCCTGTTTTAGTTTTTTGGCCTTGTGTCTGCTTTTACAATTTTTGCGGGTTTTTCGGGGATTGTTTCCTATTGGATCAAATTGAGGAACGGGAAATGCAGATTGTGGGATACCCATTTCAACTTTTTGAGTTCAAAGTTGGTTTCTTTATAACTCTGTAGCCCTAATTATTGAGGCTTTAGTCAAATGATTCGATTCAAGCACACTCCAAAATTTGGCACTTAGGGTTTAGATTAGAACCCAATTGCAGTTGGTATTGTCACTATCACTTCATTGTAATCATGGTAACGAAATTTTACTATAATTTTTTTTAATTTTAAATTGATTTGTTAAACCATAACAGTTGCATTTGAAGAGAATGAAGATAAATAATGGATTCACCAAGAAAAAAAAAGTTTCAAAAGTTAAAGATGCAGAACATTGAAAGAAAATGCTTTCTACAATGCGTCTGAAGACCCTAGTGCTGTAAAAGTTTGAAGACGTATACTACTGTGATTTTTGTTATTTCTTGAGTTAACACGTGATCAAAATCAGAATTTACGGTCCTCTTTTTGGGTAGACAAATGGGCACTACTCTTCTACGTCTAATTCTCGAATTCCTATGCAATTAGTCCATTCACTCTCTTGAATTCATCAGTACAATTAGGGGTTACATAAGAAAAAAGTAGAATCAAGGGGCGATCAAAGATTAATTGCAGCCTTACGCCAGCTACAAGCTGTGTTTCCACTCCTTCAATCCTGTGATCCTGTGGTCAAGTTAGTTGGATGTCTGCCCCAGCAATACTTGGTTTTCCACTCCTTTGAATCCTTGCACTAGACATCTGCAAAACCAAGATGCAACTGTTAAATATACCAACTTCTGACATGTTCTCTTTTGCAGAATCATTAGACTCCAGATTGTTCAAGTTCAATCGAATAGGAGAAATCTGGGATAATATGAATGCAATATGACTTTACAAGATTTAAAATCAGTTAGCATGGAAGTAGTTCGTTTCAAGGGCCTTCATCCACCCTTGTTGTGCGGGCAGTGTGAGTTATATCTTGTTCTCATTCCTCTACAGGAGTGCATCAATCGTGGTTTGATTGATGAATCTCATTCGACTGTGACAGTACAGGTCCCTGAAATTTTAATTTTCTCTCTTGTATTCGCATGCCCCTAAAAATTTAAGACCAGCCCGTAAGTCTCAACTGATATATGGAATTCCAACAACTCTGCTTATCAAATTTAAAAGTTAGGCTATGGCATACCCTAATCAGACCACTTCTTACATGGATTGGTAAATCAGTTGCTGGATCATAAGAGTGACATAAACTAGGCGCATTGAATGCATCTGGCAGATCGTGCTGTTCTTCTGGCTCCTGCACTGCATCAGAGTTGCATGCTGCTCCTTTCTGTAAGCCAAAGGAACTGTTGTTCGCAAAGTTGAATTTGGGTAAGTCTAACTCATTAAGTTGGCTTTCTGATATTGATTGAGTATAGGATAATGTAGATCTTGCATCCTCTGCTCTCCATTTTGCCCATGCAAAGCCAGTTGATGCTGTGAGTTCTGGGCCAGTGAAATTAAGGTGGCTTTTTGCCCCCTGGGAAGGTTCTTCAATTTTGTCAACTGAGGAACTTGGTTCTATATGCACACCTTTTCCATTGTTCATATGTGCATCGCTGTAACCAGTCCTATTTCGGTGCTGACGATTGTCTTTGGTTTCCTGCATAAACAAGATCAATCTATTGGAAACTAGTTCCCCTTCATAGCACTACGCAGGTGAAAAGAGAGAAAGAAAGCCCAGGATAGAGTGTGTTAGACAGAGAGGGAGACGACCAATGTATCCCTATTGAAACTGGTATGCTGTTGCATAGCCCTATGGACCCTTTTGGGCTTCCTTGATGCACCTGTTTCCCGCAATCTATGATCAGCCTTTCTCCTGCAGAGGTACTAAGAGACTGTCAGAAATGAATAATCAGACGACCGAACCACTCTCAATTTTGAAACATATAGAATAAAAAAGCCTACCTTAGTGCTTCTTCTCGATATTTAACATCCATTTCCTTATTAGGTGGATACTGGGGCAAAGTTGAAGGATCACAAGCATATGGTGTCGTGCTGAAGTACTGAAAATGACAAAAGAGAATAATAGAATAAAGTGAACAGATGAAAAAAGGACAAAGTAAACGGATGACAACAACTGCTAAGATGACAAAGAAATATGCACAAACATTCAAAATTTGAAATTTTGTTAATATCATGATCCAAGAAAAACGGGGGAGGAGTGCATCATTGAAACCATGGAGAAAAAGAAGGTGAACATATTAACTGATATCTTTAAAAATGGTAGTATCTATATTCAACTTGAGGAAACAGTAGTGGATTAAACTCTAAATTGTGTTACCTTAGACATAAGTGCGGAGGAGGCAGTCCCACGATTTTCCGGCTCTATGGAAAGTAAAGTTTCTATCAAATCTACAGCAGTTATGGGTAAATCTTTACACCTCTCTCGAAGGCACGTCTCATAACAGTGTTGGGGTCTAAACATAGTTGCATTTGGAAGCTCAGACTGATTCCAGTACCCATCAGGAGGAGAACCACAAAGCTTGAAGATTTTGTGCAGTTGTTCAACCTTGAGAAAAATGTGAACACCAAGTAAATGAGAGGCTTGAAGCAAACAAAATGAAGAAAACTCTGCCCTG
Organism: Erythroxylum baracoense; assembly: GCA_025629805.1. NCBI lineage: Eukaryota > Viridiplantae > Streptophyta > Magnoliopsida > Malpighiales > Erythroxylaceae > Erythroxylum > Erythroxylum baracoense. The sequence goes on from JAOTAY010000008.1 coordinate 12,960,858, forward strand.
GATATTAAAGAGTGGAATCAAAGAACTTCAGAAATGTGCTTGTGCCTTCATTCAACTTTCACCCCCTCTCTGTATCCGGTAACAGGTGAATAACATACAGCTACACTAACGGAATTACTATGTTGCATCCTATGTGTCATTTTATATGTAAGTCTGCATTATTGACATTACAATGGTCATGAAGCATAAATCAAGGAATGCTCAAAAGATCTAATTCCTATGTATTTGTAATAGAGATACCGAAGCCTTTAGTACAGGTATTTGCAGAAGACAACATTTGTATTTATTTTCTATTTCCTTATTCTATCACCTTCCATGAGCAATCCAAGACACAAATACTATGTGTGCTTAGCTCAAGGTAATGCAGTATCTCTATGGGCGCAATTACCTCAGTTCTCCCTTTGAGGAGAGGCTTTCCCAAGTAAATTTCTGCAAGTACACAGCCTACACTCCATAGATCCACCGCTACACCATAACTTGTAGAGCCCATCAAGAGTTCAGGAGGACGATACCACAATGTCACCACACGACTGGTTAGTTGTTGTTTATTCCTCAAGTTAAGAACGTTTGCCAACCCAAAGTCTCCTATTTTCAGAATTCCTTCATTGTTTATTAAAACATTGGCTGCTTTTATGTCCCGATGTATCACACCTCGTATGTGGCAGTGCTCAATTCCACATAACAGTTGCTTCATGTAACACTTGACCTACACAAGAAATCAACCTAAAGTTTGAAACTTCTAAAGTTGGAAGAGCAGAGAAGGAAAGAAACAGAGAACACGTGCACAAGTTGAATTCATGGAATTACTGACCTGCGACTCACTAAAACTAATTTCTGGGGAAGAGGATAGCCCAGCAAGATCATGCTCCATGTATTCAAATACAAGGTATATAGAACTTGACAGACGAGAAGTAATTATTCCCTCCAAACTCATTATGTTTGGGTGGTCAAGCCTGCGAAGAATCATTATTTCACGGGCCATAAATCTAATGCTCTCTGCTTGAAGGTTGTCAAAGCGGACCTTCTTCAAGGCAAACATCTTCCCAGTTTCAACTTCACGAGCTCGGAACACACTGCTATATGTGCCTTGACCGATCTAATTGAAATGGAGCAGATCAATATATATATGGACAGAAAGGAAAACAGATTTTGTAATCAACAAAAACTTCTGGAGGGACTTAAAAGTTGTGCAATTTGTAAGCAATTTATACTGAGTCCTGTTACCAACATTTCATCATGCATGCCTTCATGCTCACATGGGAAGAGTCACATAAAGGAGAGAGATCGAGATTGCTGTCCCTGTGAACTCGAGAGTGCCATTCTCCAATGATGGTACATGATATAATTTCAATAAGAAGATCGCCAATCGAATCATAAAAATACCAACTACATCTGAACTCCTTGAACACCCTAGTCCTTTTCATAAGTACAAGATCACTGCCCCCTAATCGAAGATTCAATCATGAAACACAACTACCTCTTTTTTGGCTAATTCCGGCTGATTTTGTGACTTTTGGAATATAACAACTCGATAAAAGATCATTTCGAATTACCTGCACGCTGCAGTTTGCACATGATTAAGAATGACCAACAAACACAGCTACGACAACCAACATTCACTCGACAACGTTGGATTGTTCCGCAAGATACGCATCTCCTCCTCTGAAACATCTCCGTTTATAACACGAAGATGACAACTTGGAAATACTTATGCGTGCAATTACGACAATCTCAATCCCACCAAAACACTCGAGAATTCCATTTTAAACCCATCTCACAAATATAAAAGCAATCCATCAAACAATGGAATTCTTGGTACTGCAACCAATAAAACTGAAGTAACTAATAAAAATGCTTATTACCTTTTCTAATTTCTCATAAGCATCGGCACGGAGAGGCACCCAACCCTGAATGGCTTCACTGGCGGCGGTGGTGAGCCAAGAAGGCCACCCTGCAGCAACGTACTCAGCCTCAACGTTCCTCCTTGAAATACCTAATTTGAAGCTAAGAGACCCGCTCCTTCCACTAAAGCTCCCTTTCCTTGACCGTTTGCAATTCTGAGACTTGCCATGTTCAGGACCATAGCTTTTCTGTCCACCATTTTCATGATCGTTACTATAATCATCCCTTTTACCGTGCTTACACCAATCTGTTCTATCCTTCCTTTGTCTGCTTTCAACATCTATAGACCCAGATGGTTTTTTCAACGAAAAGGCCGAGAACTGACGATCAATGACGGCCAATGTTGATTGTGGTGGCGATGGTCCACGTGACCGCTCCGAAACAGGGGAGGCAGCGGCCACCGAGAAGGTCCGCTTGGAGTTGACGCAACCCATTAACCCGAATCTAGGATCCGACCCAGATTGGGAAAATGGGTCTAGGTTGGATTGGATTACTCTGTCACATTACCTCAAGATTCGGTTTTGTCATAGTTGGTCACTTGAAAACAGCAAAAATTTGGAGAAAAAAGGAAAATTGAGTATTTTTGGGGTGCTTTGTAGAGAGTTTGAGGTCTATGGTGTAATGCGCGACTTGCGGAGGCTCTTTGTCTATGTTCAATGCTGTGGAAAATGGGGTCCGAGATCAAAGGGTAAGAAGAGAGGAAGTTGGTCATGGTCGTGGGTCCGAGAATTTGGTTCATCTTCTTTCTAGGAGACGAAGTGAAAGAGAAGAATGCACGTCTTGTCTGTATGGTATTGGGTTCCTTAATCCTTATCTCTGGCGTTTCTTTTTTTTGCAAAAAGCAGAGAGACAATGCAAAGGCAAAGGAGGTGACATGTACAAGTTAAGTGGTGTTCTGTTATTACATCTTTTTTTTGAAGGCTGTTATTACATCTTCTATTTCTCTGTCAGTTGAAAAACTTATGATGCAGAGAGAGAGAGTGTGTGTCCTTACGATGGTGGTTGCAGGCCGGCCAACTGCCAACAACAGCCACACTGCACCCTCTCCAGAAAGCTTCTTGATTGTGTAAATAGCTGACGTCTCTTTCAGTTAATAGAGATTGATGATGAGATCATGAATGATAAATTATAATTACAGCAAATTCTACCATTGATATCCAAACCCTTTATCCAAAAACAATTAAATCTTTTATCTGTTTTTCTTTTGCTTCTTTTTCCTTGGGGACAGAGCAAGTCTCTATAAGGTTAGATTCAGCAGAATTTTGATGAATAGTTTGTAGTTGGTTGGGATACCACGACCAAACAATGACATACTATCCTTCCCAGGTTGATAGGAACTCAACTAAGATAGAAAGTTTATTTCTTAAACAATACCCTAACTATTGATTGGCCTACATCAGAGGTAAATTTGCATCAAGCATAGTTCTCTTCAGGACAATTGTTTAATGTTTAAGAGCTTATGTTGCTTCTGTTCCGTCACCTTACTTGTTCCACAAGAAAACGAGAACAAGGACCTAAACACTGCATTAAGTAAGCTTCTTAGTTTGAATAAGAAAAGTGTTGCAACTTCACATGGGATCTGTCATTATGTATTTATGTTTGCAATCTGTGGGTTCTTACGTTCTCTGCCATACCAGAAGAAACCTGCCAAATTGGATCTTCTTTTATTACCATGAATAGATATCCGCCTCAGAAATCGTTTTTTTTTTCAGGTTTTACTATAAATAGATGCAGTTGTAATTGTTGTTCAAAGACATTCAATTCCTGAATCTGACACATGATGCTGCCTGTGAAAAGCGATACGGACTGAAGAACATGTGAAGTTTGGCAATGGAGATTTTTTTGGGTCTTTTATGTACTAGTTCTGGAGTTTTTGCTAAGATAACCTTTTAATTATTTTCAGATTAATTAAAGGATAACAATAACTCTTTAATTAAGACTGTTATGATATGAGACCTTTCCATTTGGAAGTAGGTTTATTTTGAGATTTTCCTCAAAAAACTAAAGCCTGATTTAAATGATAAAGCTTTGATATATAATCGTACATTTCAATTTGGAGAGAATAAAACGAGTACCCAAAAGCACTTTCATTCTAAGAAGTGTAATACTTTCTTCTTAAATGTGATTTTTGTACGATTCATAAACACTAGAAATACAGCAACATGAAGAGCAAAGCACTATTAATGTGTTAATAATACTTTGTTTGTCTTAAGTTACTAGGTCAATCTTTTATTACTTGTTTTAAATTCTGACAACCTTGTCTGCCATCTGTTTGTTGCTATCAAGAACTGACTCCTTCCCTTAATACATCATACACAATCACCAAAGAAAATTAGAAGCAAAGCCAACCCAAAGCAAAATTTTGTCAGCCAAACATAGCAGTATTTTGATTAGCCGAGCTTAAACTATATTCTTTTTCTGGAGTTTAAGCATAAAACAAAAGGATAAAATAAAAGAACTTGAATCAAAAGCCAGACATTAGTACATGTCATTGCACATAATTGTGAGCAGTCATATACATCACACTAAGAGATCTATGTGACACGGGGAGAGAATCTATAATAAATACACACCCTCTATCAAAATGCTAACAAATACAGGTTAACTATTCACTAATGTCTATGTTTTCAAAGATTAAGATATATAAGAAGGAGAAAAATATGAATATTATTCTTGCAACTTCAAAATAACCCATTTCCTTTCTCCGAGTTTCACACACTGTACCTTTGTTAGTTGTCTGGAAGCATCATTGTGGCAGCCTGCGAGCTTATCACTAAAGCCTTTATACTGTGATTTCCTCTTCTTTGAGCCGTAGAAGTATTGGTCTCTGGTCATTATTTCCAAAGTCCATACCTTTAAGCATGGAATGCTTTGCAGCAACCACCTTCTGAGGATTAGACTGCACTGCACTATTACTCGCCATGGTGTGGCTACTATTTCTTGCAGCTGGGACGTCGTGATTGTGCTTCCCCTCATATGTAGTTATGACAGCTTTGGGGTCTCCTGCAGCCCTTTCAACATGCTTACGTACATTGCAGCCAGCACTAGTGCACTTGTAATAGCTCCTGCATATGATCAGTGCATCAAAATAGTCCTCAGTGAAACTAAGCAAGTTCAATTTTCAAAATTTTTGAAGCAGTCCATCATATATACTTCAAAAGGAAGATAAAAAAAGTAGACAGAAAAAAGATTATCTTCAGACTGCCGACCTTTTTAAAACTAAATCATGGGAAACTGCTTTGAGCATCTTTGTAAGTTAACTGCAGTTATAGGTCTAAGGTAATAGCATTCAGAAAATTAGTTGCAGAAGAAAGCCCTATGCCATATCAAAAGAAGACCTGAAGTTGAAAATGTACAAGCCTACGAAAAGTAAGTTGTTCTGTTAGGGATCAATAAGAAGCTAAAGTCTCACATTTTTCACCTTAGTATTGCAAGACACAAGTCAAACACTGGAGTTGCTATGTTCAATTGGACAAATGAATACTGAAGGGCACGTGACAAAGAAAAAAGAAAACAATTAAAAGCCCAAATGCTAGCTAGGAGACTCGATCCAAATGAATGCCAATATTTACTCTTTGATGACTAGAAGCCATGGTTGTGCTTCATTGTTCCCAAACATATATAACCAAGAGTTGTACGTTTCTACTTTGATCTGACAGTCACCTGACTTTGAATGAAGACTAATTCAGAATTAACTATTAATGAGGTCAATTATCTAGAGCATACATATCATGAATGTAAATCTTTTATCCCAATTTCAACAGAATTAACTATTAATGAGGTCAATTATCTAGAGCATACACATCATGAGTGTAAATCTTTTATCCCAATTTCAAACCAGAAAATTCACATGTAGAAAGTTGATTTCTGCCTCCCAAGACTTAGGTAGGGCAGGAGCAAACACGATTTATATAGTTGTTATTTACTCTAATCTAATATTAGCTACGACGTCTAGGATCTCTAGCCCCCACCTCAAAAATCAAGATTTGAGAAGAATATAACCAAACAGATGAGTACGGATTAGCTACCTTGGATGAGGATTCCCTTTGACCACCTTTTGGCCATATTTGCGCCACCTATAGCCATCATCCAAAAGATCAACTTCACTTCTTGTTTGGACTATGATTTTTGGTTCAGTCACAGTCTTATGTGGTAAAGCAGCATCAGGGACCCCAATGTCCATGTGCCTGCACCTAGAAAGATAGTTCTCAAGATCACAAGAAACAAAGAAAGAAATGATCATGAAAAAACGAAGGTTTTCAAATTGCCTTCTCTTTGGGTTTGGCTCATCGTCATCCCCCTCATCTTCTCTTGTTGCTGCATCACCTGCTTCTTCACTGTCACTTGATCCAGGTACTTCTGTTGGATCAGCCTGGATTGATTCTTGATCCCTTCCAACCACTGCATGACTGGGTCCCTCACTCAAGTTGTTAAAACTAACAGCTTGCGTATGTGAACCAAGGTCAGTCTTAGCCTGAGAATTTAAACCCCCATTTTGGTCACTGTTGTCTTTTCCGCGCTTATTAGGCTGAGGCAGCTCATGGTTGTGTTGCCCTTTGTAGATAATCTCTGTTATCTGGCCATCACTAGAACGCTCAACCTTCTTTTTCACAGGGCAATTTGGATATGTACATTTGTAGTAGCTTCGAGGATATTCACTACCCTTAATTGGTTTCTGCCCATATTTGCGCCAGTTGTAGCCATCATCACTAGGCTTGTCAACAACAAGAGGAGGCTGGTATTTCTTATCAGACTGTGAGAACTCTGATGATTCAACCACAGTATTTTCATGCTGAGAGGTAGATGGAGGCATTTGTTGCTGTACAGCTTCCATCGGTAAATAAGATGGATGTTGTGTCAATGACTCATTTGGTGCAGCCATTGATGGTGGTTCATATTGTGCTTGCATATGCATATGTGATTGGGAAGATAGTGCAGCTTGAGCTGTAACCTGTGCCAAGGCCTGCTGGTGGGACATCCCAAAGGGACTCTGCACATAGGTACAGGAAAAATTTTATAACTATCCAGTATAACTTAATTATAGACTACAATGGTGTTAAGTACCACCTTGCCACTCACTGAATTATTTGTAAGAAACATACAGTTTGTCAAGGACAATAGGCCTTTGGATATCATATTATGCATTGTATATACAAGCATTATATCTTTCCACCAGAGCTGGGTAAAAAAAATTGTTTCAGCTTACTATTATATTGACAGTGTAAAACATAAATCATAAGCAAAGTTTAGTTTCCCACCAAATTGGAAACCCAAGTGAATTGTTCTGTTAAAACTACCCCAACTCTTCCTAATCTAAGCATACACCAAAGTGCCCTGCAGGAGGAGATTTAACTGAAAACAATATTCATGCCAAATATTAAAGCTACACTATCTGCAAATCTGAGACAACTATAATAATAGAAAGAAAAAATGAAGTTCCATCAAAAGTTGGATGTTTAGGGCATAATGCTCCATACAAGGGCAAATGGTTGGATAATCAGCCGACCTCACATTTGAGTTATGGGCCAAGTGAAATATATAAGACTTGGAAGTCCAGTTTCTGCATGCAGAAATGCCTAACAAATTTTTTTTTCCCAATAGGTTAAAACCATTCAAAATGAAAGCGGGTCTAGCACCATTCAGACGTATTTATATTTCAAAAGACCTACTGTATCCTTCCTAAGTCAAGCATAGAACTGATCAACTACATTCAAGCTATTCTACAAGTTAACACAAACTAAACTTTTTATCCAAAAACAGAAGGAACAATCACCCAAATCTTATTTCTCACTTTGAGCCAAAAGCAAGCACCTCCAGGTTGTAAAGAATTCTGTATATAATAGCAAGTTCCGAAAATTTTCTGACCATAGAAAGTTTATACACAAGTAAAAGTCCTCATATACATTTACCACAATAGAGCACGAAAACATCATGGCAAAAGAACAAACAAAGGGCAACCATACAATTTGTATGCAGATCGAGCAGTAGATTCACCTGAGGAGAAAAGAAACCGGGCGAGTTAAGCAAACCAGAAGGGCTCAACCCAGGAGGGACAGTAAAGAGTGGAGACCGAGCTACAAGCAAATTCATTGGCCTACTATGCTTAAACCCGAAATTACTTTTATTCTCTGATCCATATCCATCGTCTTTCACCGATGAACCACCGACGTTACTTGGCATCGAGTTTTCAACTAAAAAACTTGGTCTCGGAATTGGAGACATAGCACCAGCGAGTAGTTGAGAGAAAGAGCCATCAGGGTAGTTGTCAGAAAAGAAACTGGAGACCAAAGTCATGGGACCAGGACTGAGACCGCCGGTAAAAAGGGCATCGATGGAAGGCCTTGGCGGCAAAGTTAAGCTTGGACGTGGTGGTGCCGCAACTCTAGTATTCGCTGTAGTTGTGGACCCATGTTTCTCTGCCATTTCGAAACTGTAAAAAGAGCAAAGAACAAACAGACCAATCTGTTTCAAATATCAGTTCTGTGCTCTGCGTCTGAAAAGATTCAATCTTTACACCGAATTCAACTCTGGGCAGAGCTATGCTTGAGAAACGAGAGACCTTTTTGGTGTCATATAACTTTATTGGGTTTATCTTTTAACTGGGTTCTCTCTCTATCAAAGTGTCGTGGGTAGTTTCGTGCTGTCTTGAAGTTGTGGAAAGTCCACGCATAAAAATGGACAATCATAATTTTCTCTCCTAAACAACCTCCGCCATGTCTCCATTATTTATTGTTTTTTATAAATAATTTAAGTATTAATTTCCAAATATTTTTATGTTAAATTTAAGTCTTTTGCAAGTGTCTCGTAATATCTTCTAAATTAGGGTTAATTAAAAAATTCTTAATTTTATAATTATAATCTAAATTTTAAAAAATAATTTTTCAATTTTTTAATTTTAACTCGATGTTACGTGATTTGTAACTTGTACAAATTTAATTTGTATAGCTTGCTTGTATAAGGACATAGAATAACATCAAAAATCATGTCAAATGACAAATGGGTCTAAAAGTTAAATCTTTTTGTTGGCATTTCTATCCTATCTTGACTCCTGCCCCGAAAAAACGGCCGGCACCAAGTATACCCGACCCGACCGTTGACTATCTGATTTCTCAAATTCATGTGCATAAAAAGCTCCTTTAGTCTTCAAGATCATGCATCAATTTAGTATTCCTTGTCCCTACGGTGCCGATTAAGTGATAAAATTAAAATCGATTAGCCGACTAAACAGGTTCAATTGGAATTATCACATAATTATTTATTAGAATTTGATAAAAGGGACCCACGTAGACAGAAAAAGATCGCAATCAACGGTGCTGTACGTCCTTAATGCTGCGACGATGATGTCATGTGAGAAGGAGGACAGTTGCTATCCATTGTTGATTGGTTTATCATTCAGTTCTCGATGGGTCCACCACCAATTTCCCATTTATATGTATCCAACCCCACAAGTACGAAAGCTAAGACTTTGGCATATCACATGTGCCGGTCCTGTAATCCTACGACTTTGATTTCGTGACGGACTGTTGCCCTTTTCCTCCTTTGAAAATTCTGAATTTTAATTTTATTCAATAAAACATCCACAAGAGTTGATAATGTAATTTACCCTCTTTTATGCAATCCTTTCCTTCACCTATGCATGTTTTGTAAGGATATGAACAATGTTGTACAGACTATTTACGTTAGCTGTGGTGGTCGTTGTCTTAATTAGCAGGTAGAACGTGTGTCCGAGTACTATTCAACCTCAGTTCGTCAACAACGGTGGTTGACACAAAAGAAGAAGAGTGGAGGCCACCAGCAAAGCAAAGCAAGTTGATGATATTAAAATCCATATTAAATTGGGAGAGGACTTGTACGCGAAAAGGACAAGGACGAGGACTGCCTTTTTCCGTGTTTCAGAATTTACCGTTCTCTGTATATGCAGAACAATCAACTAGAACGCAAATTCACGTAAAGCATAGAACATAGAAGCTAAGAGAAAAGCCTATCCGCTCAACCTAATGCCATAGTCAGCAACAAGACGATTACATTACGGTTGCAGTAAATTATGGTAACGTCGGTTGGAACGGTATTCCAGTGACATTGCAGTTACCTTCCTCTACGGTACCTTTCTTGTGATTTGTGAGCGCAGCAGACAAGGAAGTAAATGCGGACGCAAGAACCCCATGCGTATATCAGTTCCTGACACATGTTTACGGCAGTGCAGCGGGTAAGGTTTGAGCTTTTATTAGCTACCTTAATAAGGATGGCCATTTCTGCGTTTCAAGTATGGCTGGACTGTAAATTCAGTATAGTGCATTCCTTGAAGAATTACTGAAATTCCCTGAAAGGGGTTTCTGGAGGACAAAAACTTATGCATTGTGTCTCTGTCCGTGAAAATGAGCCTATGTTTAAACACTACTATATGTATTTATATATATTACAAAAATGTTAGCCCGATGACGTGTTAAATTTGGTCGAGGAGATACATGTATACCTGGTTTTAGCTGGAGAGGAGAAGAGTGAACATTGAAATTAATACTGGGTCTCCCATCATGGATAAATCCATATACAAAATTAATTGCTACTTAATTATAATTATCATGACAATTAATACTTAAAAAATGTGTTTCCAATAAAAAGAGAAAACGTGAAATTTTTCTCTAAGAGAAAAAATTTTGTTTTTTTGACTTTCTGAAAAATAAAATAAAATAAGTAAATATAATTTTGTTTTTATCAATAATTAAAAGAGAATAATTATATTTATGGGACTTCCTCATGATATTTCAAAATTGGTATTAAAATGATTTTTTATTTACATTTTGGTCATAAGGTGAGGAAGGTTGTTGAAAATGTCTTAAAAGTTGGATTGGAAAATAAATATGGGATGTTTAAAGTTTAAAGGTTTAACTTGTATTAGACTGTTATAAAATTAATATACAATAAATAAAATAAAATAATATCAACAAGTAAAATTATAACAAAAATAAAATATTTATTAACGATAATAATAATAATTCAATCTAAAATTGAACAATTATTCTCTTTTAGTAATTCATGTATTCCCTTATATTAAGATTCTTACGTTTTCAGAGGTATATGAACAGGTAAAAGTGATAAAATGGGAGCAAAAGAATAAAAACTATTTTTCCAATAGTAAAAGTTAAAATTTAATTAAAAAGACTTTTAATAAAATCTAAACTTTATTATAGTGCATGAAAATTCGTTGATTTATAAAAATCGATCAATTTTTAATTCTTATATTATTAAGATAAATCAAATTGAAAATTAATTAATTTAAAATTTTTACCATTAAATTGTTAGAATTAGTTTGAAATTTTAGTCGAATATACTAAATCTTTCTATTGTGATACTTATTATTGTCTAACGATCCCTGAAAAGGAGATTTACCCGAAGAGTAAAGACTAAAGAGTGTGTGCATGTTAATAAAATATGGGTTATTCGATTTATGACCGTGAAGGGTCAATATTAATGTTAACGATGCATACGCCTCATCTAGCTCTTGGATGTTTACATGCCGTTTGGTTCTATTTTTATTTTTCTGTTGTAATTTTTAGTTTTAATTTTCAATTTTTTGTTTCTGTTTTTCTTTCGAACAAAAACAAAAACATGTTTAATTATTAATATTAATGTAGTTATATTCTTATCACTGATAATAATTACATATTAGATAAAACTTAAAGATAAATTATTTTTAATTAAATAAATTTGTTTAATCTTTTATATAATATTTATTAACAATTTATTAATAAAGTTATGTTATTTTAATAAAATAAATAATTTAAAAATTAAAATTTTATTATAAATTAATATTAATTT
>JAOTAY010000008.1:12994809-13013651 GCA_025629805.1 Erythroxylum baracoense
TTTTATTTCTTAATACACACGACTCTCTTCTCTTCTTTTCTTATTAGTTTAAGACCAACTTTTCCCTTTCCAAGCTTACCCTTCCTTATTAATCTAATGTTTTCCAACTCCTTAACTTAATTCTAACTCTTTCTTTTAATCTATGTAACCACACGAGATTCATAATATATCTAATTAAACTCCAAAAATTGCTAATTCATGAATTTTAACTTATATTCATGCTTGCTAATTTAATAAAATAAATTCTAAGAAAAATTCTGGGTCCAACAGTTTGGTTTAGTATTATGTGATTTATACCCAAAATATTAAAGACTGTTCTCACACAGTGACAGCACTCAGTACTTAACTTCAAGCTAAATTTTAAGGCCCTTAACGACATAATTCAAATTCAGTTCCTTCATAAAAATTATATCCATATGTCTCTAGTTTAATATAAATTAAAAATCATTCCATTTAGATATCTACAGATCAAGATATGACTAAAATACAGACGCCTGTTCAGTGGAAACACTCCATCTAACATATTCCAACATACATTAAACACCATTATCACAACTAATCCATCCTTAAACAATCACCGAAATCTTACTATTAAAGCAAACCATAAAGAACAACATTTTACTTGTTAAGCTTCCAATCCTAGCTCAAATCATCAAGTTTATCTCTCTCTCCATGGACGTAAGATCTGCACAAATTCAAGGTAAAATTTAGATGGGTTTTCGACAACAAGAAGAAGACAATAAATGATTTGAGTGGTGAGTGTAGATTTTTGGCAAAACTCTTTATTGTGAAGGTTGAGTGTGGGTGTCGTATGAGAGAAGAAAGAAGAAAGAAGATGGCATGTAACAAAAATGAAGAGAAAAATGGTCTTCCATCGTTAGGTATAAGTGTAAGGTGAGTTTTATGCCACTTGTCAAGTAAAGACAAATGTTACATGTCTTCTACTTAAGCCACCAAATGTCACTTAACACTTAGTCCAATTTTCAATCAATCTTTGAGCCATTTGTCATTCAATCTCCTAAACTATTTGTCACCCAATTATTTAAGCCATTTGTCACTAAATCTTATGCCACTTGTCACTTATTTCTACTATCATGTTTCAACTTGTCTTGCCATTTGACATTTTTCCTAGTCCAAATGCACATGTTAATTCATCAATCTCCATATTAGATCAATTAATTCCAATTTCATAATTGAATTCATCAAATCAAATTTCAATACATAAACAATACTCAATTCACATCATGATTATTTTAAATCTTTTATACCTCGGAATAAGTCAATTGAGTGCAATGTGTACAAAAATCAAAATTCATGAGTGTATGCTAATGATATGTATATGAATGAAATGTATTTCATGATATTACTCATATGTAATATTCTAAGGTTCTTACCCTTAGTATAGAAAATGGGCTATTACAATTCTCCCCCTTAAGAAATTTCATCTTTGAAATTCTTACCTTATTGATCAGATAGGTGGGGATATTGTTTCCTCATATTTTCCTTAGTCTCCTATGTAGCTTCTTCTCTCGAATGATTCCTCTAAAGAACTTTAACCAATGGGATTGTTTGATTTCTCAATTGTTTAGTTTGATATCCCACTATCTTGACTGGCTCTTTTACATAACTCAAATTACTTGCAATCTCTACTTCCTGTGTAAGTATCACATGGGTCGGGTCTGATCGATATCTTTTGAGCATACTAATGTGGAACACATTGTGAATCTGAGCCATCTTTATTGGTAGTGCTAATCTGTATGCCAATGGTCCAACTCTCTCTATGATCTCATATGGACCAATGTATCTAGGGCTAAACTTACCCTTTTTAACAAACCTTAGCACTCCTTTCTAAGGGGATACTCTTAAGAACACTTTATCTCCCACTTGATGCTCCCACTTGAGTTGCTTTGACTCTACTGTGGATCAACTTCACCTTTTCAATAGTATCTTGAATTAACTCTGGGTCTTTAATAATTCTTAGACCCTCTTCATCCTAATACAAAGGTGATCGACACTTCCTGCCATATAACGCCTCATACAGGGCCATACCGATGTTACTGTGGTAATAATCGTTGTAAGAAAATTCAATAAGAGTTACAGATTGGCCCCATGCTCCTTGGAACTCCAATATACAAGCTCTAAGCATATCCTCAACAATCCAGATAGTCCTCTCACTATGTCCTTCTATCTGATGATGAAATATTGTACTAAAGTTTAGCTTTGTAACCAAAGTTGTCTGTAAACTATCCCAGAATCTAGAAATGAATATGGGATCCTGATCAGACAGTATATACAATGGAACACTATACAATCTCATAATCTGATTCACATATCTCCAGGCCAACTGGTCCAATGTGTTATTCTCTCCTACAGGTAAGAAATATACTGATTTCGTCAATCTATCGACCATAACCCATATGGTGTCATATTATCTCGAAGTCCTCAGTAATCCCATAATAAATCTATAATGATTCTCTCCCATTTCTACTCCAGAATAGGTAGTGACTGCAACTTCCCAGCCAGAGTCTGATGTTCAGCTTTAATCTGTTGGCAACTTAAGCATTTAGCAACATATTCAACGACTTGCTTCTTCATCCCCAAAAATGTTATTTCAACATATTATACACCTTGGTAGTACCAGGATGCATAACATAAGCTTCCTCCAAAATCTTTTTCCTCATATCGTCAACATCTAGTACACACAATCTTTGTTTCAACCACAATGTATCATTTCTCAATTCAAACTCAGAATTCAAATCTTGTCTCAACTTCTCAATAAGGTTCTCAAATTATGGACCTTTACTTTAGGCTTTCTTGATCCTTTCATGTAATATCAGTCTAAGCTTCAGTGTAGCTAACAGTGTTTCATTATATCGCAAATTCAACTCAACATTTAGTGCTCTCAGTTGTACTAGGCTTGGTAACCTCAAAGTTTGAATCTGTGCCACACTACTATTAGATTTTCTACTCAAAGCATTAGCTACTACATTAGCTTTATTAGGATGATACTCAATCATACAATCATAGTCTTTTAGTAACGTAATCCATCTCCTTTGTCTCATATTCAGCTCCATTTGACTCAACAAGTATTTTAAACTTTTGTGATATGTTAATATCTGAAATGTCTCACCATACAAATAATGTCTCCAAATCTTCAAAGCAAACACCACTGCAACAAGTTCTAAATCATGACTTGGATAGTTGAATTCATAAGGTCTCAACTGTCTCGATGCATATGTAATTACTCTGCCATAATGCATCAAAACACATCCTAACCCCTAGTGTGAAGTATCACTATGTACTACATAGCCTCCAAACCTAGATGGAGTGGCTAACACAAGTGTTGTAGTCATTTAGTGTTTCAATTCCTCAAAACTCTTCTGATACTCATAAGTCCATCTGAATGGTACATTCTTCTTGAGAAGCTTTGTCAAAGCAGCTGAGATCAAGGAAAAACCCTCGACAAACCTCATGTAATAACCGATTAATCCAAGGAAACTCCGAATCTCAGATGCATTCCTAGGGGCTTCCCACTTCATTACTGCTTCGACTTTCTTTGAGTGTACCTGTATTCCCTGTCCAAATACTATGTGACCCAATTACCAAGCCGGTAGTAATTAATTTGATTAATTACTAATCAAGGTTGGCATCTAACAATATTCCTCAATGACAGGATAGTGTGAAGTAACAACCTCACAAAGACAGAACCTGGATAAGGATAATGCATTATTACCTTCCATCATTACAACTCTGGATTATCCTAAAGTATGGTTTAACTGTCAAACCCTATTAGATAACCAACTATGCTACTTGTCGATGATTAATGATTGGTGAATGACTTAAGAAACTCCTTTTCTCACTCATTCAATCGCCCTGGCCAAGGTCTTGAAACAACCATTAAGATCAATGACAACATAGAGCTTAAACTCATTACGTAGAGTCGATGGATCCCATCTTGACTCACCACTAATCAAATAGGTACTTAATTATATCCAATAATCATTCAACTAGCATTTTTACACACTGGGTGTCTGACATCAAAACATAATAAGTGACCTATTGATTTTTATGATGATCTCAGGTCAAAGGAATTTAAATCCTTATGAGAATATCCCACTTGACAGTTCATAGGTAATATTAACAATTAGGAACTCTCAGTTGGTCAGTTCAATAATCATATCTCCATATGCATCATCTATATATGTAACCTAGTAAATAAGATCTACTAATATCCATCTAATAGATACTATTACATACATATTGGTCTAATCGGATCATTAAATTCCTTTTCTAATAATCCTATGATCAAGAACACTTTTAGATTAAACCCTAAAGACTTGACTCTCATTATCATAATCTCCATTATGATGGTAAATGTATAAATTTAATCAAGGACTTATCATATTAGGATAAAAACAATGAACAAAATATGATAATATAATCATTTGCCATGTTATTAAACAAAGTTAATAATTACAAAACATATGTGTTCAATCAATTACATAAAGATTGGGTCATGGGCATAATTCCAACATATATATGCTTGAGTATGTGTATGGCTCGTTATCGCTGGCTATAAATGTATTAGCCACTGAGCTTAGCAGCTCACCCCATCATTTTCCACTATTTAGGTCCAGATAAAGCAAATCATTGAACCTTGAAAATTTCGGCTGACTCAAAGAATTTCTATTTCCTTTGTAACTAAGTTAGTTCAGAAACTTTTGGCACTTTAGAAGCATATCAAACATGAGCATCCATGATTGTATTTTTATATTATGTTACTGATGTGGCTTCTGATATATAATTAAAGTTATGTATAAACATTACGTTGATTGAGAAATGAAATTCTGTTTTGTTTGAGAAATGAGAGTAAGAGGTGAAGAATTTCTCTTTTGTATATGTGCTGAATTTTCTTCTTTGTTGGGTTGTAATTGGTGTTTGGAAATGAAATGGTATGTTGTTGTAAGGTTTTTGGATAAATTCTTCGTAAGCAAATTGTTGTGTTGGGAGTCTATTATGCTAGGAGTCTTATGTGTATGGATTGTGTTTGTTGGATTCGAGTCTTTTGATATTGGTAGCAGTTTCTTTTGACAGTAGAGAGAAAGAGGGGATAAAAATATGTTCTGAATCTTCAATGAATCAACTGTACTGATCTAGGCAGTATTTGACAAAGTCGTCTTCATGAAAGTTGTAGATCGTTCTTTTAGCTTTCTAACGACATAAAGTTTATAATTTTTGGACTTAAAGATTGAAAGTTATGATGACTTGAAATTGGTGTATGCAATAGGGTTGCACGATCGAAAGTTATGATGACTTGAAATTGGTGTATGCAATAGGGTTGCACGATCGTGCATATGCACGATCGCGACAATCTCTTTATTTGTGCACAATCGCGACGAACCGCTACTGTTCATAAATTGTGGCGATCGTGCACATGCACAATCGTGACTCTTTGTTTCTTCAACCGTGCATTAGAAAATGCACGCCCGTGGATTTTTGGAGCAAACATTACATTTTATTATTATTATTATTATTTGTTTGTTTTTTTTTACTCCCACCAAGAATTTAATTCTTTTTATCTTGATGTTAGTTTTATACATACATACATACATATATATATATATATATATCTTTATTTTAAAAAAAGTCCCCCAAATTTGGCGTCTTATCGCCAAGAAATAAGAACCGAGACCCAGGGTCAACAATACAAATGTAAACCAAGGAGGAGAATCAGATGAGAGAAAATTTACCTCTGGATATGTTTTTACTTAATAATGGTGCTATATTGTGGAAAAGTAAGAAACAATTATGTGTTATTTTATTCCATAATGGAAACTAAATTTATATTTTTTTTTAATAGCAGTATAAGAAGTTGTGTGGCTTAGACGATTCTTGGTTAGTTTAGGGGATACTGAAAGCGAAATTGATTAAGTAACAATCAACTATGGCAATGAAGCAACAATTGTTTATACAAAAGACCCCAAAATTTTTTGTAAAACTAAGCATATAAAGATGAAATACAATCATGTGAAGGATACAATTACATAAGAAAAAGTGAACATGAAGTGTATATCTATATGAGACATGGTGGCAAACTTATTGACAAAACCAAATTCTTAAGATATATATATATTGGGTACGTGAAGCCACTAAGATTACGTAAATATTAACATGTTATTAAACAGCATTTCTATATATATGTCCATTCAATGTATCATCATGTATAAATGCAAATATTAGTTGACATTGTTTATTAAGTAATAAGCACTATTTAGTACTTGATTATGAAATATATTTACTTTATGTGACTTTTTTTTGTATGAATCAGAGAGTATATTGGGCAAATAAAAGATTAGTTTTCACATATAGGCAATCAATTTTAACATTTGTGATGACTAAAGATGAGACAAGTTTTAAGTTTATTATCAAGGTGATAATAGAGAGTTAAACTAAGAAACTTAAACTGTAAATGTTGACTTAGATGATAAGTCAAAAGGAAATTGGTTTGAAATAATCATATAGTCATCGCATATGTCTTAAGTTGTTAGATGAGAGTTTAAAAAGATAAAGTTAAGAGTAAATAAGTGAACTCATGTTACACATTAAGTATGTGTGAACCAAAATCTATATAGCATTGTACTTATAGAAATACATAACAACAACAACAATAATAACAACCCCAGTGCACAAGACTCCCTAATTTCCAAGGGTCGAGGGAGGACTTCAATTGTATGCAACCTTCTCTTCATATTTTACGAATAGGTTGTTTTCGTGACCTTTTGGTCACAAACGAGTAACCTTATCAGTTGCTCCAAAGCTCGCCCTCATATTTATAGAAGACATACGTTCCGAATTAATAGGAGTTAATATTATAGAACATGACTCTTACCATGTGTGCAAAAATGACTATAAAAAGGATTAATGTAAGTCATAATATCTCAACTTACGTTGTATGAGACCTTAGAGGTTAAGTAAATCTCATAATATACCTTCAAAAGTCTTTTCTAGTCTTTAAGAATTAAGTTTAAGATTTGCTACTTTAGAATGTTACTAGAAGATTATGATTGATACAATCTTATAAGATAATTCTAGGAAAGCAGATTAAATTGAATTCAAGAGAATTTAGAATAGAGGAAGGTCATTCTGGTTAGTAACTAGCTTACAGAAAAAAATATGTATTCGAAGTTGGCTACCGACTCTTAGTAGTTGAATTAAATAGATTTATGATATGCTATAGTAAAAGAGATTGAAATGCAAGATATAGACCTATGGTATAATATACAAAATATACTCAAAGATTAATTAATTAATCAAGACATCGTATATTCTTAATAGATAGAAGACCATAAGCTCTCATGTTGGTCTCACAACAAGTATTAAAACATGCAGAAATCTTATTAACTAAATTCATCATGTGTGAATGCGAGATGGTAATAAAAGGATACAACTGATGAGTTTAAGTTTAAAAGGTACGACATTTTAAATAAATAACTATTAAATAACAATTATTGACATTGTCAATAAATAATAGATAATGATCAATTGAAAGGATTGATACTAATTATCTAAAAAACATAAATACATGATTTTGTGCAAGTAGAAATAAAGATTTTTTACAAGAATCTTTTAACCGTCATAGTATAATCAAATCCAAGTAATTGGTTTAATTAATAATGCATATGATTTAAAAGATCTGGTGTTTATGTAGGTGTAAGATATTTTCTTACATCAAACTTTGTCCCCGTTAGTCCAATCCAAAATAGAACCCACACAATAACAACAATACCATCCAACTCATATGATGAGTCCTCGTAATTATTGGAGAAAGAAGTAGAGCTTTGTGACAAGGAAGAATGGCAGCAAGGAGATAAAAGAAGTGGTGGCGGCAGAGAAACACAGGCCTAGAAAAGGCATAAAAACACTCATATATATATATACACACACAAATCTGTCTGAAGTTTAAATTTAATTTCGAACTAATTTATTATCCCTAATATTCTTCTGCGAGTAGGACATTTTTGTTTTAGATTTTGATCATTGTTGATGGCATTAACAAGCATTGAAGCTTCTTTTGCTTACCAATTACAAGAATTCCTTCAAAATTTTATTACTAGACCTATCTAGCCAACCAACAATCAGGTGTTCCACTTTTTGTTGTCATTGTTCTTTATATGTTTTTGCTCTGGTTGCAGGCGAAGTTTGGTACATAGAACATTAATGAATGGATCGTTGACATTCATTCTTTGTAGACAATCTGTCAAGCAATTATACAAAATCAAACAACACGTCTATCTGACAAGATCATGGACATAGTTTTCTCGTCAAGGCTGTCAAGATCATTAACTTTTCATATGTTGACTGGCGCACAACCTTGACAAAGCCGATTCGTGTCAGCAACTATCATGGTTTTGTCTTATATCTTAGTTTGTTTCTTAGTTTGCAAGGTTCTTATGCATGACTGGAAATTCTTTGTACCACCTAACATGTTCTAACCTGTTTTTATTCTAAAATGACATCATTTTAGATCTAGTTATACATAAAACGACATAAATTAAAAACAAAAACTGGGTTAGAATAACGTAAATAGTATAGAGAATCTGAACTCCTAAAAATAGTACATCTGCAAATGTTAAATCATGAAATTTGGGACATATATATAGACATCTAAGCCTTCCAATCCTGACAAGCAGTATGAGAATGCTTTATCATCATATTCTTTATACTCTGACTTGACACGTGCAAGAGTCAAACCATTGATTTTAAGGGATACGATCACTTGTTCTTATTATGCTATTCTGAGCGTGTTTCATGAGCATTTATCTATTCAATTTCTGTAGGTTCCAATTATTGAATAAATAGATGATCATAAAATATGGTAAAAATAGAGTAACAAAATCAGGTGATCTGAACCTTATCTTAAACCTTAAAGGACCACCTCTCAGCTATTAGTTTTTGGTGACAGATCAGAGCAACAAGTTTGGTACTCAGTTCTAGCCTATACAATTTAATTGTCACAGTTTTAAGACAGAAGACGCCAAGTTAATATATCATTTCCCCGCGGCCATTCATCTGTTCATACCAAATACTAGAAGAGTATTTGAAAAGGTCCGAAAAGGATCAATAACCAAAGCACATACGTCTCCATTCAATTCCAAAATCAGCGGGAATTTTAACATAAATAAGCTCACCTACCACATGGTAGAGGGGCCCATATATCTACACACTACATGGAATCAAAGACAATTGTCATTTTTCTCACCAGTCCTTGGAGTTTTAGTGAACATTTAGCAATTCAAACACCTTAAGCAACACAACATTCAATTTCAGGCCAACTATCTTGCACAAAACAACCCTCAAGAAATAAGTAATGGAGAAGAAAACTCAAATATCCATTCACAGATCGGTTTACTGAACTTTTAAGTAATAAGAATGTGGAGAAAACGCCGAGTTGACACGACTACAACAAATGGACAAAGGCATCCCACACTGCACCAATGGCCAAAACAGCTGGTAGAACGTATTGGCCTCTAAGAGCCAAAACGGGAGACGGAGAGGCACTCTTCTCGTTTAAGGGTGAAGCTTTGGGAGGGGGAGGGGGATTTTCAACACTAACGGCTAGCTTCATGCCACCATAACAGAATCCCTTCCCACTAATGAAATAATAGTGGCGAGTCACGTTCAGAGGGACGACGTCCCTTCCAGCTCCCCTAGTCCAGTTGTGAAGCGGATGATCAGAGTTGCATGACTCGTAATCGGTCTTGTTCACTTCTAGCACATTCATCTGGTTCCTATCATAAACAAAAACTGGGAAGAACTTTGACATGAGTGAGGTTTGGACTTGAAGAAACAGAATACTAAAATAGTTTTGGAACAATCAATAGAACACCAATGCAATCAAGCTTTGAACTTCGAGGAAGGAAACAAGTGTACTATATTTTTGTACAAGACAACATTTTAGTTCTGCGACCTTTTAGTGTATCTTGTAATTCAATCCTGACAGTTGATAACTGTTCCACATCCCTTTTGAAATCATGAAAACGAGAAGAACCCAAAGACAAGTGAAAAGGAAAGCTTACAGATCTGTATTTCCCATTAAGGATTGATCAGACTATGATATCAGATAAATGATAGCAAACAATTTAACATCAACTTGCTCTAGATTTTCTCACTGTAACCAATTAGCATTCTTCAGTAAGGTAAGAATCATCCATCTAAGTCCTGGAAAAACAAAAGAGGAGAAACATAACAAAAAGCCCGAAACTTGTCCATCAATTTCTATGCTTTCCTTCAGATCCATAAGTAATTCTATTACTTCTTCCTACAAGGATGGATCCTTTTGTATTTGCAATTATGCATTTTTTTAAGCTTTCAATTACATAAAAACAATAGAATTCTGAAATTAATAAACAAACAGAACCAAACATCTATTGATGCTTTCCACCCAAAAAAAAAAAAAAATGGTTTACAATGAGAAACCAAGAGTTAATGCAGCACAACAACCGAAGTGTACGGTGTCTGGATTAAACTGATTCCTAAAACCAGATGCTAACTAGCTAGATGCTTAACAAAACAAAGAGTGAAAAAAGAAAAAAGCTCGCAACTTGAAAAGAACCAGCTCACCAGAAACAGAACCCATTTCGGATCTACTTAACTTTCCTCCATTTCCCAATGCATACTAACTAAAAATCAAGCAATATGCCCATACTTCAACTAAAAGGTTATGCATACAAGCAGCAACAAGCTAGATTTGAGATACAGAGTACTTACAGAGCCAATCGCCATTGTAGAAGTGTTTGTCTTGAGCCCAGATAGTGTAGTTAACATTAGTAGTCCAACCCATGTTCGATCCTACAGTCCACCTAGTTGCTGAAACTTCTGGTAACATCACCACAATTGCTAGGATGCACACCAAACCCATCACTACCATTGATGACCCTAACCCGCGTCCTCTCAGCACTCCTTCCATTGCCTCTCTCTCTCTCTCTCTCTCTCTCTCTGAGGTACACTCCAAAGATTTGTTGGCTTTGAGTTGATGAGAAAATTGACAATTAGCTAGTGTTTATCAATAAAAGGTGACCACTCCGTCCATGTAGCTTCTAGATCCACAAGCAACTAACCATGGGCTTTTACTAATTTAAAAACAACCTTGGTGTTTAAAGTACTATTATCCAAGGATTAAAAATCCAGCGCTCTAAACAAGAAGATCGTTACTCGTTAGAAGGTGACTCTGTTTCACGTGAAGACATATTTCAAACAGTTTAGACAAACCCCAACGGTTTAAAGCGTTTATGGTCTCTCTTGCGGCGATGTGACATTTATTTTGTCTACTTTCTTTGTTTTTTTGGGCTCATACGTTGGATGAGATGTGTGCTGGTACACGGTAAATTTGAAGAGTAAGAATCGAATAATCGGCGCTTAATCGGATGAGATCTGCTCACTCACACAGAATAAGGATTGGGTAAGAACCGAGCAATTGGCACGTGATTGGATGATATCTTTATCTTTTTTTTTTTTGAAGAGATGATTGGATGATATCTGTTTACATAGGATAAGAAATAGGTAAATGGCACAGTAGATATCATCCTTTTTCAATTTTTTATGTTATTTTCTTATTTACTTTGTATATTTTACTAAGAGGAATTGAATGGATTCAAGGAGCTCTCGGCTCTCTAATATGTTCCATTGAAACTAACCAATGAATACTTGTGTGCAATTTGAAAGACTTCAAGCAACTCTTTTATCTTGTAAAAAAAAAAATCAAATTATATGAAATTATGGGCATGACATATATTCAAAAACAATTTCTTGCAAGAATAAAGTTACGTACTTATAGACATTTACAGATTTTGTATTCAGCGAGATTTCTACTAAAATGTTAAATTAAGATATATGAATTCACGAGAGGGAGGATATAGGACAAAACTTTGACAAATATTCCCAATCTATGCACCTTAAACAAATTAAGAACAATATAGGACAAAACTTTGACAAATATTCCCAATCTATGCACCTTAAACAAATTAAGAACAAGGGGTTATATTATAATGGGCTCAATAAATTAAGAGAAATAAACATTATTAACTTTAGGAACTTATTACTACATACCACATGTTCTTTTTTTTTTTTAATTTGCAAGTACTATTATATTTCATATAAATAGTTTGTACTTAAGCAATTACATTTATTATACTTTATCGTATTTCATTTGATACACTCAAGGTATAACTAATCGTGTATGAATATTAATTAAGTATAAATTTCTCAGTTGGCTAGCTAGCAAATAGCAATGGCTTATTAAGATTTGTAAATGAAAATTTTGTAAGAACAAATTGTTAAATTATACTGATCAAATATTACGTAATTTTAATTTCATATTTTCTTTTTAGTTTATATATATATATATATATATACGCTTAGGGGCAAGTCGGTCTTTGTCTAGCAAAGTCAAATTCGATATATATATATATATATATAAGGAGGGAGAGAGAGAGAGAGAGAATATGAAAACCATACAAAAAAAGTGTACATTGGCTATATCTTCTAAAGACTAGATATTTAAGTAAACATGAAATCTCTTTATTGCATTTTAGGTTCTATTTGACTTAAAAATTACCAAATATCTTCATTTTGCAAACTATCTTATAGCATATGTAGATTCTCAAATTTTTAGAAATATGGAGCTATTAGTCCAAAAAGTACAGATCAAAGTAGGCATATAATGGAATTTAGAATTAAATTTGGAAAATACTAGTTCATACTTAAGATGATGCTAAAATACATGGTAAACTATACTTTAGTGGACAAAAATTCATTTCCCTATGAGGTTTTGATATTACATATAAAAGAATTAAGTATCATTATTAAGGTCAATGGCCATCTGGGGTGGCTAAGGTGAAATCTTACAAATACTCATTTTTGCAGGATTTATAAACTATAACAATAATAAAAGTCCATAAGGTCACAAGTTGAGCCATAGGTTTGTGAGTTTTAAAACAATAAGTAAAGTTACTTTTTTTTTTACCATAAAATCACACATTTGAGGCACGGAAGAAGTCTGTTTGTAAAAATCATAACAAAATTTCTGTTTAACTCAAATTTATAACATCCAATACAAATATTTGACTATAATAATAATCATTGACCAATAGTATTAGTCCAAAACCTTTTGTGTGTTATATAGTATGCGTTCATGGAATAATATCTTTCTTGCTTAACACAAGTGTCACTTGGCTAACCTCATCAGATTTCTCATGCTGAAAAGCCAATGATCACGTATGCTTTGGCCGGTTGTTCATGATGACTAAAATCCTGGCACCATTATAGCAAACACACAATTTGTAATTCCCGCAATCAAGTTCGCATGGTTATTTCTATTCTTTTTTTTGGCCAATTTCATCATGGGAAGCTAATGGACCCCAAAACATTTCATACAGTGGAGGCCAGAATCTTGCAATTCTTTGTAAGGTTGAGCTGGAAACTCCAGCACAGCCTATTCCAACACATCAACTACCAGCTGTGTGCTAAATGTCTTGAGATGCCAGTTGGGAAACTTCAAGACTTACAGTGGGAAAATATGTTAATATGTTTAATTTATAGTTCAAATTCTAACCAACATCTAAAATGGGAAAACATTGTCTCACCCAAAATATTAATTCCTTAACAGATTAGAATGACCTTTGTCATTCACGGTCATAAGAAGTTAAGAACATATATGGACCTGGTTGTTGGTCTTCCTTCAAGGAGACTGCCTAAGCCTTGCACTATAATTGTGCATCTCTGAAACCTTATAGATGTATCCAGGGTTTAAAATCACAAGCTTTAAACAAGTACCCAAAAAACAGACAGGTTCCACATAACTATAAACATATATCGCCAAGTTCAATCCAGCCTTCTCAATAAGTATGCAACTTGTACTTCTTTTGTCAATGGCATGATCCACTCACCATACAAGTCCTCGACCAAGCTTGGTCGGATTTTGTATGCAGGGGCAACCCCATCTCCCTCAACAGCTAGCGTCACCTCTATGCCAAAAGTTTTAGTTTTGATTTCAACCCTCTTCTTGATTGCATCTTCAACATTTGGATATGTAAGCATATCCATCAATCTATCACTGTCCTGCAAAACTCAGAGCCTACCAGGGTGAGCATATACCAACAATACCCCGCTTTATGAAGAGAAAAATAAAGGAATTTATCATGGGCATGCCTGTGCTCTAATTGCAGCTTCGTAGTCATCTGGGGAGGCTCGAAATTTAGCCCAGCCACAAATTTACCATAGTGGATTCTTTTTGAGAGAGCCTGCAATTAAGAGAACATGTCATAATAACTTCTATTTTATATTAATGCAAATTTTCAGCTCCTTTAGGAATGCGAAGAAAAAATTATTCGCAGAAAAAGATAGCACTTCCTTATGATGCTTCATCAATTGCGAATAGGATCTTAGGTGAAGAAATTCCAATTTAATAACTAAATCTTCAGGAAAAGATAACCAATCATGGGGTTCCCGAAGATTTCTTCATTTCCGTAGAGCTAACGTGTCTGGAACTTTTCAAGAACAATGCAAGTTGAATAGGATGAATCCATAAGGCAATCCATTTTGCAGCTTCAAAAAAAACATAAAGTGGCTATGGTAGAAATGAAGGCATTACAAGTACGACTTGGGAAATATAATATGAACTCATGCAAGTGCATGCATCCATATATGAATCCACCAACATCTGTCGAAGAACCAGATAATACATGTTTCAGTAGTATATATATCATGGCATTAGGCCACCAAGAAGAGAAATCGCAAGTTGCAATTACAAACTTAACCCAGTTTCAAGCAATAAGGCAAAATCCCAACTAAAATGAGTTCTTCGGATACAATCTTGTTCGCATGGAAGTCTAACCATTCATGATTCCCCAAGGACACAAGGACATATAGCACAGCTTTTGTTATCTCAGACTCAAAGGGAAGTAACAACACGATTTAAAAATAATTTGCAACTGCCCATCATTTTGATAGCAAATTAGTTTTAAACCATCAGCAAGTGGATACATTAGTTAAAAGCACACCTGAAGGCAGATTGTATCACAGACAGCAGCAGATCCACAATTTCCATCATTTCCTTCCTTGACCAACCTAGGTATAAGTTCTCTGAAGTACACATCCCAAACTTTCTTATTTATGTTAATTGAATCAGCAATCGGATGCAGTACCTATTTGGTAAGAAAAAAATTATAATAGAAGAAGAACAAACAACCTCAAAAGAGTTGTGACCAGGATATCCCACACAAACATATATAGAAAGAGAGAGAGCATATGATCTACCTTATGTTGGGATGGACTTTTCATATTTGAGATCTTACCTTTGGATACTGCAACGGTGGCAAAAGTGGCTCAGGTAAGTCCTCAGGGAAGAAAGGATGCTCGTCAGGGCTCTTAAATCTACCAGCCTGATGTACAGAGTAATTGTGAAAACATGCATAATATAGATCTTGTTTGCAATTTGATAAGCTCAAGTGCAGAATACCTGGGCATGAAGCTTTTCAGATTCCTTGAGTATAAATTCCACCAAAGATCCATGGAAACCATCCATGGTGAAACCATCAGGGTCATATGTATCATAATTATAACAATATTGGGATCTTTCAAGGAGGCTATATATAATACTGTCCTCTTGTCGAATCAGGGAATGCCTTACATTTTCTAGTTTCAAGTTCTCACTTTCATCCGATCTACATATGATAGGCATATTGTAAAAAAATTAATGACATTGATAAGTTGGCTGAATATGCTCAAAACCTTCCAATTAAATGATTGTATGCAGAAACAATTTGAGTATCATAAAAGCATTCGCAGAAAGAAGCAATGGTTGGAATTGAACAGAAAAAAAGATGAAATTATCACTAAAAATTTGCAATGTACGAAAATATATGAATTCATAATGAAGGTCAATCATGTGCAGGAATTCTGTATAAGTTCCAAGTTTCCTTGAAGCATGAAGATGATATAACCAATTAGTTCCATGTCTACCCTGATTTTAACCAGTCGGATTAAATCCACCAGTATCATATATTCTACAGAGAAGATGATTACTTTAGTTCATGCATATAAGCATGATAAAGTAGGTTTAATTACCATAATCTTGACATATCAGCATAATAAAATTAAGATTCAAGTGCCTATCTGACAGGTTTCACATGTTTTGACACACTTTCTTTTAATAATATGCAACCCAATGTCATGTAACTTCTCTTTGATGGAAACACTATTCTCATAACCTGTCAGCAAAATAATTGAGAAATATCACACGCACACGACAGAGAGAAGATAACACAAGAATTTTACGTGGTTCGGCGAGTGAGTCCACCAAAACAATCACGTTCTTTCCATACTTGGCAAAGAGATAACAGCCCTCTATATCTAGGATTTTTTTTTCCTTTTAAAACATCAAGAAGGAAAAACTCAAAACACAGATATGCCCTCCTCCAACAAAGAAAACCTTTAGAATGCCTTTCATCGTGAAACCCCCTTCCTTACTGGGAGGTTCAGTGGCAGAATAATCTCTACAAACAATATGAGGCACAACTCAAAACCTAGCTCCCTACAACAAAAAAGAGAGAGAAAAGGAAAGAGACCACCAATCACAAAATAAGAACTAATAAATAAATTTCGAGCCATAGATGATCTCAAACATCAGAGGCAATTCAAGTTTATATTGTTGCATTAAGAAAGAATCATTAGTTCATTAATTGCAGATATCAACAATTAGTATTTTGTCTCAAAAATTCTTTAGCATAGAACTTAGGAACCTACAGAATTTGTTAATAAAGAAGCATACCGCATACAAGCCAAATTCAACATCAATAACATAATCAACGGAGTAAGTTTTAAAGACTCTCCAATACGCAGCCTCAACAACTCAAAAAGATCAGAAATCAAGATATTAACCTCTTAAAAGAAAAAAAGAACATGCAAGCGAACAGCAAACAGACTAGCACTGAGAAATAAGTTTCGCTAACAAAGGAAAAAAAGAAAAATGCCCATCAAGAGTTAGAAGCAGAAGTCTTTCAATCAAATTTGGACGAAAGAGTTGCTTTATATTCCCAGCGGAGAACGAAGAAGATGCCTGCAGTGAAAGCATGCGCCCTTTTCCAAAGCTTGAAAGAAAAGGCGCTAATGTCAATGGGTTTTTCCTGATAGGGTGAGGGAAATAGCAATTGTTCAAGGTAATTGCAGGAAAGGCAGCTCTCAACAGATTTGCCTCAATTGTAAGGTGGAAGAGAGAATTCAAGCCAAGAAAAGAGATTACTTCAAAGAAAGATATGTTCACCATTAGCGTGCACTAGCCAAAACCAGTCAAAAACCAAAACAAGAGCACATGAGAAAAGCAGAGAAGTGGCGCTTATTGGTTTCGGTGGTTGTTAAAGAGAGGGTAGGTGTCAGGAAGGTAAAAAGAGTAATAAAGGACTTGCAAGTGAGAATTGACGCCAAAAGTTCACAACTTTTGAGATGCAAAATTTTCGTTAATGTTAGAAACTCCGACGGCATTCAATTGTCCAAATCAAACAGGGTGGAGTGAATATATGTATTCACGGTTTCCATTAAAAGGTTGAATACAAAGGTGTTATTTTTTCTCCTTGTCTATACTGAAGTTTGGCATGGAAGGGACTCTTATCTCTGCCTTTTGGAAGTGACTCATTACAAACTAGGACAAATTCAAACTATTTCACTTGGCTGCATTCAAACTCTAGGAATTGGAAGTATAAAGAAAGTGATGAAGGTCCATTATATACGAGACTTCCCTGGCAGCACTAAGTTTGTGAAGCTCATTTTGGCTTGATAGTTCTGTGTTAACCCGCCCTTTTAACGATTATGCATTGCACGAGAAATTGCACAGCAAAGATGATTATGATAATTCACGCATAGAAGCATGATAAAGTATAATTGAAGCACCTATCTGATAGGTTTCAGGTACCAGAGCACTCGATTTACACTTTCTGGTAACATGAAATCCAATTTCATGGAACTTGTCCTTGGTGGAAATAGTCTTCTCATATTAATGTGACATATAAGGAAACGAAACAGCAATGTACAACGTTATCAATCTGTAGAATATTCCTTTATCTGTATTTGTATTGTATTTATTGTATAGTGTAGAATACGTATTTATTGTATAGTGTAGAATACTGCTGTTGTATAGTTTTTAGCTATTGTGTGTTTTATGTATTAGTTGTTGTCCTTTTGTAACACAGACAATGATGGTATATATACCATATGTTTTTCCCTTCGTGAATAAGTGAATAACGATTCAGTTTAGTAAAGAAAACTTTACCAAACATAAAATCCCTACAGTATCTACAGATTCTTCATGGTATCAGAGCATTGGGTGGATCCATACATCTATGAAACTGAATCATGGTAGACGGTAGCAGTAGCTCGAGATCATCGTTTACAAGTATGAAAGATGACAAGAATATGATGTTTCTGCAAAACTCAGATCATCCAGGTATGGTTCTCGTTACGACTCCATTAAGTGGGAATAACTACTTATCTTGGAGTCGTGCGATGGGGATAGCTTTAGGCGCAAAGCTAAAGCTTAATTTCATCAACGGAAGATGTGAAAGGCTGGAAGAAAGTTCGCCAGAATACGATCAATGGTGTCGGATTGATTTTATGGTAACGTCGTGGATACTTAACGCCATCTCCAAAGACATCGTAGAGTCCTTTTTGTACACGAGCTTAGCTAGGGATCTTTGGAAAGACCTAGAGTTGCGATACGGAGAATGTAATGGGCCGCTATTGTATCAGCTCAAGAGAGAGATTAGTTCGATTTCACAAGGAGATTTATCTGTTTC
>JAOTAY010000008.1:13022664-13035617 GCA_025629805.1 Erythroxylum baracoense
TATATAATTAATAATAAATTGTATATAATTAATAATAAAATAATAAACCTCATGCAATAATCATTTTAATATAAGGGTATAATAGTCATTTATTATACATTATATTCCATTCCATCCATTTTTCAAACAACATTTCACTACATTACATTATGAACCCTTCCATCCCTCCCAAACAACGTTTCACTGTATTACATTTCATTCCAATATAAACCGTTCTATTCCGTTCCCTTACATTTCATTCCATTCCATTAATTAACATCCAACTAAACAGGTCCTTAATGCTTAATGGGTGACTTTAATTCCGTCCTAAATCCTGAGGAATGACGAGGGATCAGGTTTGTGGGCCTCCTTGTACTGATATGAGACAATGCATCTTGCACATTCAAGCTTCTGATCTGTCGAGGGGGTAATTTTTACACCTGGTGCAACAAGCAAGATGGAGTAGATCTCATTCAGAAAAAACTTGATCGCAGCATGGCAAATCTTTATCGGTTCATGCCCTTTCCAAATAGCTACACAACATTCATTTCTCCTAGCCGTTCAGACCATTCAGCCTTACTCACTCACCTGGACACCGAGAGAACATTCCCACCTTTCAGATTTAATAATTTTCTCACTGACCTTACTGAATTTGAGCCCTGCATCCTCAAAGCTCTCAATCTTCCTATTCCAGGATACAAACAAGTCATATTTGCCATGAGAATCGTACTCATTAAACGAGCTATGAAACAACTCTTTCAGTCGAATGTGGGTAATACACACCATCTTCTGAACACAGTCACTTGTGCTCTTGACAAGGTTCAGGAAGACCTCCAAGCTAATCCCCATTCTCCTAGCTTGTGGGAACTTGAACGAATTGCCATGCATCATCTCACCAGTGCTCTTATCTTTGATTACTCACTGATGAAACAAAGGTCAAGGTTGGAATGAATGAAGGACGGTGACCGTAACACAACTTACTTTTACAGAGTTGCAATTTCCAGAAGAAGCAAAAATAGGATTCTCTCATTGATGCAGAACAATCAAGAACTTAATTTCCAACAATCTTTGCTTCAAGGGGCCTATAATTATTTCTCCCACCTGATGCAGGAACCATCCAATGTTGTCTCCTCTCAAGAGTTCTTAAGAAAACTCATGCCATTTCACCTCTCTTCTCAAGAAGCGGAGCACCTGATTAAACCACTCACCAATTAAGAAATTGAGAAGGTATTAAAGTCCTTCAATCCAACCAAGGCACCTGGCCCTAATGGGTTCAATATAGGGTTTTACAACAAATTTTGGCATTTGATTAAACCTACGGTAGTTAATGCAATAAAGGAGTTCTTTTTTTTAAAGGAGTTCTTTAGCTGTGGGAAATTGTTGACGAAATTTAATAGCACCTTCATAACACTTATTCCCAAAGAAGAGGAACAAGCTTCTTTCAATATAATTTATAAAATCATTTCTAAGGTGCTAGCTAATCGGCTGAAGACTGTTTTACACCACTACATAGACTTCACCCAAGGAGCTTTCATACCAAGCCGTATTATGGGAGATAACATTCTACTATTGTAAGAGCTTATTAGATCTTACAAGACCAAACAAGGTAGGGCAAAACTGTATGCTGAAGGTGGATCTGAAAAAAGTGTTCGATAGTGTTGATTGGAGATTCATTCTTAACACCCTTCAAGCCTTGGCTATTCCTCCAATCTTCATTCAATGAATTTCTAAATGTATTACCACGCCTACGCTCAGAATCTTGGTGAATGGACAACCTAGCTATAATTTTAAAAACTCCAAGGGGATCCGACAAGGGGACCCTATTTTTCCTTACTTATTCGCCATTGTTATGGAGGTATTCAACCGAACTCTTCAAGATGTTGTGGCGTGTACACGAGCCTTCAAATTCCATACAAAATGCAAAAGGCTGAGGATCCCTAACCTTTGCTTTGCAGATGACCTCATACTCTTATCTAAAACTAACCCACTTTCGATCCACTAATGAAACCATTGAAGGTGTTCAAGCAAGTTATTTGGCTTACATGTGAATTGCGTGAAACATGTTTTCATTTTGTCTAAATATGCTCTCTAGAAGGAAGCTAGTATTAAAGCTATTATGGGTTTCAACAGCCAAACTTTCCTAATAGTTTATCTCGACATTCACATTTCTACATCTAATCCTACTTCTACCGACTTCTCTCTACTTGTCGAAAGAATTAAACCCAAAATGACTTCTTGGAGCTCAAGACTGTTATCTACCATGGGACGGATTCAACTTATTTCTTCCATAATAAACTAGATCACTGGGTTTTAGGCTACCCATATGGCTATCCCCAAGAGAAACATTAAGCATATCTAGCTCATTTCTTTGAAGCGGATGGATTTCGTCATATTGGCCAAAAGATTATAACGATTGCTGACAGACAAACAAGCTCTTTGGTGTCGATGGATTCATTGTTTCGTTATCAGGGATTGGAGTATTTGGGCAGTTCCAATTCCATCTAATTCAACAGCCACTTGGAAGGCTATACTAAAAACAAGTGATCCCTTGAGCAATGCATTTGCGAATTTAATCGACAATGGGCAGCAAACCAACTTCTGGTTTGATAATCGATTACCTTGTGGACCTTTATTCAATTTACCAAAGATGGACAGCCTTAAATCACTTATCCACCGTAAGACGACAGTTGCAGAGGCTTTGCTAGATAGCTCTTTATTCACCCTGGCTACCATTCCTACTCTACTTTCTTCTGCAATCCTACAAACTAATTTGCTTGGTGGGGACAACATTATTATCTGGAAGCATACCAGTTGTGGAGCCTCCACCAATCACTCTTGTAGACAATTCCTACAAAG
This sequence comes from Erythroxylum baracoense, assembly GCA_025629805.1. Classification (NCBI taxonomy): domain Eukaryota; kingdom Viridiplantae; phylum Streptophyta; class Magnoliopsida; order Malpighiales; family Erythroxylaceae; genus Erythroxylum; species Erythroxylum baracoense. The sequence goes on from JAOTAY010000008.1 coordinate 13,025,500, forward strand.
GAACCTCTCCACCACTTCATGGTCTAAGGTAGTCTAGTTTAAAAATCACCACCCCCGAGCAGCTTTTTTACTTTGGACAACTATGAAAGAACGATTGCCAACGATGGATAAGTTGAAACATTTTCTTTACATGCCAAACTGGTGCATCCTCGTTAGAAAGAGGAAGAAAGTCATGATCACTTGTTCTTTAAATGTGATTTTGTTCACTCTAGTTGGTTTTCCCTTCTACGTCGATGTTTCATCAGTCATTCCCCTAATGACTGGATCTCGATTAAGTTTTGGAGCTGTCAATTTGCTAGTGCATCTGATCATGATATCAGCTGGTGCTTTTGTTTAACTTTCTCCTTTCTTGTCTAGGCCATTTGGGATAAAAGAAACTCCAATATATTTCATAATCGGCGATCCAACAAAGAGTTGTTCCAACAAAACCTGATCCAACAACTCTGCACCTACATCAGCTTACATAAACATAAATTACATAACCATGATTATTGGGCGCGAATGTGGCATATGTAGATAACTCATTGTCTACGAAGGTTGTTTTCTTTTTGCGCTATTCTGGTTCCTAACTATGTATAGTAATTAGCTTCACAATCATATATACTATCTGTAGCTTGTAACCTTTGGTTTGCCTTTAATGGCTAAATTCTTTAAATTTTCTAAAAAAATTATTTTAATAATTCAATTGAAATGCAATTTTTATAAAACACATTAGATGGACTTAGTAATATTATCATGAAAGAGCCCAGTTTTGTTGAGAAGTAGTTCAATTTGAAAAAATTGTTCAAAAAATTATCTTTTTTTTAATCCTAGTCTTTAAATTTACTTTGACTTTTCTTTAATTGATGTTGATTACTCTTTTTATGTACATATTTTCTCCTACAAATGAGTTTTACATCTTTACATTAAAGTTATTTAGTTAAAATGACTCCTACTTCAATTTTTAAAGTGTAATTTACTTCATTACTATATTGCATACTTAAAAACATATTATTCCTATTAGATTAACAACAACAATGTCTTAGTAGAAATCTTGTTGAGATAAGATATTTGAAAAGGTCCAATTGCACACAGTCTTACCTCTAACTAGTGGAGAGATTACTTTTGATAGACATATAAAAAATAAATAAATAATTTTCGAAAACAAAGAGAAAAAAACAATAAGTAAATACATAAACAAATAGTTGCATAAATAAATAAAAGTAAATCTTTGCTCATTTTCTCACTAGGACATTAAGATATTTCCTTTTAATATGTCTGAACTACCTAAGTCTTATCTCTCTTAACTTACCATCAATGTTAGTCACCCTCAACTTATCTTTTACGACTACATTCTTGACCTTATCTCTTCTTGTAAGGTTGCACATCCAATGAAGCATCCTCATATCTGCCAACATTAACTTATGAATATGCAACTATTTGATGGCCAACACTCCGCTCCATAGAGCATGGTTGACCTAATTGTTAAATGATAGAGTTTACCTTTCTTTATCTTTTGAACCAATTTTTATTTCCACATCGAGTGTAACCTTGTGATCTTTAAAGTTTCACTCTAGGCGCTCAGTCTTAATCTTGCTTAACTTAAAACCATTTGATTCTAGCGTATCCCTCCAAAGTTTTAGCTTGAAATTAATACCCTCTTTTGTTTCATCCACTAAAACAATGTCATCAGCAAACAAAATACACCATGGCACATCCTCTTTAATATTCTTGGTGAGCTCATCCATAACTATTGTAAACAAGAAGGGGCTTAACGAGGATACTTGGTTTATTCCAATATTGGTAGAAAAATGCTCTGTATTTACTCCTATTGTCCTTACTTTAGTCTTAACACTCTCATACATATCCCTAATAGCCCTTATATAGTTGATAGGAACTCATTTAACTTCTAAACACCTCCATGTATGACTTCCCTAAGTACCCTATCATAAGCTTTCTCTAAGTCAATAAAAACCATGTATAGATTCCTTTGTTTGTCCCTGTAATATTCCATTAATCATCCAAGGGTGTGTAAAGCTTATGTCGTTAACCTCTCTAGCATGAAACCAAATTTGTTCTTCGAGACAGGTGTATCCTTTCTCACTCTTTTCTTAATTACATTTTCACACTCTTATTCCTATCAGTTTATACCCTACAATTAACCAGCTGGTTGTATTTTATGACATAATTATTTTAAGACATTATTTATTTTTTATATATTTAGATGTATATGATAAGGTCTATGCTATAAATGTACAATGAAAATAAAATTATGATGAGATCATAATTATAAGATTCATGTTGTATTCATGCATTATCCCCAAATTATTCTTCGTCATTTTCTATTAAGATTGGACATTAATAGCATGTAAAAAACTTAGCACACATTATGTTTCTTCCTTATAAAGGAAGTAGTCTATTTTATAGGCTAAAGCATGGAAATACTTAAACAAACATATAAGTACTTGTTAGAGAATAAGTTCATTGGAGTGACCCCATTTAAGAATTCCATTTAGAACATTACTTGTATTTCAATGAAAATTCTCATTGTGCTAATTGTATAAGTAATCATTTTACTTGAAATCTCCAAAGTATCTTATATATGAATTGTTATATTTTGATGCTACTTATGATCTATTATAATCAACGATAGATTGGTCAGTAGTCATTGGATACAACAAGAACTATGTGAAGGTAGTTATATAATCAATATAAGATTTATCACTATAAAGTAATTAAGAAAAATATTTCATTGTTCTCAATTAGTGTTGATTTTGGAAATCTTTGAGCAAAGTAGAATGATAATTTGAAAATAGTTTTCAAATGTTATTAATAAAATCAAATGCTAATGATAGAGAGTTAATTTGATTGGAATCAAATAGAGAAGACATTGATTCAATGATATATGGCTAAGCAAAACATTGTGTGACGAAATTGTTGAATCATACAAAAAAATCATACAATGAAAGCTTGGTTAAAACAATTTTTATATTCTTAGATATCTGGGTGGTCATGATGTGTTGCTACACATAAGTCATGATTTATGGATATAAATTATTTAATCAGATAATTGAAGATAAATTAAAGGAGTTTAATTTATCTAGTATAAATGGTTTAATTAGATAATTAAAGATAAATTAAAGGAGTCTAATTATCTAATCCTAAATATGATTTAGGGTTAATTGATCTATAAAGATTGGGTTAAAGAGAGGAAAATGTATTTTAATCAAGTTGATATTGATCGTAAAATTTGAAAAACTTTATATTTAAATATAAGATATTTAATAAATAAGGATTAATATGAGATATTAGATCTTATTTAAGTATAAATGGTATTTAATTAGAATTAAATGTAATTCTAATTAAATTTAATTGAAATGAAATTTTTATTTCAATTAAATTATTAGAAGTTATAAAGGAGCTAACACTTGTAGTCTAACCCACTATATAATAGAGTTCTTTCAACATGTTTTATAGATACCATTATAAATCGCATAGTTGTACAATTATGGTGATTAAGATGAGCAAATTTTAACAAGAAAATGTTCAAGCTTCACAACAAGATACAAATTATGATTCATGCTTTATATGTTTTATTTGTTAATTATGTTATAGAATTTTAAGTGATATTGAATTTTGCAAAATCATAAAAAATAGGTTTCGTAATTATTCCTTTGCATGCATTATCAAAAATTTCCCCGATTATTTAACAAATCCATCCCACCTTGCTTTCTTATTTAATTCTCTCTTGTGATTTTAATGGAATAAAATAACAACTACTTAAGTTTAAAAAATATTTTAGATGTATATATTATTTTCAAATTTTAACTTTAAATTTTTTAAAATATTCATTCTTTAATATTTTGTGAACTGATTAAAAAAAGTTATGAAGTCTAAAATATTATCACTAGAAATTAATAGTTTATAGCATTTTGCATAGGTTTTCTAAGAAAAAAATATAAAACTAGTATGCTAAATAGAAGTTTGTTGTAAAATTGGACTCAGTTTCGCAATATCAAACGCACTATTCTAGAGTAGAAATTTGGATTTAAAATGGTTTTAGATTTTAACTCTATAAGAATTGATAAGGCTAAACACCCAATTTTGGGCCAAATGTTTTTAAGTTTGATCAATTTAGGGTCAAACATTATAATCTGCTCAATTAAGGTCTAAACGTTATCGAGTCTACTCAATATTAGACTATTTTAGACGAAAATTTTGCAGTGTCATACACATGCCATTACTATATATAAAAAGTGTGTTTGGAGAGGCCAAGTGGATTTTAAATGTTACGTAAAAAAATACTCAAAACTACCTGGATTTTTAGAAAAGAAAAAACATAATATCATTTAAATTTTTACAAAACCCTAATTTTACTTTAATCCCCAAATATTCACCCTCTCCTTCTCATAAACTTAGTAAAAGGGGTTGTCTCTTACACGCATCATCACTGCTGATCACTCCAATCCCTCTCACTGCTTTCTAGTCCTTGGGTGTAAATGTTCTCTCCATCAATCGCCAAGTACGTTCACGTTTAATCTCTCCTCTGGAGCTGGAAGTAAATGTATACATACTCGGGGGTAGTTTATAGTTGTTGATGATTATTTGGTTAATGGAATCTGCCTTGGATGGTCATTTTTCAAGAGATGATGGAGCTAAACCGTTGAGGTTGGCTTCAAGATATTTGTAGTATGAAGCTCGTGAGAGACCAAATGCAAAGTCCCCTGTCACTGCACTTATGCATCTTTAGAAAGAAACTGAGGTAAATTTAGTGGTTGATTCAGATGAACGTTCTAGTTAAGTTTTCTATACAAGTTTGATTTTGTGACTAATTATTCTTATAACTAGCCATGTCAAACAACAACCTTGGAAGTCTAGATGACTTCTATGTTTAATGGGCCTAATTTTTACTTCTCATTTAATAGGTTCCATCGTATATTTTGTTGGATATTCAAAATGAAAGTTCAGTGCATGGGAACGGATACCGTTCTGTACCGGTCGATAAACAGAACGGTATTCATTCTATCGGTACCGGCCGTGAATACCGGTTGGTACCAGCTGGTATCCAAAATACCGGCCGATACTGTAAATTTTGAAAGTTGGAGGACCATTTTGTAATTTCTGAAAACCTAACCTTGAAAAAGTAACCTACGCCAGACCCATTTCTTAATTCTCCTTCTTCGGTTATTCTTCTTCTTGCATCCATCGCAGCCGCCGCACTCCCACACCCACCATCTCTTCATTTTCTTCTTCTCATTGTAGCCGCCGGCCGCCGCACCACTTCTTCTACCTTCTCATCTCTCAGTCTCACTGTCTTACTCTCACCCGCACCAATCACTCACCGTCTCACTTCACTCTCACCTCACTTCTTCTTCTTCATTCACCACCGCACCACCATCGCACCGCACCGCACCGCACCACCGCACCATACATCGTCGCTATTGGTCTTCTTCTTCTACCACGTCCGCATGTCGTCGCATCACCATCACACCGCACCCCCACCACCTCCGCAATGCACCGCACAACCTGTCCACCACCACACAATACCCGAAGCTAAAGGCGGAACCACGGAAGATAGTGAATTAATTTTGGGTGTGATTTATTTCAGTGTAATTTTTTCCTGCTTAATGCTTTATTTAAGATTTGGTAATTGAATCAATTGATTTTGTGATTTGGGAATCGAAATTTCTGGTGTGGACCGTGTGAATCGGGTTGGAAATTGAAATTGGAGTTGTGAATGGTTATTGACTTACGGTGGTGCTGTGAATTTGTGATGTTCTGAATTGAATATTGGAGTTTAAATGTTGAAATGATTACGGTGGTGTAATGGTATTGTGATTTCTGAATTGAATATTGGATTCAATGTTGAATTGAATGAGACATTATGCTTATGGTTTTGTTTTTTGATTTGTGTGGTTCGATTAAAAATTGGAGATGAATTATTGTTTGGTTGATTTATTTTTGGTGTGGTTATAAAATAAAGATTGGTTTAAGTTTATCCAATTAAGAGACATCTATGATAATTTACAATAAGTTTTTGGATGAATGAAATGCATGGCCTTATATGAATATGTGATCAATTGAATTGATTGAATCATCCAAATGAAAGTTTGTAAGTTGAAAGTTGAAACAACTTAAATTAAAATTTTAAACCGACAATATTAAAAATGTAAACTTGCAAAAGACTTAAATGATTAATAAAGTAGTTGAGTATAAAATTATGCAATTGTAAATTAATAATAATTAGGTTGTAATTATTATTAATTAATTGAGTATAAAATATGTTGAAATTGAATTATTTGGAAATATATATGTGTGGGGTATCATAAATATTTATAATAGATAATGTGTGAAAGTTGTGATGTAATAAATGTATCCCAAAAGGAATTACTTTTGATGAAATTGTGAACATGTTGTAGGTTCCAATCTTTTATACTTAGACTTATTAATGTTAATTAAAAATTGTAAAAGCAACTTATATATTTAAGAACAAAATATAGAATGATGTATATAATATTATGGTTTGTTAGAAATAAAAAGAAGATTCAAAACTTTAAATAATGAAAAAAAATTTTCAAAGAAGCAAGTTGATCCTTATATTATTATAATATATCCTTAAACTTGATTGTTATGTTATGAATAGATGTGTTTGAACAAAAAATTGTATAAGAAATGGAAATTGTTTTATGAATGTTTAGTGATTGTTGGAAATGGAAATTAATTTATGAATGTTTTTATTATCAAAAATGGAAATTGTTGGAAATGGAAATTGTTTTATGAATGTGTTGTGATTGTTGGAAATAGAAATTGTTTTATTAATATTTTGTGATTATTGGAAATGGAAATTGTTGGAAATGAAAATTATTATTCCCATTTTTTGTGATTATTGAAAATGAGAATTCTTGGAAATGAATTTGCCAATGAATATTTTGTGATTGTTGGAAATGAGAATTGTTGAAAAATATTTTGTGATTATTGGAAATGAGAATTGTTGGAAATTGTTAGAAATGGAAATTATTTTATGAATGTTTTGTGATTATTAGAAATGGGAATTACTGGAAAATTTTGGAAATAAAAATTGTTATATGAATTTTTTGTAATTATTGGAAATAAAAATTGTTGGAAATGAATTTACCAATGAATGTTTTGTGATTGTTGGAAATGGAAATTATTGGAAATGAAAATTGTTATTCCCTTTTTTTGTGATTATTGTAAATGAGAATTGTTGAAAATGAATTTGCCAATGAATGTTTTGTAATTGTTGGAAATGAGAATTGTTGGAAAAATGTTTTGTGATTATTGGAAATGGGAATTGTTGGAAATTGCTAGAAATGGAAATTGTTTTATGAATGTTTTTGTGATTATTGGAAATGAGAATTGTTGGAAATTATTAGAAATAGAAATTGTTATATAAATTTTTTGTGATTATTGGAAATGGAAATTGTTGAAAATGAATTTACCAATGAATGTTTTGTGATTGCTGGAAATGGAAATTGTTGGAAGTTGTTGGAAATGAGAATTGTTATATAAATGTCTTATGGTTATTAGAAATGGGAATTGTTTATGTATGTTTTGTGATTGTTGGAAATGAAAAGTATTTATGTATGTTTTGTGATTGTTGGACTTAACTAATTATATATGCTGAATAATTGAATTGTTAGTTTTTGACATATAGTGAATTGTGTTCCATACTTCCACGAAATTGAATTGTGTATAATGTAATAATACAAAATGAGTTATATTATAAGACAGATATGCATATTGTGTAATGAAATTATGTGTTATATATTTTGATATATGCATTCTTTTATTTTTACAGATAAATAGAAGGAAATTCAAGTACTGCTAATCAACCCACATTAGGAAGATACAATGATCCAGCTTGAGCTCATGCTACATTAGTTCTCGATATGAAAAACTATACTATTTGCTTGTTTTGTAACAAGCATTTAAAAGGTGGAAGAATCACCAGATTAAAAAAACATTTAGCTGGGGTTCAAAGAGAGGTGGAACCTTGTAAAAATGTAAGTCATGATGTAAAGTGGCGGATGAAAACATTATTTGATGAATATCAACATGAGAGAGATAGAAGGGAAATGTTGAATTTTGAAATTAGTAGTGGAAGTTCGTTTTCTAGTTTCCGTAGTAATTATAAAAATGTTGAAGGTGGTAGTGGTAGTGGTGGTAGTAGTACTGGCAGTGATCTATCTCAGGCCCAAGAAGAAGTACCTGAACCTGCTGTGAGGAGGAGAAGAAGGCAGATGACTAATTTCTTTGCACCATGAACAACCGCTAGAGCCCAACCTTCAATTCGTAGTGCAATGCAATCAAGAGATGCAGCTCACAATGTTGATATGGCAGTGGCTAGATGGTGGTATGACACAGGTTCGTCATTTAAAGCTTCTCAGTCTTATTATCATCAACCTATGATGGATGCAATAACCTCTTATGATCCGGGATACAAAGGTCCTTCGATTGATGACCTAAGAGGTAAACTTTTGAGTTGCTTTGTTTCTGAAATTAGAAGTTATTTGGCTAAAAGAAGAGTGAGTTGGGGTGCTTATGGATGTTCAGTTATGTTTGATAGTTGGACAAATAGGAGACAAGAGCCTGTTATTAACTTTTTGGTTTATTCCATAAATGGCTATATGTTTTTGAAATATATTGATGCATCTGGCCTTATTAGAAATGCTGAGACTTTTTTTGGGATATTTGATGAAGTTGTGAATGAAGTAGGGCCAGAAAATATTGTTCAATTTATTACTGACAATGATTCCGCTTATAAAGCAACAGGAAAAAGGCTACAAAATACATATAATTCATTTTTTTGGACTCCTTGTGTTGCACATTGCATTGATCTAATGCTGGAGAATATAGGGGATCCTTAGTATTTTCTTGTTATTGATGAGACTATGCAAAAAGCTAAAAAAGTGACAAATTTTATTTATAGTCGTGCATAGGTGTTGAATTTGATGAGAAAGGAATTTACCAATGGTAGGAATTTGTGTCACCCTACTGTGACAAGATTTGCAACAAAATTTTTATCACTTCAATCTTTTGTTTCGCTGAAGAAAGAGTTAAGACAAATGTTTACAAGTGATAAGTGGGTTGTATCTCAACATGCTAGGCCTAATGCTGGAGTGGAGGTTTGTAATATCATACTAGAAGATAGAAAATTTTGGTCATAATGTCAATTTGTTATCCGAGTTTGTGAGTCTTTGGTGAGGGTGCTTCGGTTGACTGATAGTGAAGAAAAGCCAACAATGAGTTATATTTTTTATGCCTTGGAGAGAGCGACGGAAGCAATCAAGGCTAATATAAAACATAAGCCTTCTTTGTACACGCCATATCTTTCAATCATTAATGAGAGAAGGAAAAGACAACTTTCTTCTCCATTGTTTACAGCTGGGGAATTTTTTAATCCAAGTATTTATTTTAGACTGGATCTTAGTAAGCAAGCTAAAGTTAATCGAGGAATGCTTTTAACAATTACAACAATTGTTAACATTGACACGATGCAAGATCTGTTAAGCTCACAAATGGAGCTTTATAAGATGTTTTATGGGGATTTTGGAATGCCGATTGCTATTCGACAAAGAGGAAAACTTTCTCCAGGTATTAGTTATTTTCTTTTTTTTATTTGTTGAAAATTAATTATGACTTTATTTTGTTTGTAACGCTACTTTTGTTATCTTATAACTTACAGTTTCTTGGTGGGATCAATTCCGAAATGGTGTTCTAGAATTGAAAAGGTTTGCAATTCGGATTTTAAGTCAATGTATGAGTGCAATAAGCTGTGAAAGAAACTGGAGCACATTTAAATTTATCCACTCCAAAAAAAGGAATAGATTGGAGCATAAGAGGTTGAATGACTTAGTTTTTATTTGATACAATTTAAAGCTTCGGGAAAGGTATGTTATTATCATTACTAATTTCAATATAATTTCTTATAATTTTCTAAGAATTAAATTATATCCCACTTTTTTGTGATTGTTGAAAATAGGAATTGTTGAAAATTATTGGAAATGGAAATTGTTTTATGAATGTTTTGTGATTGATGGAAATGGGAATTGTTGAGAATTGTTGGAAATGGAAATTGTTTATGAATGTTTTGTGATTGTTGGAAATGAGAATTGTTG
>JAOTAY010000008.1:13045691-13065455 GCA_025629805.1 Erythroxylum baracoense
TGTTTACATTAGTCTTTTAATTTTAATTTAATTTTCTAGATTAATTGCATTAAATAATTTTATTTCTTAAACAAAGTCTTTTCTAAATTAAGTGGTGTCTGGGCATCAATCCTTGTGGAATCGATATCCACTCTTTCTAACTACAAGTCACGACCCGTTTACTTGCAGTTTTTGAATGTAAAATAAGTAGATAAATTTTATAATCCATCAACAATAGTATAAGTAAAATAGGCTGCTAACTAGACTTTTATAATTAAAAGCATCTACTTTATTACCAAGTATTTGCTTTGACAATTTCTCATCCATAACTAATGGAGTTGCCATTGGTTTAGATCTCTCCATATAAAACCTTTTCAGAATCTCTAGACATACTTTTGCTGTGAGATGAAAATTCCAATTCCATCCTCACATTGATAAATTTCCATACCTTAAAAAAATTTCATTTCACCTAAATTGGACATTTCAAATCCCCTCTCCATTTGTGACACCAATTTCATAAAAAATTTTTGAATTATATCATATAACTAACAATTCATCTATATACAAAGAAATAATAAGTCGAACATTTTCTTATTCTTTTAACATATGTAGAGTAGCTTCACTTTCACTTCTTTTGAATCCTTGCAACAACAAATAACCATTGATTATGCTATACTAAGCTCTTAGAGCTTGTTTTAAACCTTAGAGAGCTTTACAAAGCTTCTAAACTTTGTCTTTGTTGCCTACAACTTGAAATCTTTCTAGTTACTCAATATATATATCTTCAACATTATCATCATCAACAACAACAACAATAATACCCAATAGGAAATTTACAATCCATCTTTGTTGCCAAATCTACCATAAGCCTTATGCTATCAAGTCAATCTACTAAAGCAAAGGTTTTTGAAAAATCAACGCCATACTCTTAAAAATATCCTTTCACAGCCAATTTGGTCTTAAGTTTGTTTACATAATCATTTCGGTTATATTTGATTCTATAATCCCACTTAACACCAACTATCTTTTAATTTTTGGTCCTATCTATAAGCTCCAAAATGCCATCTTTATTTATCATTTTCAGCTCCTCCTTCATTGCAACTCTCTAACCATCCACTTTAGTAACCTCAACATAAGATATGGGTTCAACTAAAGTTATGTTGAATCTTTCATGGACTTCATCAAGTGACTTCATTCCTCTCATTGGAACATCATCATAATTTTCATCACCAATTTCATCTTCTATTTCTTCAGGAACTTGGGGTGTGGTTTTTCCAATTTGATTAACACTTGCAGTTTCTATCTCATTTTTCTCCCAGTTTCATATAACTACCTCATCAAATTTGATGTCCTTACTGATTATTTTTTATTTTTAAATTTAAAACTCTATAGTCTATAGAGATCGAGCTGTTTCCTATAAAGATTCTCATCTCTAACTTTGTGGGCCAATTTGTATCTTTTCACATCTGGTACATGAGATTAGTATAAACTTCTAAATACTTTGAGATGCTCTGCAACTAGTTTAACTTCATTATAAGCTTCAAATGGAGTTTTATTCTTTATAGACCTGGTTGGAAGTCTACTTAACAAATACACAGTTGTGTTGACAAGTTCTGCCCAATAACACTTTGGAATTTTCTTTTCAAATATTAGAAATCTTGCCATCTCTACAATGGTTCTATTTTTCTCTCACTCCCCCCATTTTGTTGAGAAGAGTAAGTGACAGTCAGCTGATGTTCAATACCAGCTTTATCACTAAATCTATCAAACTTATCTTATGTGTATTTGGTGCAATTATTCGATCTTATCACATTGATTTATAATTTGCTTGGTTATCTACCAAAGCCTTAAACTTGTCAAATACATTAGCCACCTTTGCTTGGTTATCTACCAAAGCCTTAAAGTTGTCAAATACATTAGACACCTTTGATTTTTGCTTCATGAAATAAATCCAACACTTTCTCCTATAATCATCTATGAACAAGATGAAATACCTGCTCCCACTTAGTGAAGATGTATTCATTGGTCCACATACGTCTGTATGGATAAGTTGTAACTTTTGAGAATCTCTCCAAGCCTTATTAATAGGAAATGAAAATTTATTTTACATTTCAAATTGATACTTTTTATTATGCATAACAGGAAGACTTCGAGTTAATCATTTGTGATACAAGTGCTTAAGTTTAATATAATTAAAATGGCCAAATCTTTTATGCCATAACATAGATTCATCAATAACAGTATTAAAGGCAAGCATATTTGTCTCTTTCCAATTAATTATAAAGCTTGTGTCTCTTATTTTTACGACCATTAACTCACAACCAGCATAATCAACAATGATGCAAGATATATTTTAATAATGTAACGAATAATTCTTCTCTAGTAATTGACCAATATTTAGTATTAATTGACCCATACTTAGTAAAATTTTGCAAATTTAAGGCATAAATAACACATATGAAATGTATTTAGTACTGGTAAAGTCTCAACAACAACTCCTTTGCCTTTCACATTAACAAATTCTCCATTCTCGATCTTCACTTTAGACTTGTATAACTAATTTAGCTTAATAAAGTTACTTAAATTAGGTGTTATGTGGTTTATACAACCACTATCAATAAGCCAAGTGTAGTATAATGGCTTATGTAACATATAGCAACAAATAACTTCTCTATATGTTGTTATTGTTAATTTTCTGCTATCTGAGCTTGCTGTCTTTATTGGTTATTTTTGTTTTTGCATACCCTCTCCACATGAACAAATTGCTTATATGAATGCCATTGTACATTTCTCTGTGAATGACCCTTCTTGCTGCTACTTTTGTTAACGTGGCCTTCACACTTTTGTTTATCCTTCTTTGTACTAAATTGTTTCTTCTCTCTAGCTTGAACTTTCCTTTTTTCCTTTAATGGAAAGTCTTTTATTATTTTCTTCTTGTCTCAGTTATCTCCTTTATTCTTAAGCTTGAAAGGCATAAAAAAGCTTAGATAAAGGAATTTGAGTTATATCCTTCTGAGTTCTTAAAAGAATAAATGTTATACTCAAATTTTACAAACAAGCTCACGAGAAGACTCAAAGTTTACAAGCAAGCTCACGAGAACCTTTTCCCTACTTATTGATATGTTAGATCTTTGTGAAGAAACTTGATTTTGTTAACCACTTCTATGAGCTTATCCATAAATTCTTGAATATTCTTATTATCCTTCATTATCAAAACTTCATATTCCCTTTCCAAATTTAAAATATGAATTTTCTTGTTTTGTCACTCCCCATATACATATCCTTCCACTTATTCCAAGCTTCTTTGGGATTTTATAAGCCATAATCCTTTTGAAAATTGCACCTAAAACTGCACCTTATATATGAAACAAAGCTTTTCCTTATATATGAAACAAAGCTTTTGGAGGTTTTATTAACTCTTCTTCTTGAACCCTGATTTCATTGAGGGTTAGATTTTGACCCAAAGGTTTTGGTTGCTTCTCTGTTTCAACCTATTGCCATAAACCAAGGCCATTCAAGTGAGTTTTCATCTTAACAACTCAAATTTGATAGTTTTCACTATCATGAATTGGGAATATAGGGGTTGTAATTGCCGTATTACTAGAAGCCATGGTGTTTTGGAGGTTTTTAAGGTTTAGAATCTAATTTTTAATTTTTATAGAAGGAAAGCCTTGCTAATATTCTCTCTTAATCACTCACAGATCCTTTAAAATCTTTGATGCCATGTAAAAGTATCAGCTTTCAACTAAAGGAAGGAAGAATACAATAGCAGAGAATCAAAAGTTATTGATTTCTAATTTTTGTTTTCGCTAGATTAACACTTTTCATTTATATTTTGATATTTATACTAAAATATCATAATTTTGTTTTGTCAATACTAAACCCCCTGGTTTTGATCAAATACAAATTCCACAAAATAAGGATGTTCACACCTTTTTAACTAATACAACTATTGAATAAAAAGTTACAAAAAATCTCTTAAAGTATATAGAAAATTCTTAAATTCTAACAAGGTGGAATGCTTTTGTGAGTGTCCATCTTCTTTCCAGCACAATTACTTAAAGAAAGTTGGGAATTATTCGAATAGGCATGTGAAAATTTTCTCATGCTTTTAGTAGATGGCACCAAATGGTGTTGTTGTAAATTATATAGCATTTGCTTTTAGTAATGTTTTGAGTTTTAAATCCATACATCCTTCTTCAATTTATAAATTTATCAAGAACAATTATTGCAATGTGAAAGTATTCTCCAGCGTGATTACTAAGATGTTCAAATTATTAAGGAATATTTTAGAAAGGGTATTTTAGTATTAATAAATGTGCATACCTTTTAAGATAATCTACTATCTTATATAAACATTTACACGATAAAATCCTATTATAATTTAGTAAGAGGATTTTGGATATATTTATTTCTGAGATAAAAAAGACCAACCGTTATCTTTACTTCAAACAAAAAGATTATACTTCTCTAAAATGTGTAGTGCCTTTATGGACCTGTCAGCAACATTGGCCTATGAGCAATAAACTAACATCCATGCCTCCTTCTAATTTATGTTGTGGACTTTTGTATTATTATTTTGTAACAAAATATTGATTTCAATAGCTTGTTTGATTGAGGTAGGATTTATTGATCAAGATTTATTCACTCCTCATTCCTATATGACTTAAATAGTTTATGTTGATACTAGAATACTATTCTTTAGGGGAATGTCACAACCAATAGTTGAACTGTTACAAGTAATAAAAGAAATGATAAGTCATCGAAGGATCCTTTATAGAATCGTCTCACTTTCACTTGAATGCTTAGATGTATTTGATCAATAAAATATGCTTCTCTATAGACATCATACTCATGAGTCATAATTTAATGCATTTTATATTTCTAACATATTATTGTTTGGAACATGACGATTTATTAGATGAGGAATTTAAAAGATAAGGACACCATCATGGTTCTTATCTAATATCTTTAATGCAATTATAAAAAATAATAATATTATTATTGTTATTAAGATAACTACTTAAGGCAGTTAAAGCCTTTTGAATTTGTATTTAAATTCTTGTTATTGCCAAAATAGCATATAACAACGTGTGTATATATAGCGCCTTATTTTACCTGCATTATGATAAATATAAGAAGAATTTAATTTATTAATTTGTAATTAAAATGCTTATCTTGATTTTCTTGAAAGTATAATTACAAGTAAAACTCCATAGCCAATATATTTATTTTCCAATTATAATTAAATAAATATATTGGCCATCTTCTGTAAATGAAAATTTTTGTTTCCATCATATTCTATAAGAGCCACCTTAGTTATTTTAATGCTTCCAAAATAAAATTGTAGTGTTTTTTGCTTGAGATGTTTTATTTTACAGGAAGTATTTATTATTGTCATGTATGTTAACAAATTTAAAAAACATATGAGTTTTGATGGTGATGGTGTGGCCAAGTTCCTTGCTTAGCTCTTATTTTAGCCATTGAGAAACAACCCTCTTCTTGATCCATCTTCTTCCACATTATTCTACCAGTAGAGGATTTCAAATTATTTAATCTGATCAAGCCACCATTATTTAGATAAACACCCATTTTATGTTTGCAAAACTGGCTGGTAAAGTGTAAACTTTCTTGTTTACTAATTACTTGAAAGTTTACCCAAGAAAAACACGATACACATCATAGCCACCGAAGTCACTGTGACAATCTTCCTCAACTTTAGCCAATAACATAACAATATCTAAAGTTAGTTTTGGGTTGGAAAAAATCAGAATATATTCAAGTTTGAAATAATTTAATGTTGATTTTTTGGGTTTTATGTAAACTTTTTTTTGCAGGGCTCTCTCTTATATTGTTAAAGAGACTTACAATATCTCATTGGGATGATGGTCATGTCTTTATTATTCAATATCGCCCTCCTCATTGGTGGTGGTGAAGATGATGACTGGTGATACAAAGTTGAGTGGTTATTGTAATGTTTTTTTCTTTATAAAGGTGGTTATATATATTTTTCAAAGTAGAAGAAGATAGATGCTTGGTTAGTAGGTTAAATAAAACTTAAGAATAGAATTATTTATGTTTATATATAAGGAATATTTCACTTATTCTAAGGGTGGAATAAGGTTTGTTTAACTTATTCCCAAAACCTAAAATAAACTTAGGTTATATCAAATGGGTCGAGAAGTTATCATAAGTATAGGCCAAACCCACAAGCCTATTGGGGCTCAACTAAAGTTTTTTTCAAGGTCAATTATAAGATCTTGTTATTTTGGATATATTATGAAAGGCACCATTTGTCTACATTTTTACAACTTATATGAGTTTAGTGTATATTTGTTTATGAATGCTTTCTTTGATTTTTTTCTCCTTTATGAATTTATTTTCAAATGTTTAGATATTTGTTTAGAGGATATTTCTCATCAAATGATTTGTTTATTTGATTTATTCTCTTTTATTAATTCCTAAATTGTTTGTCCATACTTTTTTTAATTAGCTTGAATAACTTTATTATTCAAATGTGTTGAAATCGTTTTTCCTCAAATTTGTTTCAGGAAAATGGTTATAATGGAACCCCTGATTTTAATTCAAATTGGAACATAAAAAATTGTGTGAATTTCATGAAGACATAATTAGTTAGAAAGTTTTAGTCACCTTTTTATTCAATATTTAATGATACTTATATAGCATTAGTTGTTTATAGATATTTTGAAAGCATTGTTATTTTACTTGTTTTGTTTTATATGTATGTGTTAATATATCATACTTAAGATATTTGTAAACAAATATATCTAAATAGAATGATTAATTATTAATTAATTGTTATATAGATGATGATTGCATACTTAATGATCTTTTGATTTCATAGGTAATTGACAAAATAATTAAAGTTTATATTTAGAGAATTGCATCATATTAACTAAAAATGACAACATCATATATTAAATATGTCATTGTGGAAACTAGATGTTTAAGAAAAATGACTACTTCATTTAAGAATTTTGTCATAGAATTCACTAAATGTGAATTAGTTTATAAATATGGAGTATGAAAATCTAATATGTATTGAAAGAGCAGAAGGCTCTTGTCTTACGATATGAAAGCACGATAATATTTAAGAAAGACAATATAACTCAACATAAGAAAACTGTGAGGAATATGACTTATGTGAAAGAAGAACTCCTTAACTTTTATAGCATAGATGTTATTATGCGTGAGTTTAAGAGGTATAATAGATCATGCCAAGGAGATATGTTCCACGTTGATAATATGCTTTGGTAGCAACTATTGACCAAAATATATATCTATATATATATATAATATAATATAATATAAGGTAGGAGCATTCAATGCTAAGACATTGAAGTTAATGTTGGTTATTGTTACATGCAGATGATATTTTGATATGTAATGATAATAAGTAATTTGTTAAGTTAGCAAACAAATTGGCTATTAATAACATTCAAAATGAAGAACATGGCTAAGGATGCATACATCTTTGTGGTTAAGATTGCTAAATATCATTCAAGAAGTACTAGGTTATTATTGTAGGCCAACGAATAGTTAAATGATTTTGTATGTACTATAGTAAACCATTTAATGACACTAATTGTTAAAGGTGAGCACCTAAACAATATGTATATCCAAGAATGTTATAAAAGAATGAGAGATAAAGGTGGTTTCTTATTTCAAAGTAAATAACGGTCTCATGCACTCTATATTATGTATGAATAATTACATTGAAAGACAGTATTAGGGAGCTCAAATATCAATATTAAATCAAACATATAGATATTAAGTATAACTAAGTCAAGGACGCATTAGTACAAAGAAAAATGAATATGTCTATTGACTAATACTTGTTATTTATGATGTAGTTTGTTTATCATCAAGTATTTGACGTAATATATGTTTAATTGAGAATTAAATGACATTTTACGTAGTGAATTTTAAATAAAAATTCAGTTCCAGAAATATGTGAATACTTGATTTTGATTTGAAATTTTTATTATAAAATGAATATTAAAATAAGTATTGAATATTCAATTCTAGATATAAGAAGTATATCAAGCATATACGAAATATTCTCCTATAAGGGCAATCCCCATTGTTAATTTGTAGAAATGGAGATAAGATAAGCTTTAGGAAATTTATCTAGGTGATAAATGAGTGCTCAAAGCTTAAAATACTAATATCGATGTGAAGTATATTCAATGGTGTAAAGAGTTATTAGTAACGACATAAGTTAGAAAAATGATATGTTAATCTAATCTGTCTTACTATGTCATATGTGAGTTTTTAAGAGGGGATTAAATGAATAAACAAGTGAACTCAAGTTAGGCATATGGAATATTTGAACTATCATTAGTACACTATTTGAGGAAAGACATACACTCTAATAAAAGAGAATTATTACTATAAAACATGATTTTTACTAAGTGTGCATTACCGACTAATAAGGATAATGTAAGTCACATTCTAAACTGATATTGTGTGAGGATCATTTGAGGTTATGTGAATCTCAAATTATAATATACATTTTACTCAAATTCTAATTCTAGAAAATTGAGTTAAGTTTTACTATCTTATAATATATTAGAAAATCATGATTGATTTAGTATAATGGAGATATCTTTAAAAAGTAAGTTAATTTGACTCAAAAGATTGAGAAATAAAGAAGATCACTATAAATTCGAGATTGTATCGATATGTATTAAAAATGGTCCAACTTATATGTAGAGGTAGTATGAATAGAAAATATGTATATAACGAGATGTGATAATTGATGTAATAAATGATCTAAGATATAGCATACTAAATTCACTTAATGATCAATTCATTAATGGAGAAGCCATATATTACTAACAAATATATAGTAATGTGCTCTCGGTTATGTTGATCATATGAGCTGTTGGACAAGTATGAGAACTGCATAATTCTAATTGTTTAGTCCCATTTAGTGTGAGTAGGAGATGAAAGATAAGGACACACATAATGGTCCTTATTAAATATTCTTAACGTAATACGTCGTCATCATCATCATCATTAAGATAATTGCTTAATATAGTTGAGGCCGTCCAAATGTTATATTTAAGTTCATTTAACAACACATAAAGATAACAAAAACATAAACGAGTGTGGAACGACCGGATGAAGAATTCCAAAACAAATTCTTTAACGGATGAATAAGTAAGAACAATTCGTAAGTGATTTTATTTAAATAATCATTGATGTGAATATCGACCATATCGACGTTTACATCTCATTGTTGAATAATATTGCATCTACAGTCCAGCAAGAAGTCAAGCGAATGCAATGATCTTTTACAACATGCAGCTTGGAGCTGAGTTATTTGTAAATGTTTTTGTCCATGATTATTATTTTTGGCATATTACACAAGAACCAGAAAAGATTCCAGTTGTTCCTCTCATGGCATGGGAGATAGAGCTAGTTCTTTCTCCAGCTCCAGCATTTTGGAATAACCATATAATATCTAGCTTGATACAACTTATATAGAAGACAATTAGGTGCTTCCAATAAAAAGACTAGGGAAATCTTGTACATTCTACAGTCAGATCGTTTGACTGGACAATCACCATATTTCCCATTCAGATGACAATTTCCAGTAACTTGTGATGGCAATTACGGGTTGAAACCAAGAAACCTTCCCATTAGCAAAACTGCACTGGTGGCTGCGCACATCATTGATCTTTCACAGAAGCCATGTCTGAAAGACACCCCTATACATAAAATCTAGTCCTGTGTGGAAGGAATGGCAGAAACAGAGACCAGAGTTTCAATCTATAGCTTTGCTCTTGAGAGATGGAAGTTCAAGCGATGTTCCCTGATACATCACCTTTATTATCTTTTGTCTCTTTGATTTGCTTAATCATATCCTTTTTATTCTAATACGCTTTTCTTTTTCTGAAGAGTCCGCAGGGTC
Source organism: Erythroxylum baracoense (assembly GCA_025629805.1). Taxonomy (NCBI): domain Eukaryota; kingdom Viridiplantae; phylum Streptophyta; class Magnoliopsida; order Malpighiales; family Erythroxylaceae; genus Erythroxylum; species Erythroxylum baracoense. The sequence goes on from JAOTAY010000008.1 coordinate 13,055,611, forward strand.
TTGTGTTCAAATCTGGCCACCTAGTTCCTGTGAAGTTGTTTTAACATCTCTGGAGCTCAAATGCTTAGAATAATATCACGTCGATTTTCGTATTATCACTTGTAGCTGAAAATGCATATCCCATTGTTGAGCGCAACTAAGTCATTCTTATTGCAGTATAACTCCAGCAGTAAAAAACAGTAAATCAAAGAAGAAACTCTTGGTTGAAAGCCAACCCGTAATTCCAGCTAGGAGTTCTTGAAAGGGAAGGGATGCCAAACAATGACAATGTTATCCAAATCCACATATCCAGAAAATGTGGCCAGTGACACAATGCCACATAGGATTTTAGCAATAGATTTTTGTGGAAGCGCAGTTGTCTCGGAAAAAATTGGCAGCCACTTATCCGTCCCAAAAGTTGCCACTGTGAATAAACAAGTGGTTACAAGCATGACACATCAACCGAAAGGGTAGTCAAGCATATGCGCACATGCTCTTGTTGTGCCATGTGCAAGTCCTATCCAATGTCCCCATACCTTAAAAAGGTTTCAAAGGTAAAATGTAACAAGATGGGATGGGACTCTAGTCCACTTTGTGGCTCACATTAACCCTTACCTGAATTTTATATATTCTACGCATCGGCCTCTCCCAGCCATCAGTACATTCTCATTTCTTTTCCTAGGTAAGAAATTAAACTAAGAAGGAAGCAGTTCTGCAGACATGGAAGCTTGTTTTCTTACCTCAAACTCCTTCCCCAAGACCATAGAACGTGGCCCTTCAATCAAAGCTAGAGTCTTTGCCTACCCCAAGAGAAGTTTCAGTCAGTTTCAGTACAGAAGAGTTGCTCTTCCATCTTCCACCACCCGTAAGTCCCTCCCCGGTTGCAATTATTTTGTTCTCATAACGTTCCAACTTCGGATATACGACGTTGATATTTTCTTGTGTGGATTATACAAGTGTCCGAGTTTGATTTTGTTTTCTAACAATAGGCTGCCACTTGTCGTATGATGATGCAAGTCAACCTTATCTGGAAGCTGATTGGCGATCATTCAGAGCAGGGCTAGTTGCCGTCGAGCAAGAGCAGAGGCTCAACGATCCATCATCAACAGTGGATCCTGATACAGCGTCTGATCATGATCGCATGCACCAGATCACAGTTGGTGACAAATGGGCCCACACCATTCATGAGCCCGAGAAGGGATGCTTGCTTATAGCCACGGAGAAACTCGATGGGGTCCACATATTTGAACGGACGGTCATCCTTCTCTTATCAACTGGGCCAGTTGGCCCATTTGGTATCATACTGAATCGACCGTCCCTTATGTCGATCAAGGAGATGAGGTCGACAACAATGGACGTAGCGGGGACGTTCTCAGATAGGCCGTTGTTCTTTGGGGGGCCATTAGAAGAGGGGTTGTTCTTGGTGAGCCCAAGAGGGGCCTATGACAATGAGAGGGTGGCAAAGAGCGGGGTATTCGAAGAAGTAATGAAGGGAATGTACTATGGGACTAAAGAGACTGTTGGGTGTGCAGCAGAAATGGTAAAGAGAAATGTGGTTGGCATAGGTGAGTTTAGGTTCTTTGATGGGTATTGTGGGTGGGAAAAGGAGCAATTGAGAGAGGAAATAATGGCTGGTTACTGGACAGTAGCTGCCTGTAGCTCAAGTGTCATTGGGTTGGACAATCTAGGCACTCCTGGCCTCTGGGAACAAATCCTCTGCCTTATGGCCCCCAAAAAAGTCTGGTGAAAATGAAGAAGTACGGAAATAAATTTGTAATTTCAGAATGGTCTGATTTAGGTTAGGGCTTCAAAATGGGAATTCCAAACTCAGTACAGCATAATTTTGCTTGCGGAGTTTGTATGGTTACCATACATTGCACTTCAGTTTAGTTTTAGACCTAATTGGAAGTAGAGTATATATTTGTAATTATGTTTGTAACTCTTGACCTATGAAGCCAAATTTGTTGGGAAATCATGTCGAAATCAGACCCTGGTCGTAACGGAATAATTATAAAATTTTTTCATATTTTGATATCTCGAAAGTTAAGATCTCTTTAATTCTATAAAATGAATAATATTTCAATCTTAATAAAGCCTGAATCTAAATTCGTACCTTATTCTAAAGTTGAATTATGTTCTTGTCGTATCCTTCGAATCATTTCCGAAATCGATTTGTCTCAATCACCGTAGTCACACAAATGTATATCTTCTAACAATATTCATAAAATTGGTTGAGAGAAATTTGCAATACTTACAGAGAGAGTTAAGGAACAAGTGCTAGCTCCATTAAGGTTTAAGTTTATTTATAATAGGTTTTTGGCATTTTATTAATTTAATTAAAATTAAATTCTAATTTCAATTAAAATTTAATTAGAATTACAAATAATTTTAATTAAATACTAATTATGCCCAAATAAGATTCAATATCTCATATTGATTATTTTTTTATTAAACATCTCATATTTAATTATAACGTTTCTTAAACTTTACAATCAAGTCCAACTTGATTAAAATAACTTTATGTGAGTCAATTAGGTTTTCAAATATGTCGACAATGCTTATAAATTACAATTTTAATTCATAATTAAAATTAGATAAATTAAAACTTCTTTTAATTTATTTTTAATTCTCCAATTAAACAATTTATAATCATATATTAAGATTGACGTCTAACAATACATCATGACAGGAAAAAACAAATCTATCTGAGAGATGCGTTCGATAAGGGGCTACCTTGAGTGACCGAAGTGCGCTAGCCGCCTAACTGATTTCCGCTGGGTGTAAAATAGTATGCACCTCGATCCCTAGACGTCCAGCTTCGTTCCTGATCTTCTTCCTTTACAACAGTAGTTTCAACACAACAGAGGTTAGACAGCTCTTACCGGAGGAAGAAGTTTCGGGCCACCTGTCCCCTTGACATAGACACGAACTAATCCTTTTTTCTATCGGCCCGGTTTTCGTTGAATCTTTTTGATTACCTTCGAAAACAAAGCGAAATTTCGTCTTGACATGTAGTTGAAACCGAGCTTACCTTATTGACGATAAACCCCGAAAGACACAGCTACGCGAGGTATCATTAGCCGAAGAAGACCCTGGCCAATCCACGTGGCCTGCTTGACGAGCGTCAGCGACAGAGACATCTAGTCACTCGCACCCACATGGAACAAGAGAAATCCAGATTTCATTATTGCAGTGAAAGTGATTGAATAATCTGATAAAATAAAATAGGCATAAGTTTTAATTTATTTTTAATTCTCCAATTAAACAATTTATAATCATATATTAAGATTGACATCTAACAATACATCATGACCACTCAAATATTTAGGAATGCCAAAGTGGTTTTAACTAACCTTTCCGTGCATGATTTTTCATATAATTTAATCCTTTCATCATACAATTTTCCAATTAGACATACAGCAGGAAATTAATGTTTACTCTATTTTGAGTCCAATCATATTAGTTTTTCGTCATTAGCTATTGATTCAATTAGTGAAATTTGTAAACGATTTACAATGCTTCATTCTATCTTGGTTGACTAAGGATTTCTGGAATCAATATTAATCGAGAACAATAGAACATTTTTCCTAATTACTTTAAGGTGATGAATCTTATCTTAATCACACAATTACCTCTATATAGTTCACGCTACATCCATTGACTACAAATGGATCAACCCATGATTAAATAGATTATAAATAGTATCAAAACATAGCAATCCCTATACAAGATAACTTTGGTGACCTCAAGTCAGATGATCACTTATACAATCCTCACAATGAAAATTTCATAGACATATAAATAATGTTTCAAATAAATTTTTGATATCGGGTCTATTCAGTGAACTCATTCTCTAACAAGTACCCATATATTTGTTTAAATATCTCTATACTTTAGCCTTTGAGATCGACTACTTCCTTCATAACAAAAAACAAAATATGTGCTAGTCTTTTTATGTTCTAGTAATGTCCAAACTTAGTAGAACAATGATTAGGAACAATTTAAGGATAATACATAAATGCAATATAAATTTCATAATTATAATCTTATTATAATTTCATTTGCAATGAATAATTGTCCCATGGAACTTTAACATATACATCTAAACATTAGGGGATGGTTGAGTTGGTAGAGTGGGGGGCATAGGGCAAAAAGGTCCAGTGTTCGAATCCCCCTACTTACACTCTCTCGATCGAACCTGTCGTACAAGGCTTGCCTGATGCGGAGTACTTGGTTAGCGTGATTTGCAGGCTGTTGCGTTAATCCAGAGGTTTACCCAGTGCACATCCAAAGGATAGCGGCTGCGGGTTCCTCCATTCTAAAAAAAAGTACTGATAAAGAATATCTTTAAATAATTGTCACTAAACTATAACCAAACCAATTAGTTATAGGGCATAAACCAATAAAATTAACATTTTAAACCTCATTTTTGCAGTTACATGCTAAGGTTAAGATTTGAATTCCTTTGTACTTCTGACATTTCTGGATGGAGTCCTTAAAAAGAATATAAATTTGTAACCCATTGTTGCTATGGAAAGTGAACCATCTCCTTGCCAACTTTATTTGAATCTAAAGGATACTCTTTAGTGGTACTTGGTTTAAATTAGTTCCAATATCCATCTTTGGTGAGTTTGAATAAGGATTTGAGTTGGAAACAAGAAAGGTCATGGTTTTAATCTGAATAAAACAAAACGTAGGACAAAGCAGACAGTCATTGGTGTGGAAATGTCTAAAAAGAGTCATACTGAATCTGGAATGGGATTGGATAAACTACTACTTCTGTAACCACATATTCCAAATCCCATGTGTTGGTTTATACCTTTGCAGCCAATTTATTTTGGTTGTAGATTGATTTGTATGGCATTATTATTATTCAATAAAAGACATTCTTTATCTTTGTGTATTTGCTAATTATTTAATTATTAATCATAAAGATAAAATTCATGGAATAATTATTATGCAATTAGAAATTATAATGCGATTATAATTATAAGGTTCGTTTTCGTATTATTCCTAAAATGTTCCTAGTCCTAGTTTCATCAAGACGGGATATTGATGAAATGGTTAGACTAGCACATGTTTGTTTCTTTCTTATGAAGAAGTAATTGATCTAGTAAATTAAAGCATGGAAACACTTAAACAAACATGTGGGTGCTTATTAGAGAATAAGTTCACTGAATTGACCTGATTATGAGAATCATGAATGAAACATTACTTGTGTCTGTGGATTATCTCATAATGATGGTTGTATAATTGATCCTCAAACTTGAGATTACTAAGGTATCTAGTGTGGGAATTGCTGTGTTTTGATGCTACTTATGAATCATCCTAGGATAATTCAGTTGGTAGTAATTGGATATAGTATGAACCATCTGTAGATAGTTGAGTAAGTCAATATAAGATTTATCACTCTAAAGCAATTAGAGAGAATATTCTAATGTTCTTAATTAGTAATAATTTATGGAATTCTCTGGCCACAGTGAATTAACATTTGAAAAAGATGTTTTTAAATTTCAATTATAAATCAATTACTAATTAGCAAGAACAAACATGATTGGATGATATGAGTAGACATTGTATCTATACTCTATCCAATTAGAATATTGAATGACAAAAGGATTAAATTATACTTCATAGCCATGCATGGACAGGTTAAGTCAACCACTATGACATTCCTGATATTTAGGTAATCATGACATGTTGCTAGACGTCAATCATGATTTATGATTATGAATTATTTAATTGGAAAATTAAAGATAAATTAAAAGAAGTTTTAATTTATCTAATTCTAATTGTGAATTAGAATTAGAATTTATAATCATTATCAATTTATTAGGAACCTAATTGGTCACACATCAAAGAGCAATTTGTGAAAATAAATCAATTTAATTAAATTGGACTTAATTATAAAGTTTGAGAAACTTTGAGGATCAAATATGAAATATTTGATTTTATTAAAATTAAATTAATTATAATTAAAGAAAATTAATTTTAATAAAAGGCCCTTATGATTTTTTTATTTAAATGGGAGGAGTCTTTTAGAAGCTAGGACTTTATTTTCTTCCTCTCAATTCAGTTTGAGAATCGCTCTATGGATACCATCAAAGGTTGGATATTTGAACAGCTTGTGATTGATCAACAGTGAAAAGTTTTTCAGAGGTTTTTTCAACAGGAAGGCGAACAAGGTACGATTTCTAAATCGTTTTATGTTTTATTCAAGTTTATTCAACTATCGGGATTCGCTCAGAATCCGTAAAATTTTTATTTTCCACTGCCCCCGTGATTTGATCACGGTTGGATTCCAACAGTGGTATCATAGCCTCCTTTAATTGTTTCACTTGGATTCATCGCTTGATTCTTGTTGATTTGGATTAAAAACTAACATGTTATGCTTCAATTTTTTTCTTTATCCGAAGCTATTTCCACGACTATTCTTGGCTTTGATTGTTCTGAAAATGGCTTATGTTTATTCTGTGTTTAAGCATGCGTGTATCTGGAAATTGTTTCCACTCTCTTGTGTTTTGAGTTCTGCCAAATCTAAAACCTGAAGACAATTTATATGTGCTTGCATTTACGATCTGTGTAGTCCATGCGATATATTGCATCTGATGCCCTAATAAGCATCCAAAACTAGATTGATTTGCGTTTCCTTATGTTTTTGCATCTGCGATATTGTGCTTCCATTGGGTTTCTGAAATCCATATACTGCTTGTTTACTGGCTTTGCGTTTACTGAATACAAATGGGCAATAATCGCCCATTTGTGGAAACCCATATCGCTAGCGATGATGCCACTTACTGGCATTGCTGTGACGCCCATCGCGACGCCACTAAATGGGGTCACAGGCGACGCCATCAGTTGGCATCGTTGGGGCGATTGTCGCCACTGGAGAAGTCGATGGGCGTTAATCGCCCGTCAAAGGCGACGCTAGACGATGGGTGTTAATTGCCCATCCATCCATGGCATCGTTTGGACAGTCCGAGGTAATGACGGTGAGCAACTCGGGGGTGACGATTCACTAGTGTGGATGGTTGGAAAAACCGTCGGTGGGTCTACCGATGGGTGTAAACTTGGTGTTTAGCAACATGGGTGTCGGTTGAGGTGGAAGTGGGAGGGAGTTGCAGAAGACACCGGATGCTTCTAGAGAAGACGGTGGCCGCGTATGAGCGTTCTCCAGAAGCACCTGTAATAGACGTTAACTAGCGTGTCTACTGCATGCGCCAGTCAATCTTCCTTTGACCGCGTGTGTCATCATCTGGCGCGTGCAGTGCATGCTCCAGGCATCCTCCCATCCCTCTTTTATGTGTTTTTTAAATGTTTTTAAACTCTTAAATCTTCAATTTAATTAATTTAACAAGTGATTAAATTAATTTCTACTCCTAATAAAATTAAAAAATGTTTTAGTAAATTTTGAAAATTTTTTTCAAAGGGATTTTTATTAATTTTTTTGGAATTTAATTTAAATTTTCAAGAGTTGAAATATTAAATTAAATTTATTATCAAATCAATAATTATAATCAAGCAAAAGTTTTAAATAATTTCTTTCATAATTAGATTATGTTTGAAATTATAAATATAATGAGATTATATTATTATGATGAGATCAATTTTTTTTTTGAAATGTTAAATCCCTCAATAAAATATTAAGTACACTTTAACAAAGTGATAGTTGCCTTTTATTGTTTGAGAAGAAAACCATAATTCTATTTATTGCATGGCTTGTTAAGTAAACTCAAGGTCACTTTAACCTAAATATGTTTTATCTTAAATTAATGTGTCATACTTAACTAAATTTGTGTGATTTGGATGAGTAAACTCATGATCATATAGATTTAGAGGCGAGGTTAGCAATAATATATGTGATATATTTTGACAAAAGTTGTCACCTAACGATTCTAGGAGTCACATAAAATGTGATTGGAAAATATTTTTTATACCTAGGTTAATTTTAGTTAGTTTATTGAGCAAACTCAAAATCAATTAATTTTAAATAAGATCCTAGCCTATTAGGAAATTATTTGATATAATAGTGAGGGCCATTATTTTGAATAAAATAGTGGGAGTAATCAAATAATTTTAAAATCCTTATTTTATTTGATTTTGGATATAAACTAATATTTGCTCCTTTTATGTTTTTCCGATTATTGAATTTGAAGATGAATACCAACCTGACATTGAGAAGCATCATAGATGTTAACAAGCTGACTGGACCCAACTTTTCAGAATGGTTACGAAACTTAAGAATAGTTCTTAGGCAAGAAAAGAAGTTATACATTCTTGATAGTCCTACTCCATCAGAACCTTGTTCAAATGCAACTGATGAAGATTGAGAGAAATATCAGCGTTATGTTAATGATGTTGAACAAGCTACATGTGTGATGTTAGCTTGCATGTCTCCTGAACTTCAAAGGCAGCATGAGAACATAGATGCACCAACTATAATACTAGATCTTAAGGAGTTATTTGGTGCATAAAGTAGGGTGGAGAGATATCAAATCTCCAAGGCACTGTTTCAATGCAAGATGACATAAGGATCTTTAGTCAACCTTCATGTTTTGAAGATGATTAGGTATATTGAAAAATTGGCCCAATTAGGTTTTGTTATGGACCACGAGTTAGCATTGATCTAGTGCTGTAGTCTCTAAGTTCGAACTTTTCATAATTCATCATGAAATTCAACATGAACTAGAAGGACATGACATTGCCTGAACTGTTGAAGATGCTCAAGACTATGGAAGGATGCCTTAAGAAGGAACCCAGTTCTGTACTTGTTATCAGTTCTTTTAAAAGTAAGAAAAAGGGCTTTAAGAAGAATAAAAACAAGAAACAGAAGGTATCTACAAATGTAGTAAAGGCCAAAGGAGGTGTCAAGAAGAAGAGCAATGACAAGCGCACATGTTTTCATTGCGGAGTCAACGGACATTGGAAGAGAAACTGCCCATCTTATCTTGCTGGCCTGAAAGATAAGAAGCTTAGGGAAACTGTCTCTTTAGGTATTTTATGATTGACATCAATCTTTCTACTTCTTTTCCATTTTCTTGGGTATTAGATACAGGTTGTGGTTCTCACATATGTAATAGCATGTAGATATTAACAAGGACTAGATCATTAAAGAAAGGCGAAGTGGAACTGTGAGTTGGCAATAGAGCAAGAGTTGCTACATTAGCTGTAGGAACTTGTAGTTTAACTTTGCTTTCTGGCCTTGTATTAGAACTTGATAATTATTATTATGTTCCTGTTATTACAAAAAGCATCATTTCTATTTCTTATTTGGATTTGAATGGATTTGTCTTTGTAATTAAGGATAACAGTTGTTCTTTTTATAAAGATGATGTTTATTATAGATCTAGATGACTTACAAATGGTTTATATGAGTTAGATCTTAAAAGGCCAATTCTTAATATAAATAGAAAGAAAAGAAAATTAAGTAACCAAACTCCATCTTATGGCATTGTAGGTTAGATCATATCAATGAAACTAAAATCACAAAATTATATAAAGAAAGATATTTTAATCCTTTTGATTATGAATCATATGAAACTTGTAAATCCTGTTTATTGGGAAAGATGACCAAACTACCCTTTAAGGGAAAGGGACAACGTGCTACTGAGTTACTAGAATTAATACATTCAGATGTATGTAAGCCTACGTCTACAAATGATAGAGGTGGATTCTAGTATTTCATTACGTTCATAGATGATCATTTTAGATATAGTTATGTGTACTTGATGAAACAAAAGTCTGAATCATTTGAAATGTTCAAAGAATTTATTCTAGAGGTAGAGAAATAAACTGGAAAAAGTATTAAGACACTTAGATCAGATCGAGGTGGTGAATACTTAGACCACGAGTTTCTTGGTTACTTA